>BPTQ01000007.1:58036548-58070714 GCA_019973895.1 Chrysanthemum seticuspe
GGTTGAGGAAGATTATTTTTTTATCTTTTTATATTTTATGAAAATGGAAAGGTACGAATCTCGGGTATTGAATTTGGGGGGTTGGTATTTCTACCGATTACTCTACTATTATCTAATTATCTAAACTAAGGTTGTGGGAGTCTATGTCTAATTAATGTGTGCTCGTATGATAGTTTAAAGATGTGTTTACTTAGTTTGTATTACTCCTTAATTATCTCCTATTGATGGTTGAGTGTCACGTCTTATTCCTAGTTGCGTTGTGTGTCTAAAGTTGTAGGGTATGCGTTTCTCCCTAACTCTTTGAACTTACCAAAGGGTCTTGTCTACAAACCCACTAGAGATTATAGACTCCTACTCTAAGGCGCTCTTCGGATGTTTTAGCCTACAATCACTCAGGTAATTATACTCTAAGGTTCACAAAGATGAATCAAGCATTAAGTGCACAACGGATGACCTATCGCATTACTAGATCATAAATCAACTAAGATAAGAAACAACCAATCAATATTCAATAATTAAGTTTCATACTTCCTAAGCAAACACACAAATAAATTAGCCGGACATGGAGAACATGCAAGCATACACACAAATAATCAAAGACATAATTGAATTAATGAAGCAAAGACTTATCTTGGTGTAAGATAGGGTTAAAAACCCTAAAATACTGTACAAGACACCTTAGGTTCGGTTTTAGGTTTTTACTCCAAAGACTCTCCACACAAAGACTGAAAAATTCGGATTCTATATATAAGATTACAATTGCGACGGCGTCACCTTATGTTTAGTGACGCCGTCGTGTCGCCGCCATTAGGGTTTCGTCTTGGCCACGTTAACCTTTCGACGGCGTCACCTTATGTCCGTAACGCCGTCCTCTTCAGCTTCTGACGTCGTCTGGATTGCATCTAGGCCGTCTGAGTAGCGACGGCCTACTCTTTCACCACTAGACGCCGTCTCGTGAAAATACGAGTTTTGAGTTCTGACCCGTCACAATAATTCTCCGACGGCGTCGCAATTAACACCTGACGCCGTCGCCTTCTACCTTCAGCAACTGTGAGTGTCTCGATTTCGACTTTGGCCATTTTCTTCATATATTCGCGCCTTTCCGTCCAAATAAGTGCCATTCCAGCATTTTGCCTTCACGAGACCTAAAAAGTGAAAAGGAACGATATTAAGCAATAACGGATACAAAAGTGATCAAATAAGGACTTAAACGACCCCTCAAAATGGTACCTTTTAAAACCTTATCATCTCCCGAGAGAGCACTTTTCTTTATTTACGAATCTTTAAGTTAGACTCAGAGCCGTGGGGCTTCTATGGGGGCCTTTGGACTTCACTGACCTTTTCAATGTCCTTCATCAAGTTATTCCGGATCCAGGTGACATTAGGAGCTGTACGGTCGAATTCCTTGATTCCCCTTTTCAAAACCTTGCAAAACTTTTCATCCGGACCTAAGTAATACCTAGTGAATACGAACCTTTCGGTGACAATAGGTGGAGGTTTTCTATATTGGATCCCAAGTAGTTTGCATCTATTTTGCTCATACTCCTCATCATCAATGTCAGTCATACACACCTTGTACTGTGGTTCATTGTCAGTGGTTCCTTTAATACAGTAGTCTTTAGTTTTAATAGAGTTGTTCATAATCCCGTAATTGCAATCTTCTCTTGTGTCAGTCTTGTTATCAACTGTTGAGTTACCAGTATCGTGAAGAGTCTCATGATTATCTTTATTTATGCAGTCCTTCCAAATTTTGTTTTTAGTGGATGTATCCACTTTTCCATACTTGATTTTCACCCAATCATTAAATCTTAATCGGCCTGACCATTACACCTCGGTACGTTTATGGTCAGTTGTTGAAGTCCAAAGAAATTCATCAGTTCCTACTCTTTTTGTATTACTTCCTCCATTACAGAAGTTTTCGTAAGGATTACACGAAGCCCAAGAATCCCCATCAGCAGTTTTAATCATTTCGCACCAATACTTTCTACCAATGACTCTCTGGCCAGTGGTTGTTGTCTCGTGATTATTCTCATTTTGTTTGTTAAGACAAGGATCAGTCCGTATTTTCTTTTTATCATCATCGCTAACTTTTCCATACTTAATTCGTATCCAAACTTCGAATGTTATCTCCTTGTCATTGGTTGAGGACCATAAGTATTTGTTGTTTTTTGTTCTTTCCTTGTCTTGTCTCCCATCACAGACGTCTGAGTAAGGGTTGCATGAAGCCCATAGATCAAATCCTTTATCGTGTTCAATAGGGATAGCTCTGCACCAATGATATTTTAATTTGGGGAAGTGCTTGTAATCTACTTTCTGAAATTCGTGCCATATTTTGTCGGACTCGTTCTTCGTATTATTTGATGTGTCATCGCGTTGTATTCTTTCATTGTTGAATTCCTTGGGTTTCTTATCCTACATGTTACGATGATTAGAAGCGCCGTGCTTGTGTGTGATGGAAGGAGGAATAGTTTTGCTTTTTCCTTTCTTGATAACACAAACAGATTCGATTGGGTGACATTTTCCAACGTCATCCATATTTAGTGTAAGCTTTCTATCATTTATTTTTAAAGTGATGATTTTCTCGAAAACATTAATCTTAGCACGAGCAGTAGCTAGAAGGGGTCTTCCTAAAATTAAAAGAATGTCGAGGTCTTCTTCCATGTCTAAAATGACAAAGTCTATAGGGAGAGTGAAATTATTAATTTTGATAAGCACATTCTCAACAATTCCTCTAGGTATGCTAACCGTTCTATCAGCCATTTCAATGGTCATGCAAAGGGGTTTGATGGGGCCTAGATTCAACCTTTTACACATAGATAAAGGCATAATACTAATACTAGCCCCTAAATCAGTTAAAGCATTTATATTATGTAAATTATTAATAGAGCAAGGGAGAATGAAACTTCCTGGGTCCTTTTCCTTGAGAGGGATTTGATTTAGGATAACTGCAGAGCATCTGGCGTTTAATTTTACTTCTTTTCTAGTCCCTGCTTCGTCATTAGTTTGTACTTCAACCTTTGGCAGACTTGTCTTGTTGCATATGGCTTCATCTAGTATTTGCAATCCGGAGAGCTCCTCTTTATCGTATCGGAAAGGGGTGTTGAGGGGTTTTCCATTGCTGGAGTATATGGCATTACAGGAACTATCATCAAATGAATTGTCTCGATTAATATCAGTTTTCACAATCAAGTTCTTATCGTCCTCCACATTCATATGCTGTCCCAGGAGAGCATTTCTAGAGTCATGGAATCTTTTGAACAATGTGTTCCTGTCGGCTTGCCGATTATCATCTTCTTCAAGATAGATTTTTATTGATTCCTCGAGTGAAGAAGTTCTTGCCTTGAAGGGGTCTTTAGAGAATGATTTCCCTTCTCCACACTTAACCTTCTCGACTCGGGGTTTTATATCATCCATAGGAAAATTTCCGGGTTGGTCCCAGTCATCATTATTATTGCATCCAATCCGAATAGCATGAACATTTTCCCGGAGTTCCTTCATATCTCTTCCAAGGTTTTCCAATTTGCTAGAAATGGAAACAATGCTTATTGACCCTGTCTTAAAGCCTTGGCTGCTCCCTCCATCATGTCATTTTGGAGAGTGATCGGCAAGTCTCTGAATGGCCTCAAGGGCAAGGGTAGGAGTCATGTTCGGTATATGTCCTTGATAGTCCAGCATTTGTCTTGTAGTAATGGTAATTCCTTTGTAGAAAATATTGACCTTCTGCTGGTTGTTCAGATCATGTCTAGGACACTTGTAAAGGAGATCGTTGTATCTATCCCAGGATTGATACAATGTTTCGTCGTCTTCTTGTTTGAAATTATGAATCTCAAAAAACTGGTTAGAAATATTAGATGGTGGAAAATATCTCTGAATAAAGTGCTTCTTAAGTAGCGCCCAAGTATTAATTTCCCCGGTGGGCAATCTTTCAATCCATCTTCTGGCAGCTCTTGTAAGAGTCATAGGAAATACCCTTAGCATAACAGCATCATGAGACACGCCTGGAATGTTGAAAAGGCTTGCAATGTATAGGACATTTTCAACGTGCTCATATGCATCATCGTCCCTGTTTCCTGAAAAAGGGTTAGCGCGAAGCTCCCTCATAAATTGGTTTTTGATTTCGAAACGGACATCCGCTCCAATTGCCGGTCTTATGAGACCCGACCCTTGTTCCGCTCTTGTCAACGCCAAGTATTCCTCAAGAGTGAGGTCATCGATGTTAACAACACCCATGGTACCTGAAAACTTGAAATATGATCGTGAGAAAAAACGAAATTAAAGACTTAATATCAATCCTAATATAACTCCCCGGCAGCGGAGCCAAAAACTTGATGTAGGTTTTACTGACCAGGTCTTAAATTTATAGTGTCTCGTTATACCTATGGTCTACCCTAGTGCACTAACGGGCAGTGTACCCGGTCGCGTGTAGTGTAGTTATCGGTAAAGCCGAGGTCGTCCCAAGAGCTATGTGTGTTGGATTATTACTAAGTCTAGTGTCACAGATTTAATAAAGGTTTCGATAGGGATTTAATTAATTAAACTACTAATGCAGAATAAAATAAAGCAGATAAATGGATGAAGGGAAATCAATAGAGAAGAGTGGTGCTAACCTAGTTAATCCTCCTAGCTAGTTATTTCTACGACAACTTACTTCCAATTACTTCAAGTGGGGTCAAATTCGAGAGGACATCATTTGGTCAATTCGCCCTAACCTATCAGCAAAGATGCCACCACAGGAGAAATCAGGCGCACCGTCATAAGTCCTGTTGTTTCTGGTCCCATAAGCCAAGTCATTAAGTACCGCTACATGCTAGATTCATAATAGTGAGTGCCCGACCGTTAGGAACTTAGACACTACACCCCAATTCTTAAGTTCATCCAAACGATAGGTGATCAGTTGGTCAAATCGCACAAGTAGAAAGGGTCGTTAGTTGGTCATATCTTACCCTTCCCGTGTCAGTCCGCTTACCTAGGGTCAATTGGTCATATCTCCTAGGCAATTGGCCTCTACCGCCATTCAAAACTACCGAACCAAGGGTGGCTACCAATGAACTATGCATGCATACACTTAGAAATAATTGTACGGAAGTAAAGGTAAACGCAAACAAAACAATTAAGGAATCTTAACTAGGCTAGCACCATAAGGTGCTTAGCCGCTCATATTAATCATGCAAATCAATTCAATATTCAAAGGTACGAAATATATGAATGGAAAGTAAAAGAAATATAAAACACTAATGCTTATCGTAATGGAGTGACTTCTCCCTTGGAAACAGCTCCGTATGCTCCCCTAGACCTGCCTTGAGCTTTTTCCCACGTTTTCAGAGTGTTGTGTGTGGAATGGGATGATTAGAAATGCTGGAATTCGTGGGGTATTTATAGGCCAGATCTGGGTTACGACGTAACCAATATAGGATTTACGCCGTAACCTTCTATTTCTTCGTAAAATGCACTAGATCTACTGGTTACGGCGTAACCTTATTAGTGGTTACGCCGTAGTCTTCAGTAAACTCGGTTACGTCGTAAGTGATGCAGCAGTTACGGCGTAAGTATCATCGGCGTGGAACATCATTTGACCTAATGTAGTTACGTCATAACCTTTGGGAAGAGTTACGCCGTAACCTTCTGATAAGTTGGCATTCTGAGTCACGCAATAGTTACGGCGTAATGTGAGAGATGAGTTATGCCGTAACTTCTTCAAAATAGCATACTGTGATAATTGTTGGGTTTTAGGTTCCTCAGATCATGAATTATTCTAAGTATTGGAACCACGGCTAGAGTTGATGAAACCACTGCCAGAAGAATTAATCCACTGCTGAAGTTAAACCGCGGCTAGTAGTAAAGTAGAACCATTGCTATTGTATTGTAAACACTGCTAGTTGTGTATATTCGGTTTAATATTTTGTATTAGATAAATATGGAAAAGATATTTATCTTGTAGGTTACGTATTGTATTATGTAAAGGACTCCTTAGCCTATAAAAGGAGGTCCTAGGTTAGATTAGATATACGAATGTTTTATATCTAAGGTCGATACACTTCAAGGTTGTAAACCCTAATACTGATTAGAGTATTCGTTATTAATATAATTGAGGTGTTTAAGAGTTATTGTTATTTTTCTTCTTCTTAAGGTTGAATATTAAATTCCGAGTAATATTTAACAAGTTATTATCAAGTCAGTTTCTATAAGGATCGTTTTGCTCAACTGGGGTCAACAAGTGGTATTAGAGCTTGTGATCTAGAAACTGTAATCAAGAAGAAGTCAAGTTAAGTTAAATTCAAGAAAGTTAAGATGTCTGACGAAACTCACATGGTTACTGCATCAAAGGTGCCCATGCTGAAGCAGGGTGAGTATCAGGTATGGAGAATGCGAATGAGGCAATACATTCGCATGATAGATTACACAATCTGGGATGTTGTTGAAAAAGGTGATACTCTTCCCAAGAAGAGTGATGATGGTAATGAGATAGCCATTGTTAGTGAGGTTGACAAGGCTAGAAGGAAGCTGGAGATTAAAGCTCATAGTATTCTCTCCATGGGAATACCTAATGAGTATGCTTTGGACTTTGAACAATATGAGACTGCTAAAGAGTTAATGGATGCTATTGAAACAAGGTTTGCTGGTAATGAAGCTACCAAGAAATCCAGGAAAAACATGCTCAAGCATCAGCTTGAAAACTTCACTGCTCTCAGTGGAGAAAAACTTGATGGCACTTATAACAGACTGCGGAAACTGATCAGCCAACTGAAATTGGTGGACTACAAAGTTGCTCAAGAAGATATAAATCTTAAGTTCAACAGAAGTTTATCACCAGAATGGGATGTGCATACTGTTGTGTGGAGGAACAAAGATGATTTTGAAAAGATGACTTTGGACAATCTCTACAACAACCTGAAAGTTTATGAGTCTGAAAAGAACGTAGCTGGCTCATCCTCATCACCACAAAACATTGCTTTTGTATCTACAGGGCACAGAAATTCTCAGGATGTTTCCACTGCTGCTTATGAAGTATCCACTGCTATTGCTAATAATACCACTGTTAGTGATAGTGTTAGTGATGGTGCCATATGTGCTTTCCTAGCTGATCTTACAACCAGTGTTACTGTACTGAATCAAGATCTGGATCAAATTGATCCTGATGATCTTGATGAAATCAATCTTCAATGGCAAATGGCAATGTTAACACTGCAAGCTAGGAAGTTCTTGAGGAGGACTGGTAGACAGGTTAAATATGATGGCTAAAGAAGAGCTGGATTTGACAAAAGCAAGATAGAGTGCTTTAACTGCAAGAAGAAGGGTCACTTTGCTCGAGAATGTCGAGCTCCTAAGAGGATTGAAGGCATCAAAAAGACCACTGAAGAGCCTGCTTCTTCTTCAGCATTGGTTGCCCAAGATGGTATTGGTGATTATGACTGGAGTGATCAGATTGAAGAAGGTCCCAATGCAGCTTTTCTTGCTAGTGAAGCTTCTAAAGAGCATAACTTTGCTCTTATGGCCTATGCTTCATCTTCTGGTTCAGATTCTGAGGTATCTAATGATTCTAAAAATTCTACTTGTTCTTCTAAATCATGTCAAGATAACTTAGAATCTCTAAAAGCTATTATTGAGAGTTTGAGAAAAGAAGTAGATAGACTTTCACTAGATAACTTAGGTTATAAAGTTGGTCTTGAGAGTGTTGAAGAAAAACTTAATTTATGTATTAAATGTGAGTTTGAGTATGTTGATAAGATTAATATACTAGGTGGTGAAATTAATCTTAAGGACAGAGAAATTAAAGTACTTAAAAAGAAACTAGAAGAGGCAGAGAGTGTAAAACAAGAAGCCCTAGTAGAAAAAGAAAAACATGTTGTTAGGGTTGCTAAAACAAAGTATGCTTCTGATCTAGTAAATAAGCCAATTGGTCAAAAATTATTCAAGGAGGGTACTGGTCTTGGATACAACAATATGCCACCACCCTCTCTTTTGAAACATGCACCACCTACAAAACAACTGTCATTTAGTAGTGAATTTAGTTTTAACAAACCTGTTGAAGAGATAAGTAAGACTGAAACAACTAAGATAGGTTCTGATAAGTCATCTGATGCTCTTACTATTGAAGATTGGGAATCAGATTCTGAGGAAGATAGATCTGAATCAACACAGCCTGAGAAGATAGAAAATGTTAAGAAAGTTGATTCTAAACAAGCCAACCTTATTCCTAGATTTGGAGCACCAATTTCTAGGAAAGTGGTAGACTAGAATGAGATACCTAGGGACCAGATGAGAAGATACATACCTAGGGGAAATCAGAGAAACTTCAATGGACTAATTTCAAATAGATTAGGAGATGAGTTTCAATGTGTTAAGAAGGCTTGTTACAAATGTGGTAGTTTTGAGCATCTACAGAGAAACTGTTATAAGAATCAACCACAAGTTTGGAACCATTGGAGGAGGGTAAATCATCAAAACTTTTCAAAGAAAACTATCTCTCATCCTAACAAAAATAAGGTTCCCAGAGCAGTGTTAATAAGGAATGGTAAAACTAAATCAATAATCACTGCTGCACCCAAATGGGTTCCAACCACTGCTAAGCAAAATGTAAACACTGCTAAGCAGAATATCACCACTGATACAAAAGAAGTTTTAAAAATTCCAAAGGTGATAACTGACACAGTGGTTGGAAACCATTTTTATGCTGTTAAGGCCTCAGCTAGCTGGCAATGGAAGCCTAAGACCAAGGTTTTATATCATGTCAGTTGTGCATCAATGGACCTAAAGAAATTTGATTATGTTGATGCACAAGGCAGACCCAAGTCAGTATTGGCTTGGGTCCACAAAAGGAACTAACTTGGTTAACTTCATGTGCAGGGCAATCTACAAGATGAGCTAAAAGAAAAAGGAATTTTTGATAGTGGTTGCTCTGGGCACATGACATGGGATGAGAGCAACCTGGAGGATTTTGAAGCTTATGATGGAGGATGTTAGAATCGATGCTCGAGGTTATTTAGACCTTATCTAGGATCACAATAACATTTAACATGCACAGCAGAATAATCAAAGAACAATGTTATTGTATAAAGGTTTCTTCGTCATCATCTCCTACACTATTACAACCACAACCAATACAGCCTCAATACTACCTGATCAATGGTAGTACATGTTATCTATCTATAACAAGGAATCATGGATCCTTGAGGCTAACCAAATAGTTGACTAACAATATAGTCTAGGCGTTTACAAACTCACGCCCTAGACACACACACACACCTTTGGTGTTTTACATCTTGACACACACTTAAACCTAATTCCCTGTATCTCTTTATATAATAGAGATACTAGGGTTACAAAGGACTACAAGGGACTAAATAATAAATACTTCTTTAGCAAGTAGGTCCCTTGTCTTTCTTTGTCTTCATAAGTCCTTCATCTTTCATGTATTTTGTCATATCAACTCAAATAGAATTCCCAACAATCTTCCCGTAGTTGATAATGACAAAACCAAATAAGCATGAACTTCCCCTGAAGTTAATATGTCATGAAATATAAACGAACTTCCCCTTAAACATGCAATATCACCAAGGATCTTCAAGTTGCAGCTTCTTTGTCGCCTTTCTTCCCCTTTTTGTCATAATCTACTAGGAGAACCGCGAATATAAGCAACTTTGATCTTGCCCATTACAAATCATCACCACACTTCCAATTCAGCCATTTAATGTCTCAAATTACCCCCATGAAGTTTTCCGCAACTAAAAATGAACTTAAGACACTAGATACTTAAACCAAAAGTAATAATAATGAATTACAAGAGTAAAAATATTCCCCTCGAATGATGCATGTAGATGGTTAAACATTGAACAATAAGCTTCCCCCGAAACCCATGTGTTAACCATCTTCTTGATTCTTCAAATCTGTAGGCTCCTTGTAATGATCACTTGTGAAGAAAACCAAATATAACAAACTTGATAAAGAAGTAGAATAACCCAAACTTGTGTCTTATGTCTTGCACTATAGATGACATCGAACGTATACAACCAATGTATAGGGAGACCGCAATCTCTTGACAAAAACCTTCATCTACTATTCGTCAATTCGTTGTCATAATCATTGAAGCACGAACAAGTTATCTCCAAAGTGTAACACCCACTTTGAGATATGATAAGAGCACGAATCTGTGTAACTCAACTACAATATCAAATAGGTTATGATCAATTATCTTCGTAATCATCTATTCAATCAAACCTCAAAAAATACGAGCCTTTTAAAACGTTTATGAACAAATAACCAAACTCCTGTGTGTGTAAACCAATATCCCATGTGTGTGTCGCCAAAAATCCATAACAATTATTACACTCGACTTCCCCTCAAATCCAAAACCATACAAGAACCAAAAATCATGTACTATCCGATATCAAGTAATATAAGCAGTGGAAACAATTTATATCGGACAATGCTAGCAGCATAAACATCAAACGCAGCAGTAGAAAAATATAACGCTAGCACTAGGAACATATGACAGTAGTAGAAACACTCTAGCGTAGCAGTGGTAACTTACCATACAGCAGTGGTAACCAAAGGACGAGCAGTGGTAATCATAAACTAGCAGTGGAAACACACAACAAGCTTAGCAGTGGTTACCAGTCATTAGCAGTGGTAACTCGAATCGTAGCAATCGTTTTCAGCACGAGCAGTAGTTGAACAAAGGTAGAAAGAGTATCATACAAATAGCAACAGTTATGAGATACATAGCAGTAGTTACGAGTCAGAAACTTGTCGAAAGCAGTAGAGTTAATAAACGAGAAGAACAGTAGTAACTCTGAGTAGTCGAACAGTAGGAAACAAACATCAATTTTACCAATATTACATACATACCAAACCAAAACACTCTAATAAACTGCTCAATAAACCCTCGTAAATCTTGCTACACCTCTGATAATTCAAACCACTTTTTCCAATACTCTCATATCCCTTGTCAAAATCAAATCAGTAGACCACGAATAATAGGAATCTTGAAGTTATGTTTTAATATAGAATAGTAAATTGCTTCTAATACTACATTATAATTTGAATGCATGCTTTAATAATAACTGTTGGCAATTATACGTTTGACTTGATAAGACAAAAAGAATGAAACAAGAGGGACTTAATACGACAAGAAGGAAACCTACAAAAAGATGGAAGGACTTGCTTGCAAAAGAAGTTTTATTTATTAGTCCTTTGTAGTATTTTGTAAACCCTAATCCTCTAGTATATAAAGAGGACATGGGGTGTAGGTTTTATAATTAAGTCTTCCATAATGTAGACGTCTAGTAAAGGTGTGTGTGTGTCCTAGGCGTATGTTCATGTAAATGCCTAGGTTATTAGTTTAGTTAGTAGACGTGTTCCTATAAATGTCTAAGATTAGTTAGTGTTAGTGATTGAAAACCTTGTTCAATAACAAAGTATTGTTTTGATTATTCCACTGCGTACCATGTTATTAATCTTTGTTATTGATCCCTAGCTGAGCTTATAAACGATCTTATCAATTGGTATCAGAGCGGGGAGCTCTTGATATAGGGATCTACAAGGTTTTTCGAAGAGAAAGATTGAAAAAATTCGAGTTTGAACATTTTCGTAAGGATACTACAGCACTGTTTTGAAACGGTCATAACTTTTTCGTTAACTGTCGGATCGGGATGAAATTTGGACTGGAGATTCTTGGTATATCAAGGAAGGTTTTGACCGTAGGGATCTTTAATTGGAGGTCTGAGTCGAAAGATATAAGGCGTCGAAGTTGGCTGCTGAAGAGATTTTGAAAGTCGAATTTTATGTTTTTAAGGTAATCTATTTTTGTGATGTCGTCTTCTCGTACATGGTATGGTATTAATTGTCTTCACAGAAGTTATAAATTGTGTACACATTCACTTGGGACCTACGAGAATTATATATCAAATATTGGTCTATTTATTTTCTTAAATTCAATCTAGTGCGTCGGCAGTACACGGTATGTATAATGGTCTCTATTTGTATGGGTACTGATTGGATGATGGGGACTTGGCTTTTTATAAATTATTTAATGATTCACGTGGGATGCTAGTTGTGTTTTGCTATATCTATCTTCGGTGGAGATTTGCATTGGTCCCCACTCGTTTTTAAAAGGTTGAGTATGGATGTATGTCAGCGAGGGTCACGAGGATTGGTCAAATTGATTTCTTTGAATTCAATCGCTTGGGTGAATTAGAGACCACATGTACTGGTCTTTGTGCATCACGTGGGTATTAAGTCTGATTCTTATGGGACCAACAATGGAGGTATCACGTGAAAGTAATATGTGGTGACTGTAATTGGTTGAAAGTTTAACCGGTACTACGTTTTCTTTTTGATATGTGTTGGACGGTGGTTTTTATGAATCTGATTGGTTCATAAGGTCGGTTGGAGATGCAAGTGGTTAAATTATTGTCAAAGGTCATGAAGACATGAGCAATATAATATTTAGTTGGTCTTTGTGATTCGTTTGTGGAAGATAGATAAGGGATAATCGTTTGGCTAATGTTGCAAATTTCAAAGTACTGCCCGTATTTTCAAAGTACTGCTACGTGATTTCTCAAGGTACTGCTCTTTCAAAGTACTGTTGGTCTTCTTATGAAAGTACTGCTTGGACATGAAAGTACTGCTGCAACGTACTGTTAAAAGTACTGCTCAAGGTACTGATTCTTCTCAAAGTACTGCTCAAGGTTTTTGCATGGCGAAATTTATTTGGATTGGCAGTATAATGGTTTATTACGAGGAGATTTGGAGTTAAGGGGAAGTCGAGCATGACGATTGTTATGGATTTTTGGCGACACACACATAGATATTGGTTCACACACACAAGTTAAAAAGTTTATAAAGGATTCAAAAAGGCTCGTATTTGATTCTTATGGATTAATTGATTACGAAGAAGGTTGAATATCATTTATTTGATGTTGTAGTTGAGTTTCACAAGTTTGTGTTCTTATTATATAGCTTGATGAATCTAGCAATGTGTGATTTTTCTTATGATGCTCTATGCACACATTGGCTATCACTTAAAGGAGTTACATTGTAGTGCTCAGTGTCTCATATTAGTTGAGGATTTTGTCAAGGGATTGCGGTCTACTTATATTTGGTGTTTCGTATAAGTAAGGAGTTCCGTGGATAGTACAAGAGTTAAGACACAAGTTTGGGAAATTCTACTTCTTCATCAAATTTGTTATACTCGGTTTTCTTCACAAGTGATCATTACAAGGAGCTTACAGATTTGAAGAATCATTTGATGTTCATGCACCACTCAAGGGGAAGTGTTTGATTTTTACTACTGTTGATCATTATTACTACTGCTAGTTGGAGTTTTCTACTGTTTTGGATTCATTTTTAGTAAGCATTTTGGTGTTCTGCATAGAGGGCAATTTGAAACATTCGACGGCTTAGATTGGAAGTATGATATTGGTTCGTGGTGGTCAAGATCATTATTTGCATACGTTCCCTATTTGGATAATAACAAAAAGGGGAAGAGATGTTTGAGTGGCATGGCATGGATTATGGGGAAGACAAAGGAAGACATACTTGTTTCATTCATGGTGAGATCCCTGATCTCAATTTCTCTACTTCGTCTAGGGAAGTTCGTTCAAGAATGGTTTTGTCATTATCAACTAGGGGAAGATTGTTGGGAATTATACGTTTGAGTTGATAAGACAAAAAGAATGAAACAAGAGGGACTTAATACGACAAGAAGGAAACCTACAAAAAGATGGAAGGACTTGCTTGCAAAAGAAGTTTTATTTCTTAGTCCTTTGTAGTATTTTGTAAACCCTAATCCTCTACTATATAAAGAGGACATGGGGTGTAGGTTTTATAATTAAGTCTTCCATAATGTAGACGTCTAGTAAAGGTGTGTGTGTGTCCTAGGCGTATTCTCATGTAAACGCCTAGGTTATCAGTTTAGTTAGTAGACGTGTTCCTATAAACGTCTAAGATTAGTTAGTGTTAGTGATTGAAAACCTTGTTCAATAACAAAGTATTGTTTTGATTATTCCGCTGCGTACCATGCTATTAATCTTTGTTATTGATCCCTAGCTGAGCTTATAAACTGTTGGGTTCAGTAAATACCCAAACTCCTTAATCTTGGATTTGAATAGAAAATAGCCCAAGTATTTAATCCGTTAACACAAACAGGTCACTGAGTGCATAGTCTCTCAGTGAGTCGTCTTCAGGATACTCAGTAAGAGGCTAAGAAGAAGTCTCTCCACTCAGTAAGGCGGAACTTAAAGGGTGAAGACTGAGTCAAGAAGAAGATGATGGATTCAGTGAGTGATGACAATAACTCACTGAATCCCTAAGATTCCTATCCAACTTCTTACACTGAAGACAAACTGAAGTAGAAGACTGAAGAATGTAAAGACTGAAGAATGTAAAAACTGAAGAAAGAGCGGGACAAAGCGGGAAAGGTTGAATCAGATAAGACGAGGTCCTTATCATCCAAAGTCAACTTTCCCTGAATAGCAAAACATCAGGCTCAGTGTCATCACTGAACTTAGGAAAGTAGTCTTGTCTCTTACCTAGAATAGTCTTTGTAAACAGAGACAAAATACATCAGTATTTTGTCTTCTGTGTGATGTCAGTTTGTCACTTAGGAAAGAGTCAAATACCATACAAGTATAAATAGCATAAGAGATGGAGTGAAAAGGTTAAGCTTTTGAATTGTAAAAACACATACACGCAAGCCATCTTTTCACTCCTCCAAATACAACTTAGTTCCTGAGATAGCTCAGTGAGCTCTAAGAGTTGTGCTCAGACATAGCCTGAGCTTAGAGAGGAATCACCCAACTTTGTCATTTCAATCCCAAGTACTATTCCGCAAGTACTTGGGTAACGTATTCTTTGTTGAATTATTTCTAATAAGAATATGACGTTGAAAATTACTTAGTGTGTTTTCTTTATATTAATTTCAGTCATTGTTCACTTTTAACTTGTTTTATAAACTTGAACTGTTTTAAACGATAGTGAACGGGGAACAACAAGTGGTATCAGAGCAAGGCTAATTATAAAACTCGTTTTTTAGGCCGCTCTAAAAGTTTTTAAATTAGGATCCTAAATGGCTGAAATTGATGTACCCCAACTAGTCGATAAAAAGGGTGGAGCTTATTCAGCTGTTGCCCCTAGACTTGAAGTTGGCAAATTTAACAAATGGAAAAAGCGAATGCTTTGCTATTTGATTGGGATGGAACCTTATTATGTCAAGTGCATAAATGAAGGTCCATTTGTCCCAAAGACTGCTGAAGGGTTGCCCAAACCTGAAGCTCAGTGGACCCAAGATGAAAGGAGAGTGGTCAACCAGGACCAAAGGCTCAAAAGTATAATAATATCTTGTCTTCCTGACGATATTATGGAGTCTGTTATTAGCTGTAGTACTGCTAAGCAAACCTGGGATGACCTTGTTCATAGTCATGAAGGACCATCTGATACCAAGGAAAACAGGATAATGGACCTGAAACTTGAGTATAACACCTTCAGGGCTAAGGACTCAGAAACTCTCTCTCAAACTTACACCAGATACAAAACTCTTTTAAATGAACTTTCAAATGATGGTGTTGAGTTGTCTAAGCATGAAATCAATGTTGGTTTTGTAAACAGTCTCCCTGAGAAGTGGTTGAATTTCTCTCAGGGACTTAGGAATGCCAATCACATCCAAAATCTTGAGCTTCCTAAAATTTATTGGAAATTTGTCTATGAGGAAAACCTCATCAACAGACGATACCCTGACTTAAAGAAGTCTCAGGAAGTCAAGAAGTCCCTGACCACTACATCATCACCAATATCAACTGCTTTCTTTTCTAACAATGTAGTTCAAGATTTCCAAGAAAACTCAGATGATGAGCCTGATGAGAGATCAAGTGAGGAGTACCTAAGTGACCTGAATGCTGAATTTCAGGAAAGGGCACTCCTCGCTAACTCTCGAAGGTTTATAAAAAGAAACAAAGGTTTTTCTACTGCTAAAGCAACTGAAGACACTGAATGCTACAAGTGTCATAAAAGAGGCCATTTTGCAAAAGACTGTTTTTCAAAAACAATTTCTGAACCCTCTTACAAACCATCAGGATCTAATCAGTCTTCAGGCTTTAGCAAATTTCAACCAAAAATCTATCAGTCTCATCAAAATGTTCAAAACAAATCTGATCCTAACAAAACCATTGATTATGAAGCTAAGTATAAGAAAGCAAAAGCTAAGCTTGCATTGCTTGAGGCCAGTCCCTCAGAAACAACAAAAAATGTTCAATCTGTGCAGGGGAAGAACAAAGGCCTTGTTGCTGAAACCTTTGACTGGGATGAAGAGCCAATCTCATCGGATGATGAAATGGTACACGTCAGTGCTCTAATGGCTCTCTCAGAAGAAGACAAGCTTGCTGTTGGGAAGAATCATGCTAGGAATGGGGAATGGGTCAACATCACAATGAAGAAGGTAAACACTTTACTTTCTATGGATGATGACTCTGATTGGCAGTCTTATATGAATTATCTAAATGTTGACCTTAAGTTTGTAGAAGAGCAAAGACTGAATCTCTTTTCTAAGTACAACAAGTTAAGTTTTGAATTGAATAAGTGTAGGGATGAATTGCTCATTTTAAAACAAGCTAAGCTTGAGGCTGTCACTTTGCAAATTCAAAACACTGAACTAGTTAAAAGAAATCAGAATCTTTAAGATGAACTTAAAAAGGCAAATTATATTCTTAAGAGTTGGACTGCTAAGAATCCCAGGGTCTTTGATGCTGTGGGAGCCCCCAGTAGCAGCAAGAAGAGAGTCATAGGTGAAGATCATCTCCCTGACTCTCTCAACAAAGACCAGTCTCCTAAGCCATTTGTGTCTGGTGGCATGATTACAAGTATGTTGGCTGATTCTAATTCCAGTGAATGGATTGAACGAGTTAATCCTGAGAGTAAGCTTCCAAACTTCGATTCTGGAAGGATTCTAGAGCCTGAAAGTCAAGCTCTAAAGAGCATGCTTGGACTCCTTGATGTGCCCAGTGGTACTGAACACATCTCTGAGTCTGAAGCAGAATCTCAAGCACCGCTTCCACCACTGAAACCTCTTCAGGGTGCTGCTCCAAGCTCTGAGCTTACTCCACTACAATTCAATCCTCATTCTCCAAAAGAAAGGTCTGGACGTGGTAGAACCATCCTTCAAAGACAAGCAAAACTAATCCAACAAGAGTCTACTCCTGCTGAGACTTCATCATCCTCTGTCCCCACTGAAGCTGACCAAATCCAGCAACTGACTGAACTCGTAAGGAAGCTTACTGAAAAAATGGAATCCATTGAAAAGGTCCCTGAACCAATCAAGGAAACAAAGTCAGCTTCCTCCAGTTCCTCTAAGTCTAAGTCAACCTCCAAAAACAAACAAAAGTGTGAGCTATGTCATTACACCACCCATACCACTGACAACTGCTATAGAATCCTTTTTTGCATGATATGCAAAAAGGATGATCACAGGACTGCAGATCATATACAGTATGTCAGTCAAGCAAACTATACCAAAGTTGGTCATCAGTATGCTTCATCCTCCAAAACTGCTCCAAAGAATAGAGCAAAACCTTTTCCTCTCTGCCCTCACTGTGGATTCAGTGATCATCATCAGGATGATTGTCTCATGAATACATGCTGTGATATATGCGGTAATCCAGCTCATGAGACATCCCAACATGACAGTATCATTCATGCAAGGAGAAATTCCAAACAACCCAGAGTCACTGAGTCATCCTCAGCCTCTAAATGCAAAACCTGTGGTAGCACCTTGCACACAACCACTGACCATGAGTCGATTGCAAATTTCAAAGAGACCTTGAGATCCAAGCCCACTAGTAAGTGGGTCACGAAGAGAAACTAATTCAGTTTACTACTTGTGCAGAGACATGCCAGGGAGCCTATGTGGCATCTAGACAGTGGATGCTCAAGAAGCATGACTGGTGTGAAGGAATATCTGCACAAGTATGTAAAGGAACCAGGGCCCAAGGTAGTATTTGGTGATAACTCATCATGTCCCACTGAAGGTTATGGTTCAGTAAACTGCAATGGAATAGTTTTCTCTAGAATAGCCTATGTCAATGGTCTCAAATACAGTCTCATCAGTGTCAGTCAACTATGTGATGCAAAATTCATTGTACAATTCAATGATAAACAAGGTACCATTTTTAATGCCAACAAGGAAGTTGTGTTGATAGCTCCTAGGAGAGATGATGTTTATGTGCTTGACATGTCAACTCTCTCCCAAGATGGAACTTGTCTCTTTGCTAAAGCCACTGAAACCATCAACTGGCTGTGGCATAAGAGACTCTCACACTTGAACTTCAAAAACCTCAACAACTTGGCAAAACAAAACAAGGTCCTTGGCTTACCATCACTGGTCTTTGCAAAAGACAAACCATGCTCTGCCTGTGAAAAGGGTAAACACCACAGAGCATCATTCAAAACCAAACAAAACTTCTCCATCAAAAGCTGCCTTCACCTCCTGCACATGGATCTCTTTGGACCTGTCAGTCCCAGATCAATCCAGCATGAGAAGTATACACTTGTCATTGTTGATGAATTCTCAAGATACACTTGGGTATACTTTCTTTCAAAAAAGAGTCAGGCAGCTGATGCAATAATGTCATTCATCAGGAAGATTGAAAACCAGAATGACATTACTGTCAAACAAATCCGTACTGACAATGGCACTGAGTTCAGAAATCAAGAACTTGAGAGTTTCTGTGATGAAAAAGGAATTACTCAAAATTTCTCATCTCCTTATACCCCTGAACAAAATGGGGTTGCTGAAAGGAAAAACAGAACTCTCATTGAGGCTGCTAGAACTATGTTAAATGGCTCAGCCCTCTCAAAACATTTCTGGACTGAAGCAGTCAAAACTGCCTGTTACACTCAAAACAGGTCAATCATTGTCAAAAGACATAATAAAACCCCATATGAGATCTTCAAAGGTAGACTCCCAGACATCAGCTATTTTCATGTGTTTGGATGTCCTGTGTTCATTCACAACCACAAGGATCATCTAGGCAAGTTTGATGCAAAAGCTGATGATGGATACTTTTTAGGCTACTCACTGATCTCCAAAGCCTTCAGGGTTTTTAACACAAGGAGACAACAAGTTGAGGAAACCTTTCATGTCACCTTTGATGAAAGTACTGAAAGCATCAGGTTCACCAACACCTCAGTGGAAGAAATTGGAATTGATAACTCATCAAGATATCCTCCTGATGAGTACAACACTGAACTCAATTCCTCATATCAAGCTGATGCTGACATCTCATATTATGTCTTACCCCACAACCTACCCCAACCAACCATCAATTGGCAATGATCCAAAAGGAGGAAAGATACTTGGCAGAGGCATAATCAGAACAAGGAAATTAGACTTTGAAAAAGTCTATATGGTACAGGGACTAAAGTATAATTTATTCAGTGTTTCTCAAATGTGTGATAAGAAAAACTGGGTACTTTTTGGAGAAACTGAGTGTGTGGTGTTGTCTCCTGATTTCAAAATTCATGACGAAAAGTATATACAGCTTAGGGTTCCTAGAAAGGAAAACATATATTGTTTTGATCTTAAAGATGTAATTCCAAATAGGTCCTTAACCTGTTTGTTTGCTAAGGCATCAGTAGATGTGTCTAAATTGTGGCATAGAAGGCTAGGACACCTTAATTTCAAAACAATCAATAAATTGGTAAAGGGCAACTTAGTGAGAGGGTTACCTTCTAAGGTTTTTGATTGTAAAGAACTTTGTGTGGCCTGTCAGAAAGGAAAACAATATAGAGCCTCTTGTAAGACCAAAACTGTGAACACCATTACACAACCACTGTTTATGCTTCATATGGACTTATTTGGACCTACCTTTGTTAAAAGTTTGAACCATAAGCAGTATTGCCTAGTGATTATGGATGATTATAGTAGATTTTCTTGGATATACTTTTTGGCTGCTAAGAGTGAGACTAGTGAGATTCTCAAAAGTTTCATTACTAAGATAGAAAATCAAGTAAACCAGAAAGTCAAAGTAATCAGATGTGATAATGGAACTGAGTTTAAGAATGATGTGATGAATCAGTTCTGTGTGGCTAAGGGTATAGAAAGACAGTTTAGTGTTGTAGGACACCACAACAGAATGGTGTAGCTGAAAGGAAAAACATAACACTAATTGAGGCTGCAAGAACAATGTTGTCGGAATCAAAGTTACCAACTACCTTTTGGGCTGAAGCTGTAGGAACTGCGTGTTATGTACAGAATAGAAGTAAGGCAGTGAAGCCTCATAACAAGACCCCCTATGAGCTGTTACATGATAGGAAGCCTATGATTGCATTCCTAAAACCTTTTGGGTGTCCTGTTACTATCTTAAATACCATATACTATCTAGGCAAGTTTCACGAGAAAGCAGATGATGGATACTTTCTGGGCTATTCTTCAAATAGTAAAGCCTTTAGAGTATACAATAGGAGGACCAGGATTGTAGAAGAAAACTTACATGTTATGTTTAGTGAAGAGACTCCTAGTCTTGAGACCAAAGGACCAGAATGGTTGTTTAACATTGATATGCTAACCAAATCTATTAATTATAAGCCTATCATTGCAGGAACTTCCACTAATGTTGATACAGGTACACCAAAGGATTCTGATGAAGAAACAAATTCTAAGGAAGCTAATTCTCCAAATGAGTTCTATTTGGTTGAAAAGTGGAAAGTTGGTTCTGTCTCACCCATCATTGAAAAGCAGGGTTCCACTGATGATGATGTTTTAAATTCTGGAAGTAAGGTTGATCATCATCAAGATAAGGTATAATTTGTTGAGGAGTAAATGAAGTCTTTGACTTTGGTGGCCGGATTAATGACTGGGAGGAGTTGACCTGTTGACTAGGTGTTTAGTACTGGTCTAACCACTGCTAGTATAATTTTTGAATCCACTTTTAGTTCTTTTCTAACCACTGCTAACCTTAACTATACTTTTAGTGTTTGTTTTATGTTTGTGATATGCAGGTATGAAGGATTGTTTGTATACTTTGGAGGTTTTTGGAGCTTTTGCTGTTTAGTTTTAGTTAAAAAAAATTGTGAATCTTTGTAATCCTTCATATTATTGCATAATCTCACTATTTTTTGCCTTGATTTGGTTACTGTTATCTTGGTCGACTTATTGGAGTTTGGTTGCTGTATCCACTGCTAGGGCATTTCAATCCACTGTTAGTGGTTTTCAATCCACTTCTAGTATATTGCTGATGATGGATACTTGAGGGGCTGTTTTGTAACTTTGATGATAATGTATGAATTCCCCCAAATCACTGCCAGATAATTTAATTGATCTTCAAATCACTTCCAATTGGCGCTCAACATAAACCCTAACCACTCCCACCTGCTTATTTCACAAATCCCACATCATATCTTATAACCAATCACAATGCCGTCACTATATTCCAAAACCCATAACCTTGTTGCTTATTTGTTAAAGAACAATCACTCAGAAGGTTTTCATGACATGATTGATTTCATTAATCACAGTCCTATACACTTTGCATTAACTGTAGCACCCACTATTCTTAAAGCATATGTACATCAATTCTGGGAAAATGCTAAGCTTGAAGAGAGAGACAGTGTAGAAGTTTTTAGTACTGTTGTGGATGAGAATGAGGTTTTGGTTGATGAGGAAGTTCTTAGAGGTATTTTAAAGTTGGATGATGCTGATGGTATATTTAATCTTTTTGATGATGCAATCTTTGATGGTTTAGCAAGATTAGGTTATACAAGAAGGGGAGACAAGGTAAAATTTCTGAAAGGTATGTTTTCTCCTAAATGAAAGTTTTTGATTCACACTTTATTGATGTGTGTGAGTAACAAGACCACTGGGTTTGATGAATTTCCTTCCAAAATTGAAACTGCAATAATCTGTTTATCTGAAGGTAGGAAATTTAATTGGTCTAGGATGCTTTATGAAGGGTTTGTGAAGAATATTAGGAAAAAGGGTAAATTTTACTTGTATCCTAGGTTTGTTCAACTTATTGTGGAAAGCCAAGTAGCAGAGCCTGTTGAACATAATAGGAAGTATGAGGTACATTATATGCTTCCTAAGGTTTTTGCACATATGAGGAATCAGAACCCAAATTTCCAAATAAGAGTTGTCCCATTATTCCCACACATGATCCCTTTGCCTGATATTCCTGAGTTTGAGAATGATCCTGAATCCCAGTTCAATGAACCTGCACCCACTGCTCATGCATCTGAACCCACTGCTAGTCAATCTGGATCCACTGCTAAACCTATTTTGTAGACTAGGAGAAGGAAGAGCACCAAGCTACCTCAGGCTGGTGTTAGTGGTGTAGCTCATGAGGTTGTCACAAGTTGTGGAGGTGACATGATTGGAAGGGCTTCCACTACTGATTCATGCTTAGATGCTGGTCAGGACAGTGGAAACATACATAAGACCCAACCTTTGGAAACTCCTATTGTGGAGAGTTCTCAGGAACTCAACATTAGTGGAGGAATCCCTGGCCAACTAGCTCAATCAGGGTGCATGGATGATCAGGCTAGGTCTGGTGCTATGTTTTCTGTCCCACGGATTCACCTCTCGGACCAGTTAACACATGTCAAGTTGATGAGGGTAGTTTGGAACATGATGTTGAATTGACGGCTAATGATCAGGTACATGATGACTTTTCCAATGAACCACCTCTCGGACCAGTTAACACATG
Source organism: Chrysanthemum seticuspe (assembly GCA_019973895.1). NCBI lineage: Eukaryota > Viridiplantae > Streptophyta > Magnoliopsida > Asterales > Asteraceae > Chrysanthemum > Chrysanthemum seticuspe. The sequence continues at coordinate 58,059,237 of BPTQ01000007.1, forward strand.
TCGAAGTGGGGAGGATATTCTTGAACAATTACATGAATTGACAGTTAAATGTACAACTATGGAGAATACAATCTCCAGTCTTCAGGAGTTAGCTGTGTTTCAGGGCAAAGAGATAAGGAGGTTGAAGCACAAAATGTTTGTGCTGGAAAAAGTCAGAAGACCTGGGATTGCTGCTTTAAGAAAGGTTAAGATTCAGAAAAAGAAGGTGGACTCCTCTAAGGCTGTTATTTTGGAGGATGTATCAAAACATGGGAGGAGTGAAGGCTTGGATTCAGGGGAGGCTGTTGATGTAAATATGGAAGAGGATGTGGATAGTGGAGATCAAGGAGAGCATTTTATGGTGTCTGATAAAGATGGGAATGAGGCTGTTCTTGAAAATGAGGTGGTGCAGAACACAACCACTGCCAGTGTTTCTGCAACCAAGGCTGGTGTTAATGAAACCACTGCTACAACTCCACAAAAGGTACTCACAACCACTCCCACCTTAGAATCAACCACTTCTGTTATAACCACATTTACAATTATCACAACTACCTCTGTTTCACCACCCAAAACCAAAGAAGTTGAAAAGGAAGTTGCAAGTACATTGATAAATCTAAGTAAAACTTCATCTAATCCTACACCTACCATTGCACCTGCTCCATTAGTTCTTAAATCTACTTTACCTATATCTAAACCTTTGAGTAAGAATTTGATTATTGGTGAGTCTTTGAAGAAGAAGATGCCACAACCAGACATTGGAAAAGGAAAAGGTATTGTTGAACCAGTTTTGAAGTTTAAAAGTAGAGAAGAACAGATTGCTTATGATGAAGAGTATACAAGAGGTCTGCAAGCTGAAGAAGAAGCAGCTGCAGAGAAAGAAAAGCAAGAAGAAGAAGCTACTCAGAAATGGCTAGAGAATGGAATAATACACAATCCTATCTTCAAGCTTCTAATGATATACAAAATGAGTACACAATTCAAGAGTGGGGATTGTTATCTATTGATGAAAGAGCCAGAATCTTGGGTAAATGGGCAAGGAGGATCAGGAAGGAGAAGAAGCAAGTTATAAAGAAGAAACCTCCTACAAAAAGTGAGATGAGAAATGTGATGATGAAGATTATCAAGAATTCAGGTATACATATTTCTGAAAATCTCAGTAAATGTTCATTTGAGAGGATTCAAGAAATTTATCTGAGATGTATGAGGATTAATGAGGATTTTAATCCAATGAATTCTGAAAAAGAAGAATAGTGGATTAAGAGTAGACAAAAGAGAAAATTTGAGATTCAGGAGGAATCTGGTTCTAAAAGATTGAAAGAAGTGAATGGTAATCAAATTATTTCTTATACATTTGAGCTTAATGGAAGTGAAGGATGTTGGAAAATTCAAAGAGTCAGTAATGAATTTTCTGAGTTTGAGAAATTTTCACAAATGCTTCAATAACTGGATAGAGATGATTTGATGAATCTTTGGAAGCTGTACAAGAATAAATTTGGTGATGTACGTCCAGATGATTATCATGAGAGAATGGTTTATCATCACTTGAAGATTTTGTTTGAACCTACTCATGATGAACCTGAATGGAAAGGACTCTACAATGGTCAAGTTACAAGATGGTTTTTATATCAATCTTGTGGAGTTCATGTGTTGACTGTTTGTGGAGAAATTATTCATATGCTTGTAGAAGGTGATTATCCTCAACTGAATAATTATCCAGGATTTATTGCTCAGATGGTGAAGCCTGGTGGTTTAAAGATGCTGAAACCCTATGATGATCAAGCTTATAGTTTATTGCTGAAGTGTGAGAACATTTTTAAAACTGTTAAGTGTTTGGATTCATCCTGCAATTCAGAAGTTTTGAGCTTAAAAGAAACTTGAGAATTCTATTTGAATGTATCAAGTTTAGGGGAGGATTGTTGGGTTTTAGGTTCCTTAGATAATGAATTATTCTAAGTATTGGAACCACGGCTAGAGTTGATGAAACCATTGCCAGAAGAATTAATCCACTGCTGAAGTTAAACCACGGCTAGTAGTGAAGTAGAACCATTGCTATTGTATTGTAAACACTGCTAGTTGTGTATAATTAGTTTAATATTTTGTATTAGTGAAATATGGAAATGTTAGGTCACTAGATTTACAACACAAGCTTATAAGAAAGAGATGAGGCGATTGAACAAGATCTAACACACACACATGCAATAATAAGAACGGTTTAGGCGTAGGAATATGTGAAAAGAAAACTTGAACAACCAACCCTCAAGTGAGGGTTATACAAGAGTATTTATAGGAGGAAAGCTAGGGCAACACTCCTAGTTTCCATCCTTTCTTAAATGGGGTTGGGCCTAAGCTCATGGGCCTTCTACATAAGCTTAAGGCTAAAAACAAACATAAAGGCCATAATAAAGCTAACTATTACATATTAATTACAAACACTTGATTATGGTTTAGGAGTGATTCCAACAATCTCCCCCTCAAGTGTTGGTGATGAACGGTGAAGGCGTTGATGTAATAGTAGCTCTGACGTCTTCTGACATTCTTCTTTCTTGTGAGAAGAATTGCCTTGATTCGAACAATCTCCCCAGTGTAGAGAGATAGTTGTCTTTGAACAGTTATGCTTTGACGTCATCTTTAACTTTGTTCTTTGATTATTGTTCTTTGTGGTGAAAGTGATAGTATGTTGTTGTCTGCATCAGTCTGCCTCAGGTCTGCTTCGCTGCTCCAGTGTCTCCACGTCATTCTTCAACATGCTCACACGCTCTTTACTGATGAAGTTCTTTAAGTCTTTAACTTTGTAGATTCTTTGATTTGATGAAGAATCATTCTGACTGTTGCGTTGCTTTTGGATAGAACTTCCATTAGTGATTATGTTGGCGTGAGCACGAGAAGAATCTGCACGATCATCCCGCTCCGGAGCTTCCATAAGAAGAAAACATTTCAAACGGTTAGTAATAAGCAGGTTCCGGCACTTACAAGTTTGAACTTCGAGAGTGTTAACAGCATAGTGTGAAAACACAACTCTAATTCTTACAAAGGCCGTTCCTGAACTGGAGTCCCACAAGTGAGATAACGCGATGTACCGAAGTACATCTACAGTTCAGATGAGTCGTTGAGGTACACCGAAGCATCGCCTCACGACTGTAGACCGTTTGAGACACACTCCGCATAATCCACAGGGAGTTACCGAAGTGACCTGCTGTCAGGGCTGTTTGATGTTGACCCTGGCAGGAGTTTCCATTCAATCACTGAGGATCACAGTTTTGAACCTCTCATAAATGTTCTAGACAGATTGCTAAGATATGTGAAGGACTCGATATGAACCACTGATAATCTTATTTGGTGATCGTCAAGTGATAAAATGTCAAGTGTTCCTAAGAGATCTTTTGATGAATCTCGTGGCTCTAGACTCAATAGTGCATTTTGGTTTTCCTGAGCGGAGACTAGGGAGAGGGTCTCCTTCTTCAATACCAGCGATCTCTAAGAGAACGCCAATAGTTTACGTAGGGTTCCCTGTGAGAATGAAACAAGCTTCTGTTGAGAGAAACTTGAGTGGCTAAGAAGGTTTAGTGCATGCGTCACTGGGTCCATGACGACTTTTAATCTTCAATACCGGCGTCACTAAGTGACAACCAGTAGCATATGAATTGAACCCGGTGTCTGCCCTAAGTTGAATAATCTGGAGGGCTATTTCTTTTCACCCTTTTCTTTGCATTTCTTTTTGATTCTTCAACTCCTTCTTTCTCCGATTCTCATTTTCTCCTTTTTATAATCATACCTAAGGACTTCTAAGTACTAACTATTTGTGATGTCCTTGGGTAGATCCCTCCGGCTCTGGCGGATCATAGGATGGTTATTCCTAACCTTAGTCACCTTATAACTCCATGACTAACCTATGTTGCCATTAAAAACACAGTTGTGAAGAATCTCTCAAAGGGTTTGTAAATGAAAATCATGTTTGAACCACTGTGAGAGATAGGATTTTGCATAAATACTCCCCCTCCACATGTGCTTAAGAGTTTTAATGGTTTAAATGCACAGTGAGTAAAGAGCGCGCACATTTTGAATTGATCTACTGGAGATAGACAATCCCCTGCGAGACACGGTTACGTTGCATAGTTAAAGAGTTACATTGTCAGCTTTAAGGTGACAACTAGCTCTAATAACTACCTTGAAGGTGTAGACAAACCTCAAAAGGTTGTCATACTCGTCAGAGTTCATGTCTACCAAGAGTATTTCGGATGGTACTTTCTACTTGGACAAGTCCTTTGCGAGACACGTTTACATTACTAGCGAACTAGCTTGAAATTATTACCCGTCCAGGACAAGTCTTTTCGAGTTACTAACAGTTTTAGTACCGTCAATTCGTTGGTTAAGACTGAAGTACACAGATTCATTTGCATTTTGCACAACATATTTCTTATCACATAATTTTCTCCCCCTCAAAAATGGCATATCAAATGTTATTTTTGAAAAGTTGACAATAAATATGACCATTTCGAGTGTTGCGGGAAGATGACCACTATGAACAATTTGTGAACAAAGTTTTGATTCAAATACTCCCCCTCAACTAGTGATATAAACGGTTGAGTTTTTGAAAAATCATACGGGGAAGTACTTGTTCTTTTGAGCAAAACCTTGAATAATGAAAGGTTTGATAGGTTTTACTCAAAAGTAAGAGGCTTTCGCTCCTTTTATAAGGATTGTGGCACTGAAGCGTACCACATGGTCCTTTCTTGACAATTACGGGTTGTACATTGTTATGTGTGCACAAGCCATTGACATATATAATCACACATCCAAAAGTATTTGAAAGAAACAATTCAAGGGGTACCAGGGAGTGCAGTGATGTTCCCAGGAGTGCGAACAGGGCGTTGATAGCCGGTGATGTTGATCCTGGGTCGACCACCAACAAAGCTTTCCAACGTTCTGAACTGATCCCTTATGAACAACCGTTCATCAATCATGGTGATGATCCTTCTCACATTCCTCCAATCCTGAGAATTCCATCGCTTAGGGTTCCCAATGTTTTCATGTATATCCTTCAATCGATAAGCTAATCCGTCCCTAACCATCTTCAGAGTATGATCTCCAAATTTGTGAAGCTCATTACACGCCATCAAGCAATTGCGATGAAGTTCACTGTGATAAACGACACCAAACGGTTTGCTGATGAGCGTTAATTGTGATAGCTGGTTGATATCGAGAAGATCAAGCTGTGGTGGAGTGAAGTTGACACGTGTCTGATATGATTCAACGGCAAGCTGGAGATCTTCAACACGTTCTTTTATGACTATGCGTCTGATGAAAATGAGCAGTGACTTGATGAATTCACGTTGTATTTCAGTTGAAAATTGTCTCATGCGACCCTGTACTTTTGCAAGGTACATGTCTTCAATATCGTTGAGAGGCAAATTCTCAAAGTCAGCTTCACAGAATGCATAATCCCTTTCATCCTGTCTTTTGACCATAATCTTCTTGAGAAAGGTGTAGTCCCATTTGGATGAAAGACCAACATGTTGGATGGCAACGATGTCTTTAGTACTAAACACTGCATGTTGTGACTTCTGAACTTGACAGCTTCTTTAGTAGATTCGTCGGCGTTCTGGCCAGTGATGAATCCCATACAATGCATCTCAGTCGTATGCTTCCACTGTGTTGGAGAACAAGTGAGTGGCACGTTCCTCAATGGTAATGCAGTTTGAGTAGATAGCTGCAGGGAATGGAAGTGTCAAGGATGTAGCATATTTCCTTGAACCATCGCCACCATGGAGAAGAAATTCCAGGTCTTTGTTGAAGAAATATCGGAAGGGAATCCGTGGTTCATCTGGTTGGCCAATGGTCGGTAGAGGTTTGGTCCAATCGGTGTAGTATGGAGGGTTGTCCCTTTTTGTGAAGTCAATGTTTGCTTCCGGGTTGAGCCAATCCATGTTGTTAGACATAGCTCGAGCAATGTTGTCAAGGTGATATTCGACCTCGAGGGCAATTTCAGAGCTGTCTTTTATAAGTTGAAACGCTTCATTCTTGATTCGCTTCAACTCAGATTTCGTCATTTTCTTCACATGGAACTTTTCTTGCAAAAGTTTTGCATGCTCCAATGTATTACCGTCTACCAAATTCTGACCTTCTTCAGGGTAGGGAGTGTTATTAACAAGAGTAGAGAACCATTCAAATTCTTCAGTTTTGTCGTCATCTAGCCAAGATACGACGTCAGTCTGAGGCGTCTTCTTTTTCTTCTTTTTCGAAGGCCTAGATGATGATGCTGGTTTCTGAACTTGTTTGAGAGAGGTGGGTTGTTGTAGGGGCTCAAGGACCTCTTCATCGTCACCACTCGTATACTCAAAGTAATCACCGGTTTTCTGAGTCAGTGGTGGTAACTCGGAATCGTCCTGAGGTTTACCTATAGAAGAACGAGGAGGGGACCTTTGTTGAGTCGGAGTCCGTTGGAGAGGAGGTAACATAGAAGATGATTCACCAGACTTCTTTTGACGTTTAGCTTCATCATTCTTATCCGGATCTTTATCTTCATCGTCTCTAGGACGTTTAGACTTTTCTGCTTCGAATCTACATGCTTCTTGGAGTTGGTAGTCCAGCAATGCTTGAAACAGCTTTCCTTCATCAGAGGTAAATGTCCCAGATCGTTGAGACATTTGTGTGACAAGCTTGGCCACCAATTCATTATTCGAGAAAACTACAGGATCAGATGGATTGATTGTGACGGTTAAAGGTGTTGATCTTATAGTTTCCTTGGCTATCTGCATAAGATTTGGATATAGTTGTCTGGTAAACAGCTCCTTGGTGACTTTAGGAACGATATTCTGAAGGTACTTGTTAGTGTAACCTTCGATCATTTCGTTGAGTTCCTCTTGACGATGACTTTTCATGAACTCCTGAATGAATTCCCTTTCTTTCTGTATCTTGTCATTCTCATCATTTAAGTACTGTATTTGGTCAGCAAACCAATTCAGTTTTCTGTGGAGCATGTCCTTCTTTCTGACTTGTTGGACAGCTTTCACAATTCTTTCATGAGTCTGAGAAATCCAAGATTGAGGTGGTTTCTTCACAGATTTGGATGTTGATTTGATTGACTTCTTTGATGGTGGTGGTGAGGAGTGAGATGAAGAATCTGATGAGGAGGAGACGTGAGGAGACTCGGGGTCCTTGGGTGGTTCAGAAGTTTCCTTCTGTGAGCGTGTAGGACTTTCCAGAAGCAACTTGTCATAATCAGCATCTTTATCTTTCTCAGACTTCTCAGTTTCAGTTTTTTCAAAGTCATATTCGATAGTATCCTCCACAAGCTTTTGTTGTTGCACTAGAGTGGTGGCACCAGATCCCTTATCGGGTCGATTAACCGCATCAGGACCTGGTGAAGAGTGGGCAGCACCACTTGATCCTCCGGGTCCACCCATTTGGTCTTTTGCAAATTCTTCAGCCTTTTGAAGGTGTCTAACGAATTTAAACTTCTTCCTGTATGATTGATCCAGTTGCTCTTCATCACTTTCTGAGCTTGAGCTTTGATCATATGGCACAAGCGCTGGAGTCTTCCCTTTGCCATGTTCAGCTGGAGGACTAGGAGGTTTCGGTACTAATGGAGTGTCATCCTTTGCAGTTTCAGAGTATGTAATCTCTTCTTCTGATTCAGTACCTTCAGAGCTTTCGTCCTTAAGCTTTCTTTGCGGTTCAGGTGTGGGAATAGGTTCAGCTTCCTTTACGGGAACAATCCTTTTGCGAGGAGGATTCCTTTTGGGAAACTTCCTTTGACTTTCAGAACTTACTGCACTTCCAGCACTTCCTCTTCTGGTTCTCCGAGTAGGAGTTCCTGAAGGTTTTTCATCAAGATGACCAACTTTTCCTTCTTTTACGGCTACCCGATACCTTTTGTACGTTTCCAGCTTTTTGATTTCCTTTGTAAGAAGGTGACCGTGCAACTCAGCACCCTGTTTCTTCGTAGACGATTCTTTGATTCTGACAGATAGTATGGGCTCAGTCAAGATGTCATGATTATCTGGGTCATTGAGTCTCCTGGGGATTTCAGGATGAAGTCCAAGAGCTCTCTGGATCAACAGTTTGGTGTATCTGACATAGGGAATTTTGGAGCCAAGCTTCTTATGAAACAGCATCATATCTTCCCATAGCAGTGCTTCAATTATAATGTCCTTCTTGTTGATCAACGACCAGAAAATTTGCAGTTCCATGAGCTTGGGATGCTCATAGCCACTGTCACGACCAGAGACTGATTTGGTGATGATCGTATAGAGTGTCCTCCATGGTTAAGGAATATTCTTCAGCTCCACGTAAGAGTGCTTAGTAATGATTCCTGTAGATTCATCATAACCAATATCTATCAAGAATTGCAGGACAGTCTCTTCAGTAGGGGTAGCAAAGAAGTCGGTTGGAGCGATGTCTGGAATGATGAGAACAGCTCGTAAGTCATCAGGAGTGATAGTGATTTGTTTGTGATTAAGAGTCACATTCACAGCATTTTGACCAGTGATCCTCTGCATAGAATCCCAGAATTGTTGAATGTAGACCTCTGGAATTGTGGCAGAGTATGAGAGCATGTTCTGGTAGGGATGATTCCTGAGAATATCCACTGCAATGAGACAAGAAGATTCTGAGCATGTGAGGGTGTCAAAGTCAACCCTAAGGTTGTTCTTTCCAAGCTTTCTCGGATAACCCTCTGGAAAGATATCAGCAATTGTAAGAACTTCTGATGCATCCACATTCATTTGTTCAGCCATGTCGTGATCTGAAATAACATTAGCCAAAAGAACCAACATATCGAAAGACATAATGTTAGTCAACAGAAGGTTTCATTGTCTAGTTATTGAATGTACAGTGTTAATGATTGTTACGAGTCCTCAGTCACTTGTTTGTCTAATAGTCTAATGACGTCGTGAAATGTTTCGTGAGTTAGTTAACGTTAAGTTTTAAAGTTTATGTTATCACTTATTGTTCACACCATATCAAACGATTAAGTTTATTAGTGACATTATTGGATTCGTGACGTTATGATTAGTTTATTTACAAGTTTGTACACGTAACAATTCATAATGAAGGTCAATCAAGGCTAAAGCGTAGTTTTGACAAAGTTAAGCATAAACAGTAATGACATACACGTAGACGAAAGCTTACGCGTAGGATCCTAACTTACGCGTAAGAGAAGTTACGCGAAGGAAAGGGGGCCTTATGCGTAGGGCTTACGCGTAGGCGTATAAAGACCTTACGCGTAAGGCTTACTCGTAAGAGTAGACCTTATGCGTAGAGTCACTGTTTACGCATATCCTTCACAGGATACGCGTAGTCCCATTGTAGAACCTTAAGCGTAGTAGTTACGCGTAGGATTTCTCTTACGCATAACTTCGTACGTGTAAGGTAATCCTTATGCGTAGAGATTCAATGACCTTGATTCTGAGTTTTACGAGTAGCAAGCCTGAAATAAAACATCATAACATCAATCTTAACACTTATATTCATTTTAACATCAAATCATGGCATGAAAACACATTTAACATTTATGCGTAGAAAGTCATACGCGTAGGTCAAAACCCTAAGGGTTATGAATTACTCATATGAGTGTTGTGAGAGTCTTTAAACCAAGTATTAACATCTAGTTCGAGACGAATAAAAAATACCCAATCTTTAGAACTTTAAACCCTAAATCCTAATTCTGAATCAATTAGGGTTTCTGGGTGGTTATATGGCAAGGATATCATCAATTCAACATCACACAAGCATAACACAACAATCTTTTTGACCAAGACTCTTCACATTTGAAAAAAACCCAATTCGACTCAAGAACCCTAGTTTTCAAAATTCATCAGTTTGTGATTCTGGGTGGATTTTGATGGTTAAAATGATATCATTGATGTATTAGACACATTTTGAAACTATTCATTTAACCAAAAAACACCCATTCATGATTGGGTGTTCATACGCATACGCGTAGTCCACAAGAACTCGATTATAGAACGTTTTAACCGTTGTTTTTTTGAGAAATTCAAAACCATTACTTAAAGACATGTTGTAATCACGAAACAACTTACAAAATGATGATCAAGAGAACTGATTTCTTGAATGAATTCTACGCGTAGATTAGTTAGGTTGAGTGTATTAAATGTGAAGTGAATAAGTAGGTGGGAGGTGTTTTTATTAAAATGACTTTAACATTTTGACAGATTTGGTCCCTCCACCTTTTCCTTTTTCATACAAAGCCATTTAACTTCCATTTTGGTTACCAAACAAGGTTTTTTTTTTTGGAAAGAAATTTGACGACACTCCCCCTCGACTTAAGAAATAATGAAAGGATATAAATTTAGTCCGAGGAGTGTCATTTAACCAGAAACATTTACCACCATTGATAAAGAAACAACCGGGATATGATAACATGCAAGTACACAGATGTTTTGTAACAGTTAAGTGATAATTTTCTCTCCCTCAACACTTGATCGTAAAAATACTGAATTTTGAAGGATAATAGTGTTGATGGAAGAAATGTACTTGCCATGTTTAGAGAAAAATAGATAGAAGAATATTTTTGTTGTTTTATCAGGTTTTATATTTTTGTATTTTGTTTTTGAAAAATTTATTTACAAGAGATGTTTTGGTGTTTGACAGGTTTTTAAGACTGTTTTAAGAGGTCATCCAATTCCTCTTGAGTCAAACACCTCATACCAATCCGGTGGACCAACTCATTAAACCTAGCGGGAGGCAAGGCTTTGGTGAGAAGATCTGCCAATTGGTATTCAGTACCCACAAAGTATAATTCAACGGTACCCTGTTCCACGTGGTCTTTGATGAAATGATAGCGAAGATCGATGTGCTTTGATTTCGAGTGCTAAACTGAGTTGCACGAGATCACAATGGCACTCCGATTGTCACAGTACATTGGGATTCTGTCAAATACGTAACCATAGTCTTTGAGTTATGTTCTCATCCAGATGACTTGAGCACAACACGCGGACATGGCTACATATTCTGCTTCGGTTGATGACAGCGATGTACAATCCTGCTTCTTTGATTGCCAAGACACCAGTTTATCACCAAGAAATTGTAGAGCTCCTGAAGTACTTTTCCTTGAGTCTAAGCATCCTCTTTTCATGAAGTCCTCGAGATGTTAAAGAACCACTATTTGACCACAGAACCGTTAGTTTCTTCGTCCTAACATGTAGCGACAGTAGTTGGCTTCGTCTTATACATCGGTACAGGCGCACAACACGAGTTCAGTAGACCTACTCTTGTATTGAGTTTCTGATACCAATGCATAAACTGTCTTAGGGTTACATGACACTGTTAGCCTCACGGTAACACTAGAGCACGTTGAGTCAAATCGTGAGCTTTAGTTTCGTGTAGCTAGAAGCGATAGTAAAGTAGTTTCTGGTGCACCTTGTCCCATGGCAACTTAATATGAAACACCCATGACTTATGGTTAACCGTCTAGAAGAGTGGTTTCGGAACGGAGGGCGATCCAAATTACTCAACCAGGTGGCCTAACCATACTCC
>BPTQ01000007.1:58070724-58082866 GCA_019973895.1 Chrysanthemum seticuspe
AAAAAACATAAATTATAATAAATAAAGCTTTTTCCTTATTTGCTAAATTGTTTGGGTAAATTTTGTTTTAAATAACACACGTCATTTGTATTGTATTATTGATAGTTTTGGGTGTAGTTTATAAATTGTTTTTAAGGAAGCTAAAGGTATCCTTCTAATCATCATAGACATATGTAAAAACAGATCTCACAATATATGTCTCTTACATCATACACAAAAGTAAAAATAGATCTCAAATTTAATCTTGGTTCATAGTTTGACATTGCATAGACCCAAATGTATTGTTGATGAAGGTGTTTCTTTCTGATGGAGTTGTGATGCTTATAAAGGGTCGCAAAGGGTTTCCTGTTGCTAATTAAGGGTCGCTAAGGGTTTGTAGCTATTCATATTTGGTTTTTTCTTTAAGACCGAACTTGTTTTCTGATTTTCCTTCCAAAATTGTAACTGTTTGCACTTTCCTTATTATTATTGATTAAAAAGAACTTGTATTTAGGGTTTCGTTTGTTTGTATTTTGGGGTTTTTTGATTTAGCCATTGAGTTTAATTTTTGAGCGCTTTCTGATAGCAGTCAAACTCATTTTGTATTTTTTTATTTATTTATTTATAATTTTTTTCATCTTGTAGTTGATTTGAAAAGTTTAATTAGAATAATTGGTGATGTCGTTGTGTTGTTGATATTATTGTGCCTGTGAACATCTTTAGGGAGGAATTTGTAATGCTCACTAAGGAGGCATGATGACGTAACTCTATCACCTTGAAACGTTTGTCAATGGCTTTTTCCAATTCTTCTTTTTCAGAGCTTGACGTACTGCCTTTTTCCATTGATTGACTCATTTTCTAAATCACCAGATATACTCTTTTTTTTTTTAACACCACTGTGTGGCGGGAGAGTGAAGAAATAAAACAACGCCACTGTTTGACGTAACTCTATCTCCTCACTCTCCCGCCAAACAGTGGTGTTAAAAAAACCAATATATCTGGTGATTTAGAAAATGAGTCAATCAATGAAAAAAAGCAGTACGTCAAGCTCTGAAAAAGAAGAATTGAAAAAAACCATTGACAAACGTTTCAAGGTGATAGAGTTACGTCATTATGCCTCCTTAGTGGGCATTACAAATTCCTCACTAATGACTAAGGACAAGGTTATACAGGGAATTCTAAGCAAAAGTGATGTCGGCTTTGATTCCGATGAAAAGAAAACGGCATGGATGGAACTACATAAGGTCTGTAATACAATATTCATACATATTATTCATACTAAGCTTCATTTTTCTTTATGCTTTTCTAAATCAACCACTTGATCATTTTTCTAAAAAGTTTTGCATAATTATGAGTTTAGGAACTCTTACTAAGGGAAGAAAAAGGCATGCGGGTTAAAGAAACAAAAAGGCAACCAGGAGGTGCCTCGAAAGTGGAAGAGCTCAACCAGAAGGTGGAAGAGTTCACCCGGCAGTTCAATTCTAAAATCAATCGGCTCGCAAGAATTTGTTTACAGTGAAGACGCTGAGTTATTGTTTGAGTGGCTCTCAAGTCTCAAGCAATATATGTTGGGTATAATCTTGATGGGCCAAGTATGTGGGTCAATGTATCTGTATTTGGATTGTTATGTGAATAAAAGGTGTGGGTTTACCAGTTCCTTGGTATGACCGAGTATTGTGGAAGACCAAGTAATTCTCCACATAATGTTGGATGCTATTTAGTAGGAATAAGTGGTGCACGTTACTTTGTTAAGTATTCTAGTATTTTAGTATAAATAGAGTAGGGTATCTCTATTGTAAAGTTGAATCAGTTTTCCATATTTACAGCAAGTAATACACCATATTAGCAAGTAATACATGAGAGTCGATTTATCGTATTGGCTATGAGTATGTTTGTCGTATGTCAAAGGAAGGTTGATTTCTTCAAAATACCTGTTATGTTTCCAACTCTTTATAATCCTTTAACGGATCTTAATTGATCCCCATTGGTGCTTAACATGTTGGAAGCTAATATAATTCATCTTTTGCACCCAAAAAAAATCCTATCTATATGAAAAAGGGGAACTGCAGGCTCTATAAGCTATCTAAATAAAATCCTATCTAACTGAAAAAGGTAACTATAAAGAGAATCAAAAAATAGACATCAATTTCTACTAAACAAGTAGCAAAACAGATTATAAATAAGTTAAGTGGACAGAAAACTTACTGATGCAGGACAAAAATAGGCCAGACAAGCAACTTTAGAACCATGGCAGCCTAACCAAAAGATTTTTTTGATTTTTTTGCTTTTGAGACAAGTTAAATAAGCTAATGAAATTACTATTTTTAATTTTTAAAATTTTTTATAACAAACTTAACTGCCTTAAATTGCTAAAAGAAAACTGATAAAATCCATTTTGGTACTGTTTTAACAGATTTGAAAAAACACTTTCAAAACCATAAGCAAGACTTGAAACTTAAAAACTTGATTGTAAAGGCTTTAAAAACAGTTTGAAAACTCAGTGAACTCAGATTTAAGCACCCAAAATCATTAATACTCTAAAAGCTAGCTAAATCCAAACACCCCTTCAAAATGACCAAATGCAATTTAAATTCTAAAACTAACTGAATTCTAAACTAAACTGATTTGAAATAGATTAAATTGAAGAAATATAAACATTAAACTAAACTATTGAATTCAGAAAATAAGCTAAAACAAGTTTGGCTTAGAATTGACTTTAGTTGACTTTTTTAGAAAATGGTTGAAAACAAAGAATAAGCTTAGGAAAAGCTATGATAAGCTTTCCTGAGCTTATATAAACAGAAATTAAGTCTTATAAAGGAAGACTAACAACACATAAAAGATTAAAGCAAATCGAGGCAATAGTAAGAAGTGAAAGCTAAACTTGATTTTAAATATGAAATTACAATTTTAAAACTGAGATTAAGAACTAATTAATTACATAAAACATGTAAAATACAGATTTTTTTTTTTTTTTTTTTTTTTGATGCAAAAGGTGAATTATATTAGCTTCCAACATGTTAAGCACCAATAGGGATCAATTAAGATCCGTTAAAGGATTACAAAGAGATGGAAACATAACAAGTATTTTGAAGGAATCGGCCTTCCTTTGACATACGACAAACATACTCATAGCCAATACCATAAATCGACTCTCATGTATTACTTGCTAATATGGTATATTACTTGCTGTAAATATGAAAAACAAATTCAACTTTACAATAGAGATACCCTACTCTATTTATACTAAAATACTAGAATAATTAACAAAGTAACGTGCACCACTTATTCCTACTAAATAGGAGCCAAACATCATGTGGAGAATTACTTGGTCTTCTAATATACTCGGTCATACCAAGGAACTAGTAAACCCACACCTCTTATTCACATAACAACAGTCCAAATACAGATACATTGACCCATCAAGATTATACCCAACATATTTAAAGCCCACATATTGCTTGAGACTTAAGAGCCACTCAAACAATAACTCAGCGTCCACTTTAAACAAATTCTTGCGAGCCGATTGATTCTAGAATTTAACTAAAGGGTGAACTCTTCCACCTTCTGGTTGAGCTCTTCCACTTTTGAGGCACCTCCTGGTTGCCTTTTTGTTTCTTTAACCCGCATGCCTTTTTCTTCCCTTAGTAAGAGTTCCTAAACTCATAATTATGCAAAACTTTTTAGCTAAATAATCAAGTGGTTGATTTAAAAAGCATAAAGAAAAATCAAGCGTAGTATGAATAATATGTATGAATATTGTATTACAGACCTTATGTAGTTTCATCCATGCCGTTTTCTTTTCATCGGAATCAAAGCCGGCATCACTTTTGCTTAGAATTCCCTCTACAACCTTGTCCTTGGTCATTAGGGAGGAATTTGTAATGCCCACTAAGGAGGCATAATGACGTAACTCTATCATCTTAAAACGTTTGTCAATGACTTTTTTCAATTCTTCTTTTGTAGAGCTTGACGTACTGCCTTTTTCCATTGATTGGCTCATTTTCTAAATCACCAGATATACTCTTTTTTTTTTTGAACACCACTGTGTGGCGGGAGAGTGAAGAGATAAAACAACGCCACTGTTTGACGTAACTCTATCTCTTCACTCTCCCGCCAAACAGTGGTGTTAAAAAAAAAGTATATATGGTGATTTAGAAAATGAGTCAATCAATGGAAAAAAGCAGTACGTCAAGCTCTCAAAAAGAAGAATTGGAAAAAACCATTGACAAACGTTTCAAGGTGATAGAGTTACGTCATTATGCCTCCTTAGTGGGCATTACAAATTCCTCACTAATGACTAAGGACAAGGTTATACAGGGAATTCTAAGCAAAAGTGATGCCGGCTTTGATTCCGATGAAAAGAAAACGGCATGGATGGAACTACATAAGGTCTGTAATACAATATTCATACATATTATTCATACTACGCTTCATTTTTCTTTATGCTTTTCTAAATCAACCACTTGATCATTTTGCTAAAAAGTTTTGCATAATTATGAGTTTAGAAACTCTTACTAAGGGAAGAAAAAGGCATGCGGGTTAAAGAAACAAAAAGGCAACCAGGAGGTGCCTCGAAAGTGGAAGAGCTCAACCAGAAGGTGGAAGAGTTCACCCGGCAGTTCAATTCTAGAATCAATCGGCTCGCAAGAATTTGTTTACAGTGAAGACGCTGAGTTATTGTTTGAGTGGCTCTCAAGTCTCAAGCAATATGTAGGCTTTAAATATGTTAGGTATAATCTTGATGGGCCAAGTATGTGGGTCAATGTATCTACTGTTGTTATGTGAATAAAAAGTGTGGGTTTACCAGTTCCTTGGTATGACCGAGTATTGTGAAAGTTGCTTATCTGGCCTATTTTTGTCCTGCATCAGTAAGTTTTTTGTCCACTTAACTTATTTATAAGTTGTTTTGCTGCTTGTTTAGTTGAAATTGATGTCTGCTTTTTGATTCTCCTTATAGCCCTTAGTCTAAGCTTAACCTGATTTACCTTTTTCAGTTAGATAGGATTTCATTTAGATAGCTTATAAAGCCTGCAGTTCCCCTTTCTGTCCACTTTTAGCTGTCTGATGTTTAGTTCAAAGCTGAATCTCAACTTATTTGATTGACCTTAGTGTTTGAGATTTAGTTCCCCTAGTAGCCTAGAGTAGAGAATTTAGCTTGTTTTACCTTTATGTAACCTTTAGGAGCTTAATTTTAGCTACCAAAACCCCTATTCTGACAGCAGTCCATTTTTGTGCTTATTCTACCTTGCTTTTAGCTTATTTGATGATTTAGGAGTATAAATGCTTAGTATAGTTCATTATGAGTAAGTTGGCTTATTTACTTTTAGCTTATAGAATTAGCTTCCTTTTAGCTTAGCTTATTTCCAATGCATCCCTTAGGAGTGTTTGTTTTTTGCTTAATTGTTAGCTGAAATCAGTGCTTATTCAGTCTCTTTAGCGAGTTTTAAAAAGTTGTTTTTGAAATAAAGTTAGCTTATTTCTGTTTATCCTTGTCCCCCTACCTTAATCCTCCCTCAAGGCCCATGGTTTAGTTTTATTTAGCTTGATTAAGTTTATTTTGCTTTGCATCAATTTAGTTTGTTAGCCATTTCTGTCCCCTTTCGATCTTTAAATTCAGCTTAATTTGTTATTTTGGAAAAAGTTGTTTTCATAAAACACTGTTTTAGTTTCAGCTTAATAATAAAATGAGAAAGGACATAAAAGAAAATGCGTACCTTACTTGATTCTAGCCGAACAAGAATCAAATCCACAAACTAGCAATGGAAGAACCTTGTGGAACTTGATTTTGCAGCCCGGCGAAGAACTGCACTTGTTCTTGAACTCGCTGCTGCATGTCAACGTCAAATGCTTTCATTCAGATTTCTAGTCTGCTATTAACTTCTGATTCAATCCAAGCCTCATCAGCCATTCTTGAAGTGTATGTGCGAGATCTTTTAGCAGCTAATCTTTTTGCCTTTTTGCCTTCTTATATATCCAGTCTGCTTGTTTTGTAAGCCCAAATCCATACCCATTGCTGTTCTTGGTAAAACCAGTGGCCTCAACCCATGCTTCACCATCAAATGGAATATCAACTAAATCATCAACATTGTTCTTTTTCTCGACAATCTCACGATACTTAGTTGCTGCCCTTTCCGCCCTGAGATCGCATCAGTCACCTTTACCTTTGTCCTTTTTGTGCAACTTTTCAAAAAACTCTAATTTTGTCAACTCAATACCCAATTCGGTCTCCTGCACAAAATTACATAAAATAAACAAATAAACATAAAATAATTAATATCACAAGTCATTAATAGAGAAATGAAACCTCAGTTAAATCCAAATAATGACTTATCATCACATAACAAATAATGACTAGACTAGATGCTGTGGAATATGCATAGGGCAATCATGATCCTGTCTAGATGCTGTGGAATATGCATAGGGCAATCATGATCCTGTCCTATTTTAGATATGTTTGATTGACTATCGACCATTATGGTCACAAAAAAGGTAAATCTGACTGAATACCACACAGTATAATAATGTTGCAACACTTTTACTAGTCTGCAAAACTCGAGTATGTCACAAGAGACGATAAGTGACAGTCAATAAACTGAACCAAAACGCACCTCAATACAGATTATATAATCTTGTATTCGTGTTTCCAGCTCCTGGGCCAAAGATCCCTTAAGGGCTCCGATAGAAAAAAGAAGCGCAACACCTACACCTTGCCACCATGTCAGGAATACTATCGAATTAAATGACAAAAACTTGGCCAAAGGTTTAATTGGAGCTAGCTTATCCTTGGTTACTGAATAGAACTGCAAAAGGCAATATAAGGCCCAGCTCTGGCTGAAATTAAGAACAACCGCCAAGTATGGATACCTGCATGCAAGAAACACGAATATCATTATAATAGATAGCAGGCATTATCCAAAACAATTTGGGTAAGCTGAAAAGCAGAAAACACCAGAAATATGTGTTTCTAGCCTTTTAGCATACTAAAGACACAATATACAATTGTTCTACAGCATAGATGTTAGCATTAGACTGATAGACTAATAGAGATTAAACAAAGAATTGTTGTTTTATCCAGTATAATGAACCATAACAGACGACACTAGTAAATCACATATAACAATATTAGCTGAAGAAAAAAGTTAAAGTTAATAAAGGGTTGTTTGGATTTGCGTTTTGAAACTGATTATCCAGTTAATAATCGGATTTCAATGTTTGAATAAACAGATCTTGCTATGATTCTATGGAGTAAAATATAGACCTTTTTAGTAATTACATGCATGATAATCTCACGGTATAATTACTCATTTAATGCCAAACATCAGAAGTATCTGATGATTGGAGCTGTATACATCAAAAGCATATCCAAACACTATTTTCTAGCCTCAGTTTAACACAGGTGATCTCATTCAGGTTACTATAACATAAAAAAAATGAATAAAATAAAATCAGAACATGTCCAAACATCCCCTTAACTTAGCATAATATAGAAGTATCTTACGCGTATCCCCATTCGAATTTTCCTTCCCCATAAACACCAAGAAACTGAAAAAACATTGCTAACGGCGCACAGATCAGCTTCAGGGTCATCTGGAATCAGGCAACTTTAATCAGATTAAGTTCATATCAATCCTAGAACAGTGAGGAAACACATTATGGAGTAATAAATCATGAAATATACAGAAGTCCATACATATTGCACAATGCCAATTTTTACAGCCTCGTAGAAGTCGGCACCAAGATACCAATCACTAAGAAAGCAATTAAGCGAGAAAGGGTGTTCCACAATTCCATAAGTATATGATTCTTCTATGAGAGCTTTTCTTTTCAAGTTCATCAATCACCTAAATACGGAATATTAAAAACATAAGAACAAGGGGTGACAAATGTTACAAAAGCATACATCCATCGATATTGAACTGGCCCACCCACCCACTCTAGCTTCATACGCTAAATGAATAGGCAAATGTTCCATCGAATCAAAGAAGCTTGGTGGAAATATTCGACTTAACAAAATAAACGCAATCGTCTACGTCCCAAAAACCTAAAATCAGGCACTTGTTTCAACTAATGTGTTTTTGTCGACTAACAGGATAAACGCAATCACCTCAATCTTAAAAATAATTACTATCTTCTTAATAGTTGCGCCTTTGCATCTAAGACCAGCCGAACATCTGGGTGTTTGGATCATTTTACACTTGATTGCATACTATTGACTCCTATGAAATAGTTCAAAAGTGTATCATACAATTAAGAACTGTGAAGATGGTGCAAGCATCAAACTCGGTCAGCCGTGAGGGGCAACATCATCATATTAAATCACTGAAAAGGCACCATAAGACGGTTACAAAAACAAATAAACAGGGAGCGTGGTATCAGTTCGAACGATCGCCGAAATGTTTTGGGTAGAAAGTGACCAATTTCCTGAAAACGACTAATAAGATAACCCCGACGGCCCGTTAATGTAAAAAATGAATTGTTATATACCTTGCCGACGCCTATATTATCTTAAGTTTTATATATTTTTCTTAAATTTATTACCATCATGATGTGATTGTGTGACATTAGGTTTGGATGGGTGTAGCATCACATGAGGTAAACGTGATGCAGGTTTCAAGCATTTATCAAATTGACAATTGACGCTCACCGAAAGTTCTGTTTTATTACAGATTTAGGTCAGAGAGAAATATTACCTCGTGTGCTCACCCTTGTATCAGCTCTAGTTGTATCTAACCGTGGCTACATCCCTCGATCTGGTAATACTTTTCTTTTAGTTGTAAGTCTACGAATAAATCTCTTATTGATGCTGAGAATGTAAATGTCATCCAGACACCTGTCCCCCAACTGCTATTAGCAACAATTTAGAGGCTGATGAATATAACTATTAACACGTCCTACCAGAAACAAATTCGATGCTAACATAAAAACCACACATATATGCAACTGTGCGAATACAGATATTATTATTACTTTCATAAAAACAGATTTGACACTAATATAAAAACGACATATTTATGCAACTGCGTACACACTGACATTAGTAAGACAATGATATAACACAATCAAAAAGTGCCAGTAGCAACTCACCCCGAGGAAAAGCTGTTGCAGTATGGCACCCGTTGGCACCTGACAGATCGCGATAGTTGTTTGTTTGTGAGATCATGTAGCTTGCCCCAGTGTTGCTACTAATACCATACCTATCATAATATCTCTGTTATGGATCAAATGGGTAATGTAAAACAAATAACATACAAAAAAAAGGGCCAAATGGGAGTGAAAGTTTATCAATGTGTATTTCTAATGCAAGCAATTTTTTAAATCATCATATGGATTAATTCGATCAACATGTAATGACATAATTTTGTGGTCCAATTTAAAAACATTAGTTATAGATAACCTTTACTTGAATTGGACAAAAAACATTAGTGGGTGAACCTCGTATCTGACTGTCCGATTCTTTCATGTCCAACGGTACTATTAATATATTTAGTTGAGACAGTTTATGAGAATGTATAAAATAGATGTACCTTGAAGAATATGACTGAGTCAGTACCACTGGAAATGGATCTTAGAGTACATGCCGCATGATTCCATGACGAAACCATTGACAAAGCATCTTGGAGCCACATAGTATCTGTTAAATGGAAGTTTGATTCCATAATTTATCAACTGAATATCCCATTCTGCAACAAAAGAGTCCATTGTTAATCTTCGCATTGGTATTATCATTTTCTTATGAAATTTTAAATATCTTAATTCTAGATGGTAGTGTATCGATATTTGCCTTAAAACACATAAAATGGTCATGTACATCAAGCCAAGCTTGCTCTGGCTTAGTATGGTTCAACTTAGATACACCCCTAAACATGAATATTGTAGAAGGGATGATACTAACAATTTATCATGTAACTTCCCGTGGATAAACAAAAAGATCAATGCCATCAGGAATACCATGGAAATAGCAGTATTTGATTCTGATTAAAAAATAACCCTGAACATTCATATCGTAACACTTTCGTAAATACCCTTTCCATGATTGAACTTAAAAAATTACTTCAAATTCTCAGGTTTCTAAGAAAATCGGATATTATGTCACCTTTTACAGCATATAATGTAAACTAAAACAATATTACACCAAGTAAAAACTCACCCAAACCCACAGGCTGATTCGTCTCAAGCTTATCCTCCACATCAAGCTTATTCACCCTCGTAGCTTCAAACCTAAAAAAAGGTAAACGTGCAAAATCAAAACCCCACCAATGAAAAATGTTTAATAATGTAAACCCAAAAGCTACAACTTACACAATTGATTTTTCTCCTTCTTTAATCCACTCAATGATACTGAAAATTAAAAGATTACTAAAACTCATAATCAAACTCAAGCCATCTAACAAAATCATTAGAAAATTAGAAAATATAGATAATAAAAAAAAAGATTGAATCTCTACCATCATGAAATCGATCTGTTAGCATGGATCTGGTTTTTGATAAGAATGTTCATACGTTTTCAAAAGCGGTGTATGTGCCGGTGGGTGTAGAAGCTTTGAGAAGAAGCTCCGATATTAGTATGTTCTGTTTGACCAACTCCTGTCCAACATGAAAGCCTTGATGTTTAAACCACCGACATGGAGAAAAATACTATAGTATTTTTTTTATTGTTGGGCAGCAAGTGTAGTCACAGGACTTTGTAAACGTAAGAGGACTCGGTATCATCAAAGATATCACGCCATTCGCTTTTTTCAAACCGATAACGCGCCAACGATGGTACCATCAAACACGCCATTCACACGCCGTTGGCCTTTGAGTTGTTTCACTGGCTCACGCTATTCGTTTATTGCATGCAACTTAAATTTTTTTTTTTTTTTTTTTTTTTTTTTTCTTCAGGGAGGGACGGTTGCTGTAGGTTGCAGGTAATCTTTGACAAAGAAGAAGACTTAAAGGAAGAAGAGACTGTTTCTAGGGAGTTGGGAGTAGACAAAAAAAATTGCATGTTCCCAATGTAATGTTTAATTATTGTACTTTTTTGTTTGATATCTTTTTTTCATTTACTACATACTCCGTATCTTTTAGTATATACAAATAGTCAAATACTTAGAGCATCCACTATAGTAGTTTATCAAAAGGTTTATAAAGTGATCAAGAGGTCTAAGAACTTAAAAACCATAGTGAAGATAGGTTTATAAAGAGGTCTAAAATGAATAGGTCTAGAATATTGAACCTCTTCATAATTTAATGCATTTGGGTTTTGTATGATGTTTATAAAGTTTTATGAGGTTTATACATAGTGAAGATAGGTTCAAGGTTTATAAATTAATACAATAATAAAATTATAAACCTTTATAAAGGTTTAACATAGTGGATGCCCTTAGTAAAGCTTTAGGTTAGTAAAGCTTTAGTATTTATGGTTTCTTTGAAAATTCAAATGGTTTTAAATTTGTACATAGTCAATATCTCAATTAAGCAAATCTACGTGAATAAACATGGTCTTGTAGTTTTCACTTTACTTATCAATTATATTTAATTTTAAATTTATCTTTTAATCGTATCATATAGTCTTTTTTTTCTTTTGCAATCGTTTTTTTTTTGTTGGTACTCCCTCCGTCTTAATTTAATTGTCAGGAGAGAGAAATCACAAAGTTTAATAAAAGTGGGGTCATTTTAATTTTCAACCACACGAATATAATATTCCCTCTCTAGATTCTCTAGTTTTTACTAAAAAAGGAAAGTGGACAATTTTTTTGAGACATCCAAAAATGAAAATGTGGACAATTAAATTGAGACGGAGGGAGTAATATATTGTATTTTCATTTTTATATAAAATGTGTTTGTATGAAATAGATAAAGTGAAAAAAAAATGCGGGACCTAATAACGTGTTATTGGTATGTTATGAGAGAGTGGTGTTTGAGTGATTGGTGTGTTATTGGAAGGGGTATGATGTGTCGCTGATGTGACATACCGATAACGTGTTAAATGCATCCATGATACCTAGTGCTCTAATACCATTTACTATATAGGATGCCACGTAAGTAGAAAGAACACACATGTGCATGTGTGGATGCCACCAAACTGTATGTGAGTAGGAAAACAAAATGCTATTTAATACACACCAACACACTCTATCTATACTCCTTTATAAAGGAGCAATGAACACAACCTAAAACA
>BPTQ01000007.1:58082966-58383494 GCA_019973895.1 Chrysanthemum seticuspe
TAGACCAATGACGTAGACCCCTATTGGTCTTTCAACCAGTTCCCATACTTCAAGACGTTTGAATTGGTTGAATTCTTCCTGCATGGATTCAATCCAGTTGTCTTTTGTCATTGCGTCGTTAATGTTTTTAGGCTCAGATTGGCAGACAGTGAGTGCATAAATGAAATGTTCACCATCTGTGTGAAGACGTTGTCTCGTAACGACTGGTTGATTCGGGTTGCCAAGAATATTAGCCAGAGGATGGTCTTTTGTCCATCTATGTGTAGAGGGTTGATGTTGATATACATTATGCAGATTCTGAGGATTCAAATGGTTTGTTGAAGATTCCGCGACATCTGGTGCAGCAGACTCATTAGCAAACGGGTTAAAGAATGCATTTGGATCAAAATCCGCAGGTGGGGGTACTTCATGCAGAATATCATCAGCTGGTTCATCATTGTTGGAAGCGGTGTGTTCAACTGTTGTGTTGGAGTCAACTGGTGTAGGTGCATCTTCAACAGTTGTTGTTGTAGCAGGTGTATCAGGTATAGGAATATTATCAGGTTGTGCAGCGGAAACAGCGGATACACTTGGAGCACGTTCATCAATATCGTCACTGAACAGAGGAGCAAATAACCTTTCCATTTGTTGACGAGTTAGCTGGGGGCTTTGTTCAGCTGATGATGGGGGTTGAGGGAAGTTTAAACGGTTGTGACCGGGTTCTAAGCTGTTATACTCATAAGCCATTTCCGTGAGTTCATCAAAATGAGCATGAATCGTTTCCATCACCTGTTTTGTACGACGATTCCAGATCCAGTAACCTTTAGAATTCTCACAATATCCAATAAAGACTCCAATGTCAGCTTTGGCTTTGAGCTTTCCAAAATCATCACGATCATTATTCGGATATCAAAGGGATCCAAATACATGAAAGTGTTTGAGATTCGGTTTATGGTTGTGGACAAGCTCGAAAGGTGTTTTTTTGTGGCGTTTTGTGATCATAGAACGGTTTTGAGAATAGCATGCAGTAGATACGGCTTCTGCCCACAAGTAATCTGGAAGTTTAGCATTGATTAACATTGTTCTTGCAGCTTCCACTAACGTTCGGTTTCGTCTTTCAACAACTCCATTTTGTTCAGGTGTACGTGCAATAGATGTTTGATGCTGAATTCCCACTTTCTCATAGAATTCACGAAGGGTTTGGTTAACAAATTCAGCTCCTTTGTCTGTTCGAATTAGCCTGACGGTGTTGCGGAGCTGAACCTGTATTTTCGTGAGAAAGGTGATGATCATTTGTGGAGCTTGGTCTTTGCTTCGAAGAAAGTAGACCCAAGTCCATCGTGAATAGTCATCAACAATTACTAAGATGTAGCGTTTGCCATTGATTGTTTGCACGCGCATTGGGCCACACAAATCCATGTAAAGAAGATGAAGCACATGCTGAGAGCTGTGTTCCACCTTTGAAGGAAAATGAGCATGAGTGCTTTTCCCTTGTTCACAGGCTGAGCAAAGGTGATCTTTTGAATACCGGAATCGTAGGAGACCTTCAACTAGTTTGTGTCGAGCAAGGTTGGTGATGGTTTGAAAGTTTAGATGTGAGAGACGACGGTGCCATAGCCAGGATTTTGTTGCTGTTGCCTTTGAAAGTAAGCAGATGGGAGATGAAGCAACCATGTCTTGCATAGAGATAGTGTAGAGACTAGAATTACGCGAGCCAGACATAAGGTAATTTCCTTGTAGATCACGAATGAAACAAGTTTTTTCCCTGAAAGCAACCTCCAAATCTCCATCACAAAACTGACCTACTGAAAACAGATTATGACTGAGGCCTTCCACAGAGTAAACCCTGCTGATTTCGATGTTCCCATTGACATAATTTCCGTAGCCCATGATAGCTGGGAAGTGATCATTCCCGAACCTGACAGTGCCAATGAACTTTGCAATAAAGTTTGATAACAGTTTAAGGTTGCCTGTCATGTGTCGGGAACATCCGCTATCAACAATCCAGAGAATGATCTGTATCACCTGCATTACACACAGACGACACAGATGGAATAGAAGTAGATGTGGAACCCGAAATGTTAGAGGGTTCCGAAGCAGGTATATGAGACATGCACACATTAATGACTTTAGGCATCCATGTAAATCCTAGTGTATTATATATCCATTTCTGCCATCTATAACTACTCTTTGCTTTAGTCGTAGTGAATGCACTAGGTGGTACTACATTCTTAGGAGGTGAAACTGGAGCTACAGTGACAGCAATGTTAGCCTTAGAATCTAAAGAAGGCGGTCTACCAAGCACATACTTAGAATGATTAGTGGGCCTAGAGGTATTCCGATTCTTAGGATTCCGTAAACGAGAGATTATAGCTTTAGCAACACATTTGTCATGACAATCAGAATTCATACTTTTACGACAAATAACACAAGGTGCATCAGACTGAATATCAAAAGTGCTTAAAGGTTTAGCATTCGTTACATCACTATTTCTATTACATTTGCCAGACGCAACATCTATAGTGGAAGCAACTTGAGTCTTATTCATAGTCCTAGGGTGTTCTTCTACTTTAGCATTCCTTATTGATCTTTTCTTAGGTCGCAACTTCCTATTCTTCGATTGAGTGCTCCTAGGCTGTGAAGTGCGGACGTTTGGAAAAGATGCAACTATTCCTGTTTCAGTAGAAGGAAGCACGTTAGCAACTTGTGATTTAGCAGTAGGGATTCTAGGTGCACGATTATTAAGTGTGACTGGTGCTAATCTCTTAATGATGGTTGGCGGAAGTTGTTCATACTTTCCTAACATTTCTCTTAACTTAGAGATAGTGTGAATCAAATCTTGATTTTCAGACCGAATATTACCAGCAAAATTCATGACTTCTCTAGTGTGAGCAAGATAGTGATCAAGTTTGTTTGATGCTTCATGTCGAGTCTTGTTGAGTAAATCAAATATGACACCATATTCCTGTTTAACTGTTACAAGTTCTTGTTCATATTTAGAGATTTGACTTTTCAAAGATACGTTTTGATCATCTAGTTGCTCAATTTTAGGATCAGAAGATTTTGCACTCAACTGAGCGATTTTCTTTTGAAAACTAAGTTGATGGTTGTGAATATCTTTTTCACACCAATGAAGACGATGTTTTGCATTGTAAAGTTCGTTAAGTAATCGTTTATTTTCAGCTTTTAAAGACTCGATCTGAAGCACATTATCAATATTCTCAACAGTTACCACATAGTCAACATTATCAGCAGAGGTATAATCAGATGCATGTGGCAAAGAATAGAGTAACACAACATTATGGATATCAGCACAGATAACATCTTCCAAGAGTCGATCAACATCTTTTCTCAATATTTTCTTTTTGCGTTTAGTATTAGAAATAAATGTTTCAGTTTTCTCGAAAACGACCTTCATCACTCCAAGTTCCTTATGAAAATCCTTTTCCCAAGCTAATGCACAACTTTTCAAATTTTTAACATTTGGTAAAAGATTTTTCTGAAAAATGTCTCTTTGTTCTCGCGCTAAAGGCGATTGAAAGTGTTGAACTTTTATTTCAGAATGATGTTCTATCTCATGTTCTAAAATTTTGAGGTCAGCCATGAAAATATCAAAATATCTAAGAATTTTGCGATTTTCAGGTTTTGAGTTTACTTCACTGATTGAAGGTAAATGACCATAAATTTGTGCATAATCTGGTTGGGGATTAACATTATAAGACTCAGGTGTTTTGATGATAACCCTTGGTGTGTTAGAAGAATCCGTTGGTGTGACGAAAGTGACCGGTTTTGAATAATTAAAAGGTTTGTTGTAAACAACCGTTTTTAATTTTGATCGACTCTCGTCTTCTGCATCTAATTCCTCTTGACGATGATATTCAACAACACTCATAACAGTATCATTAATTTTATATTCTGCACTGGAAACTTCAGGGTTTGGTTTGAATGTTTTGAGTGAAAGCTTTGGTTTGTAATCAGCTAGATTTGGTCCATATCCTTTTGGATTGGGTTTTAAAGTAAACTTTTCAATAGCTGTTACTGATTCACCATGTTTGTAAACAACAGTTTTAAACTCTTTAATTTTGTTTTGCAAGCCAATAATTTCTGCAAGAAGGTCATCTACCCGATTTGTTGAATGCTTTTTGTATGCTGAGAACTGTTTTTGACAATTTAACAACGCAGCCTTAGCTTTTTGATTTTCCAAGGTGAGAGCGTTAATTTGCTTTTTATGTTCATGTTTTAGTTGTTCTATTTCAGACAACAAAGCATTCTTCGAAGCGGCTAGATCACGCATATGTCTCTCTAAATATTTTTCGTTTTGATGAGATTTAGCAAAAGCGGCTTCAAAACCTTTTTCACGGTTTTCTTGAGTTTTGAAAAAGTTGAGTTGCATTTGTAAGCATTCAAAATCCTTGGTTAACAGTGCATTTTTGCTTTTTAAGTCCTTATTTAATGCATAACATTCCTCCATTTTGATTTGATGGTCTTGAATTAAACGAGCAAAATCTGGAGGAGGCAACAGTTCAGCTTGTTCAACGTGAGTCACAGCATGATCATTATTTAGATCCTCAAGTACAACCACGGAGTCAATTTGATTATCAAAGGAAACCATAAGGTCATCTTGATCGTCAAATGTAACTACAGGGTTAACTTGAAAATCGTCAGAATGAGATGTAGATGACTCATTTTGAACAGTCTGATCCGTGCCGGATTCAGATATTTTCGGAGATATTAGTTCAGATATGATGATGGTTTGTTCAGGTACCTGAGACAAGCCATCAGTGTCATACACTGGGCCTGTTTCACTCATGTGTAACTCATGCATATTAGCCATCAACATAACAGCTGCATTGGCCTGCAAGTCCTCCATATCATCATCTGAGTCTGTATCTGCCATAAAGCTTTGTTCTTTGTTTGTGAGAGATCCACCAGCTTCATCCTTAAGAGCCAAAAGAAGAGCCTATTTGAAATAAGCACTGCCCCTAGTCCTTGGCTTTGGGCATGCATTAGCCAGGTGTCCCTTCTCATTGTAGTTGTAGCATCGAAGACCATTCAACCCATTCTGAGCATTTCCCTGTTCTACCACTTGAGCTCTGTTGTTATTTCTACCCATAGCATTAAACCCTTGACCACCTCTCATTTGACGACCATAACCACGATTCTGAACTTCAACTCGTCCATTGTTCACAACAGCCTGATTTCGTGTATTGGATGAGGAACGAATACGATTGTTGGATTTGTTGGTATAACGGCTAAAAGCATTAGCAATCATAACAAATCCCTGTTGCAGTGCTTCGAACGGATCAGATTCCTCATTAGTTTGACTATGGAGTGCTTGATCATTGTTGTTGTTGTAAGGAACCAATTGATTTTGTTGAGATTGCTTTGATGGATCGTTTGGTGTGACTGAGGCAGTTGGTTGAGTTGCTTGTTGAGGAGGATAACTTTGTTGAGCATATAAGGCAAGTTGTTGATTTTCCGGATGTGTAGGTGGAGCAATTTGAGCACGGAGAATCCTTTCCCGATCAACTTCCTTTTCATGAGGCTTCAAGTAATCGTACAACAATCCAAATGTAGAATGATGCATATTCTTCGCTTGACGGAGAGAAATGACATACTTCTCCAATTCAGGACCAAGACTACTCAGGAACTTAGTATTCACTGCAATTCTTGGCATGATGATGTTGTGTTTATCCAAATCATTGATGATGTCTAAAAATCGATGATGATAAGACTCTAGTGTCTCTCCAGATTCAATCATGAAGTGTTCATAAGCCAAGTAAATTTTGGATTCCAAATCCTCCTGATTGAGTACAGATCCTTCTATAAGAAGATGAATATGGTCCCACATTTCCTTTGCAGTCTTTTGAGCATCAACACTTCGAAGAATTGGGTTAGGTAATCCTAAAAGGATATATTGCATTGCAAGCTCATCAGCTTCATAGTGTAGAAGTTCTGTTGGATTTAGATTTGCAACAGTAGCAATGTTTGTTTGTTCATCTCTTGGTGGAATAGCAGTAGGATCTCCGGGTACAATGACAGTAGGCATCTCAAATGGACCTTCCAAGATAACCTCCTTTAAGAACTTTCCATGTGGCTTCTTCAGATCACAAAACCTAAAGAACCTTATCACCCATTGATCGTAGTTTCCTGGAGTGAGCATTGGGGGTCTATCAAGTGATCCAGCTTCATGAATTGATTGTTGGCTGCTTAAAGCTTCACACATCTTTGCAAACCAAGTGGGTTCCTTCATAGTGTTCCTTGATGGATGTTGATTGAATTCATTTGTGTAGGGTTGAACTTGAAGACTTGCCGGTGTTTGAACCATTTGTGGTGGGGGAATTGCACCAAGTTGTGGAGTATGTTGTTGATTAAATTGTTGTTGATAAATTGCTTGTTGTTGATTCCATTGTTGATGTTGTGGACTTAGTTGTTGTTGTCGTTGAGGATAAGTGTAAGGGAAATAGTTAGAGTATGGTGGTTGAGACATGTTGAAAACTTGTGTTGGTAAAAATGGATCTTTGTAGTCGAATGAACCTTTGTTGATGAAGTGTCCTTAGGCGTAGAAAAGACAAGAACCAAGTAGCACTTATGCATAAAAAACACCAAAGTTACGCGCAACAATAAGAAGTTACGCATAGGATTTAGCTTACGCGTAAGTAGGGAAAAGCACTAAAGTTAGGCGTAGACAAAAGTTAGGCGTAGAAAGTTAGGCGTAGGATTTTCTTATGCGTAAGACTAGGCTTAGGCGTAGGAAAAATCTTAGGCGTAGGATTTCTACGCGTAAGCTTATGCTTATGCGTAATTTTAGGGTTTTTGCCCAAATGATCTTTTACACTATCACAGTGTAAAAGATATCCAAAGTCGACGTATTTTCAGACTTATCCAAGTAAGAAAACACGGAATAAACCACGAAAATGAAGATCAAACCAAGGAAGCACTTACGCATAGTTTTAGGGTTTTACTACGCGTAGAAATGATCGTAACTTTGATTCTGTCCAAAAGTGTTTCTAAACCAGTTTTTGTGTGATAAAATAGCTTCAATAACACCAAAATACACAAAAGTGTGAAACTTGATGAACCAAAGCCTCTAAATCAGTTACGCGTAGGATGAAACCCTCGTTCAAAAACTAGATGAAAAACAACGATCCACGCATAAAGTTTGAAACTTTTTGCCAAAAACAAGTATTTTAACACCTTAAAACGTTGAAAGTACAAGAATCTTGGATTAAAAAGTGTAAAAAACAAGTTTTTAAGCGAACCAAAGTATCAAACGTGTGTTTTAAGCGTAGGACCGAAACCCACTTCAAAAACAAACACGATTCACCCAACTATTAGGCGATTGATACCACTGTTAGGTCACTAGATTTACAACACAAGCTTATAAGAAAGAGATGAGGCGATTGAACAAGATCTAACACACACACGCAATAATAAGAACGGTTTAGGCGTAGGAATATGTGAAAAGAAAACTTGAACAACCAACCCTCAAGTGAGGGTTATACAAGAGTATTTATAGGGGGAAAGCTAGGGCAACACTCCTAGTTTCCATCCTTTCTTAAATGGGCTTGGGCCTAAGCTCATGGGCCTTCTACATAAGCTTAAGGCTAAAAACAAACATAAAGGCCATAATAAAGCTAACTATTACATATTAATTACAAACACTTGATTATGGTTTAGGAGTGATTCCAACAGGAAAAGATATTTATCTTGTAGGTTACGTATTGTATTATGTAAAGGACTCCTTAGCCTATAAAAAGAGGTCCTAGGTTAGATTAGATATATGAATGTTTTATATCTAAGGTCGATACACTTCAAGGTTGTAAACCCTAATACTGGTTAGAGTATTCGTTATTAATATAATTGATGTGTTTAAGAGTTATTGTTATTGTTCTTCTTCTTAAGGTTGAATATTAAATTCCACGTAATATTTAACAAGTTATTATCAAGTCAGTTTCTATAAGGATCGTTTTGCTCAACCGGGATCAACAATAAATCTTTAGATATGTTTCCAGTTCCGCGTCTCTTTAGCTCCAATGCTCGTAATTTACCTGAAAGTGGAAAACAATGGAAAACAAGCGTAAATCCATATAAATGATATAAATAACGAGCATTATCGGGGGAAATTGACACTTAATATTCAGGACTATTTGATGTTATCAGACGCCGATTGTCAAGTGATTACAGGATGGGGTGTGGCCGACCGAGCAAAATGAAGCCAGGAGCCTCCGGATGAAAATTCCTCATTAAGTGATGGAAGGAGGGGTTCTGTTTAAAAAAATCATATTTTGGGCCAATGTTGAGATGTGTAGGGCCTTTACAAGCCAACTACATAATACGAGAAGTGCATGAAGGATGTTGTGGAATGAATTCCGGCCCAAGAACGGCAGTGGATAAACTCATGAGGCAGGGATATTACTGGCCCACTATGCACAGGGACGCAAGAGAGGAGATCTGAAAGTGCGATTCCTGTCAGATACATGCACCGGTGCCGAAGCTACCAAAAACATTGCTAACCTCCATCATGGCCCCGTGGCCCTTTTACCAGTGGGGAATGGATGTGTTAGGACCTATTCCGGAAGCACCAGGAAAAGTGAAATATGTCATTGTGGCTATAAACTATTTCACAAACTGGATAGAGGCGAAACCGTTGGCAAAGACGACCGAAAAAGATGTTAAGAAGTTCGTATGGGAAAATATTGTGTGCAGGTATGGATTACCGGGAGTTATAGTTACTGATAATGGGACCAACTTCGTTAACGACCCGTTCAAAAGTTAGTGCGAACCGTTGAAGATTAAGCAGATAAATACTGTCGTCGCACACCCACAAGCTAATGGATTGGTGGAACGGGCAAACAAGAGCTTGATGGAGGGGATAAAGACAAGGTTAGGACGGGAGATAAGTGGATGGGTTGATGAATTACCCAACGTCCTATGGGCCCACCGTACAACCCTCAAAACAAGCAATGGAGAAACTCCATTCAGTTTAACCTACGGAAGTGAAGCTGTGATTCCGGCGGAGATAGGTATGCCCACACATCGAACGATGATGTTCCGGGAGGATCAAAATGAGGACGAAAAATGCTTGAATTTGGACTTGTTGCAGGAAAGAAGGGAAAGTGCTGCCATACAGGAAGCAAAGTAGGAGGGTTAAGCCGATGAACTTCAAAGTCGGAGATTTTGTTTATAGGAGGAATAAAGCAAGCAGAGTGGAAAACCAAGGTAAGTTGGGACCCAACGGGGAAGGCCCTTACCGGGTTATGGAAGCGTGTCAGAATGGCTCTTATAAGTTACAAACAATGGAAGAAAAGGAGGTCCCCCGGACTTGGCACGCGATAAATCTCAGAAATCGTTCTTTATAATTGCTATTATGGCGAGAATCCCAAATTTGTTGTGTAACAAGATAATTTATTTTTTAAGTATAATGATATAGTCTTCCTACAAAAAGGAGACAATGTTCCGTAATAACTTGTGTGAAATAGATAACAATTCTGACGGCTGGCCCCCGTTGAGGATAGTTCAAGTAAATATAAGTGTGCCTGAGTACTACGATTCGGATGCTTGAGAAACTCCATTCGGATGCTCAAGAAACGGATGCCCAAATGAAAAAAACATTGTGGATGCCTGGTGGAACAACCACGCAGATGCCCGAGCATATTTACCGGATGCCCACAAATGGATGCCCTGACAAAAACTCTTAAGGATGCCCGGAATCTGGATGCACGACCTACGTGGCCGAATGCCCTTAGAATAACCTACGGAGGTCCATCGATGTAAAACCATCATAAGAAAAAAAAAGAAGAAACATTCATGCATGAATAATAAGAAGAAACACTTATACTCCATAAACGATGCCGTTAATTACAAAGATCACATCAAAATTGTAAGCCATAAAAGATAAAGTGTTAATTATTACAGGAACCCCATTATCCGAACTATTGTCAAAAGTACAAACCATTAAGAAACATAGGAAGGTGATCCGCGCAAAACCGTCAAGTTTTATCACGCAAGTCCGCCACTTGTGAATGACAGACCGTAACAAACTTAAAACAGCTCGAGCACGAATGCAATGAAGATCAGGAGAGTATAGTGTTTCCCCGGGTCGTTATGTCCCAGCGAGTTGTGCAATGGATTATCAAACGTTTAGTGATCGGGAAATTTGAACGATAAAGGGATTGTGATGTGATTAAAACTACAGAAAAAGCCAACAGATAAAAACGGCTTAAATGCAAATTAAAGGAAAATAAAAGATAAAATCTATTAAATAAACGCTATCACTGTATTAAAAGTGATGAACGTTTAAAAACTAAAACGTACGTTTAAATTAAGAACAACGTAAACGTACAAAATAAAAAGTGAAATCTAAGAAAGAAAAGTCCTAAAGATATGAAAATGACATTTTTATAATCCTAATGATAAAAGAAAATTTATAGAAAAAGAAAATTATTTTTATAACTAATTAATTAATTATTATTAATTAAAAACTATTTTAACTATTTAATAATTATTTAAAATACAAAAAATTAGGAAATTAAGCTAGAAAAATAAGATTAAAACCTGGAAAAGTCTAAAATATCAAAATAGACTTTTCAAAACTATTTTTGTATTTTTGTGACTATTTTTCTATTTTCTAGGATTTTTAAACTATTTAAAACTAATTTAATTATTAAAAATTACCAAAAAAAAAAACTAAGAAAAATCTAGAAAATTACTTTTTCTACTTTTTATATTTATCTAAGTCTAAGAAAATTGAAAACTTATTTTTTTGAACCTTTTTCTAATTTTTTGTATTAAAAGCTATTTAAAAATGATTAAAAACTAATTTAAATTGAGAAAAATAGCAAAACTACTTAGAAAAATCTGAAAATTTAAGGAAAACTCTAAAATATTATTAGAAAGATGGGAAAAATATAAAAAAACAGGGCTTGTGTGGCAGAATCTGAAACTGATGGCACAAGTGCTTAAAAATAAGCACTTGAGATAAGCTAATGGAGTCTAAAAGCCACCAAACTGATAAGTAAGCTACAATAAGCTAAAATTACTGAAATAGAACAAGTTTCATTAAGCACAAACCACTGATTTAGCAAATGGAACAGATTTGGTTAGTTGAGAATTAAGCTAAAAAGCAGTTCTGGGGGGCAACTTGCAGGCACACAATAAGCTATCCAATAAGCTAGAAACCAGAAAACAGGACTTGGACTTTGGAGAAGACCTGGGTGGCTTTCCAAAGAACCAAAGAACATGAGATTTGATACACTAATAAGCTCTCTATGAGCTTATCAGTTTGGGCACAAAACTGTGCACAGGGCAGATTTGCAGAACAGGTGGCCAAAAGAAGCACTTGAAAAAGCACTTAAACAGCTGATAAACCAAGAACCATTATTTTTGTATTTTTCTTGAGCAACTAGACTACAAATCCTCCAAATCTTATACTCTGAAACCTACTAATGAACCCTCAGTGAAATTCCAAACTTTATTCAAAAATGACCATTTGAACTTTTTTTGACTTTTTTAGAAAAACCAAAAGTTGACTAAACTGAGATTTGATTGGATCTAATGTACTTAATATGTTGTGTTAAGGTAATATAAGACTTACTTAAGCAAAGTTAACAACTTTAGAACACAAAAACAAGTTTTGATATTCTAAAAGCCCAACAGTGGGCTGCTGAGAACCATAAGATGGATTTTTGACTTTTAGACCTTGCAGACACAAATTAAGGACAGATATGAGCAAACATGAGTGATACAAACTTGAACAAACAAGAAACTACTACTGCATAACCCTCTAGCACAGTTGATATGCTTAATCCAAACACACCTTTAACCCACTGATGTGAAGTTAAAAAGGCACAAGCACTTCCCAAACTGAAAGTAATGATCACACTATGATTATCTAACCTAATTACAACTTTTAAAACAGAAATACACCAGTTTTAACTACAAAATAAAAATTGCAAAGAACTTGAATTTTCACTTACAAAGGACCTATAGCCACTGTGGCTTGCAGCTGTGAACCAAGTACTTCTAACCTATATAATTCAACCCAATGATCACCAAATGAACCCATTTCCATAGCTGCTTCACCCCCTTGACCAATTCCATGGCTATTGTTGACCAAGTTTGACTTTTATTGACCAGTGACTAAATTGCTTCAAACTTGCTAACAAGCTTACAAAAAGCTATTTAAAGCTTCTATAACCTTGTTTGATGTTGAAATTAAGTTGTTAAAAGCTTTATCACAAGGATTTGAAAGTTAAAAATGCAACAGTGAACACATAATAATGAAACTGATCGTGACTTTTGCCAATGTTGCTTAGAACTTGATCACAGTCTTCCAAAAGCTATTATAAGCTTATCTAAGCTTATAGAAATTGAGACAAAGCTATTTGAAGCTTTGGTTTTAGTTAATTTGAAATTTCATACATATGAGAAATCTTAAAAACATAAAACTTGGATAAACTTCAAATTGATACTGAGAATGGATTACAATAGACTTAAAAACTTTAATTCAGTACAAGGAAGTTTAAAAGTACAAATTTGGAACTTAATTAAAACATAAAAATTAAAAACGACATTGAAGGAAAAATAAAACTAAAACTGCTCCTTTCTTTGCTTCCTTTCTTCTCTTTTATGCTTGAAAGATGTTCCACGTGGCCTTCTGAGTATTTCCCACCACTTTCTGAACCAATGGGAGAGCTTAGAGTGTTATCACATTTTTGGCGGGAAACATGTTTCAACCTGTGGGTTCTGAAAACTAGCACTAGGGGGGGGGTGGCATTTATTGTGGAGGGTAAGTTAGGTGGGTATGATGAGGAGGGGGGTGGAAAAGTGATGGGGTGATGCCTGAGTTTGCAGAACCAAGTGGGGAAGAAGGGATAAGGTATGGCGCGTTTTCTGTTTGGTTTGACCATTTGACTGACCAGTGTTAATATAAAGGGGGTTCACAATAGTATTATGACAGGGGGTCCAAAAGGTGGAAGGGTCCAAATTGGTAGGGAAGGGTTTTAAACTTCAAGGACTATATGTGTAAAGTCTGAAATTGTAGGGACCTAAGCTGCCAATAACTCAAACTTGTTTCAAGGGACCAAAAGTGACAACTTTCAAAAGTACAGGGATCAAATCTGTCATTTTCACATTTTCCAGGGACCAATTCTGTCAATTTTGAAAGTTGAAGGACCATTTTTGTAAATTTCTCAAACTTTTGATATTTTTCACCAAAGGACTGAATTTGACAACTTATGATTTAAAAAGGACCTTTGGTGACTTTTCTTTTGAAATTATGTGCTCAGGGACTGTTTTTGACAACTTTTGATACTTGGGGGACTAAAACTGCAATTTTTGCAAATTTGATATGTTTTTCATCTGATTTTGATAATTTTGCATTTGAAACACATAAAACACTGATTTGTGATATTTTGATCATTTTGATGTGTTTCTGAGTGTTTTCAGATGAATTTGCAGTTTATTTAGTACAAAAATGATGAGTATTTAGACACTCATCAATCCCCCATACTAAGATATTGCTAGTCCCTAGCAATGATTTGAGAAAAACATAATGGATTTTAAACTCTTTACCAAAAGCCATTACTTCTGGAGTAGCCAAATGTTTCAGTTCAAGTAAGAACCATGGTACACCGATAACCATGTGATTTTGAGCAAACCACCAGCTTCCAACGGATTTGATTTTGTCTTTACCAGAAGCCGTACCCTTCTGGACTAGCCAACTCTTAGATAAATTATCAATATTATCTTTGGTGAGTTGATTACCAATTATGGTTTTTCCACTGCCTTTACCACAAGCCATAATCTTGCGGGCTAGCCAACTCTTCACTTTTTAGGATATGGTGAGTTGAATACCATACAATTTTGGGCAAATTGCAAGCCATATAAACGGATTTGAGAAATCTTTACCAAGAGCCGTTTGCTCCTGGATTAGCCAATCCTTTTGTCTATCAAACATGGCGGATTGATAACCAAATGAGAAAGTGTAAAACACTTACTCAAAAAAAAAATTTTGGCCAAAAACGGGGGAATTGGGTAGATAATATATGAAATTCGTGAGAATTCCCCCCCACACTTAGAAATGAATATTGCCCTCAATATTCAAAGTACCGGCGGTTATGCCGAAACAAAGAACGTGAAAGGGAAATATTACGGCCATTTATTTAGAAGGTTTTTTTTTTTTTTTTTTTTTTTTTTTTTTTTTTTTTTTTTTTTTTTTTTTTTTTGAAACATGTGGGCAACCCCCCCACACTAGGGTGTTAGAAAGAGGTGAGAAGACAGAAATATGGGTGAAAACCCATATGGCATGCTACTGTTTTTGATTACCGAGTCGCTAGCTTGACTCGATCCCCGCATTCATTGGTTCATGGGGAAAGTTTGGAGATCCGGGACAACCACAGGGGGAATGTCCTCTCCAAAATAGTGCTTCAACCTATGTCCATTCACTTTGAAGTTTGGCCCGTCTGTTTGAGATAATTCGACGGTGCCATATGGAAAAACTTTGGCAATGGTGAATGGACCAGTCCAACGGGTCTTAAGTTTCCCCGAGAAGATCTTCAATCTAGAATTGAAAAGAAGGACTCGGTCACCAACGTTGAAAACGCGGTTCTTAATCTTTGAGTCATGGATCTTCTTTGTCTTTTCCTTGTAGATCAAAGAATTCTCGTAGGCTTCATTACGGAGTTCATTTAATTCGTTGAGTTGAACTTTCCGATGATCACCCGAGGACTTGAGGTCGAAATTTGCATGCTTCAAGGCCCAATAGGCTTTGTGCTCAAGCTCGATCGGGAGATGACATGCCTTTCCATACACGAGCTTATAAGGAGTACACCCGATGGGTGTTTTGTAAGCGGTACGGAAGGCCCAAAGTGCATCTTCAAGTTTGTCCGACCAAGAGGCACGATTTTCACCTACGGTCCTCTCTAAGATTCTTTTCAAACCACGGTTCGAAACTTCCACTTGCCCACTGGTTTGTGGGTGATACGCGGTAGAGAGACGGTGAGTGACACCGTACTTAAGCATCACTTTTGCGAATTGGTCATTGCAAAAGTGTGTGCCGCGATCACTAATGATGGCACGAGGAGTTCCAAAACGGGCAAAGAGAGACTTTAAAAACTTCACCACTACTCGGGCGTCGTTGGTAGGTAGCGCTTTCGCCTCCACCCATTTAGACAAGTAATCGACCGCCACGAGTATATACTTGTTCCCTCGAGAAGACGGGAACGGCCCCATAAAGTCAATGCCCCATACGTCAAAGATCTCGCACACTTGAATGGCATTTTGAGGCATTTCATCTCTTTTAGAGATGTTACCATGACGTTGGCAAGAGTCGCAAGATTTGACGAGATCATGGGCATCTTTGTAGATTGTGGGCCAATAGAAACCGGAATCAAACACCTTCTTGGCGGTGTAGTTCGGGCCATTATGTCCCCCCGTGGGTCCATGATGACAAGCCTTAAGAATATCAGCGGCTTCTTGGCCGTGAACACACCGTCGGATGACTTGATCCGCACAGATTTTAAACAAGTAGGGGTCGTCCCAGAAGTAGTGCTTAACATCTTTGAAAAATTTGTTCTTTTGTTGGGACGACATCCCTTTCACAACAAAGTTACCCGCATGGTAGTTTGCAAAGTCGGCAAACCATGGGGTACTCGAATCTCTACGATGAGATACCACATTAAGTGTCTCGAGAGGAAATGTTTCGCATATCTCTTTTTTCTCGAGCACACCTTGATGAGGATTTTCAAGACGGGAAAGATGGTCAGCCGCTAGGTTCTCTGCTCCTTTTTTATCACGGATGGTGATATCAAATTCTTGTAGGAGGAGAATCCATCGGATCAATCTCGGTTTTGCATCTTGCTTAGCAAAAAGATATTTGATGGCCGAGTGATCCGTATACACTATGCTTTGGGACAAGATCAAGTATGGCCGAAACTTCTCGAAAGCATACACCACGGCTAGTAATTCTTTCTCCGTAGTGGTGTAATGTGCTTGAGCTTCGTTCAAAGTTTTGCTAGCATAGTGTATAGGCTGGAAATGTTTAGCCTTGCGTTGCCCCAAGACTGCACCTATGGCGAAATCACTTGCGTCGCACATAAGCTCGAATGGTAGGTCCCAATCGGGGGCAACTAGAATTGGTGCTTCCGTGAGCTTCCTCTTGAGAGTTTGGAAAGCTTCAATGCACTCACTAGAGAAGACGAAAGGAGTGTCTTTTTCAAGAAGTCGGGTCATAGGCCGGGATATTTTTGAAAAATCGTGAATGAAACGACGATAGAAACCGGCATGACCAAGGAAACTTCTTACTCCTTTGACAGTTGTGGGAGGAGGTAGCTTTGCAATAACATCAATTTTAGCTCTGTCTACCTCAATCCCTTTCTTAGAGATCTTATGGCCAAGGACGATGCCTTCTTTGACCATAAAGTGACATTTCTCCCAATTTAGACAAAGGTTCGTGTTTTCACAACGTTCAAGCATCTTGTCCAAATGGGAGAGACAAGTTTGGAAAGAATTCCCAAAGACCGAAAAATCATCCATAAAGACTTCCATAGTCTTTTCGATCATATCATGGAAAATGGCCATCATACACCTTTGGAATGTACCGGGAGCATTGCATAAGCCGAAAGGCATGCGCCGGTAAGCAAATGTTCCATAAGGACATGTGAATGTGGTCTTTTCTTGATCCTGGGGGTCAATGGGAATTTGGAAGTAGCCCGAGAAACCATCGAGAAAACAATAGTAGTCGTTTCCCGCTAATCTCTCAAGCATTTGATCCATGAAAGGCAAAGGAAAGTGGTCTTTACGGGTGGCTTCATTTAACTTTCGATAGTCAATGCAAACACGCCATCCTGTAACCAATCGAGTAGGAATCAACTCGTTTTCATCATTTTCAACGACAGTAATGCCACCTTTCTTGGGCACACAATGAACGGGGCTCACCCAAGGACTATCCGAAATAGGGTAAATCAATCCGGCATCGAGAAGTTTTATGACTTCTGCTTTGATAACCTCATGAATTTTAGGATTCACCCTTCTTTGGTGTTGAACCGCCGGTTTGGAGTCATCTTCCAGGAGAATTTTGTGAGTACAAAATTTCGGGTCAACCCCCTGGATGTCGGAAAGTTTCCAAGCGATGGCTCGCTTGTGTGACTTCAAAACCTTTATGAGAGCGGCTTTTTCATCCTCACTCAAGTCTTTAGCAATGATGACGGGTGATTTATTGTCATCCTCCAAAAATGCATACTCGAGATGAGGTGGTAAGTCCTTAAGTTCGACCTCGGGAGGATCATCAGATTTTTCAATCGTTTTGATTTCCTCTTTATGAAGTTCTTGAGGAGGGAGTGATGAGGGATCATCATTGAGCAACTTCTCGATGAGAAGAATATCTCCCTCGATGTCAATAGGGGCGTGATCAATTTCCCATGAAACCGAATCACTAGACAAATATGCTTCAATCTCCTCCGAAATAGAGTTACTTCCCTCAAACGGAGTGAGGGATGTGGAAGAGAGAGCAATGATGGGATCAACCGAAGTGGGATTGCCACTCGAGAATCCAAGAAGTTCTTGAGAATATTCCTCCGACACAATGTCAATGACATCAATCATGTTAATGGAAGTGTCTTCATAACTAGGGGAATATCTCGTAACTTGATCGAGGTTGAAGGTAACGGCTTCCTTGTTTGACCTCAA
This sequence comes from Chrysanthemum seticuspe, assembly GCA_019973895.1. NCBI lineage: Eukaryota > Viridiplantae > Streptophyta > Magnoliopsida > Asterales > Asteraceae > Chrysanthemum > Chrysanthemum seticuspe. The sequence continues at coordinate 58,100,634 of BPTQ01000007.1, forward strand.
AGTGATTTCCCCCTTATCAACGTCGATTAATGCACGACCCGTTTTCAAGAAGCACCTCCCAAGGATGAGGGGTACTCGGGGATCGGCATCAAATTCAACAACAACAAAGTCGGCGGGGAAATGGAAATCTCCTACTTTTACACAGACGTCCTCAGCTACACCTAACGGATGAGAATTCGTACGGTCGGCAAGCTCAAGGACCATACACGTAGGTGTAAGCGGAGGTAATGAAAGCTTCTTCCACAGGGAGTTTGGCATTAAGTTAATGCTTGCGCCAAGATCGGCCAAAGCGGAGCATTGAACTAATCCTTGAAAATCACATGGGATGAGGAATTTGCCGGGGTCTCCTAGCTTTTCGGGAAGCTTTTTGAGGATAACCGCCGAACAATTCTCATTTAAAGAAGTTTTAGCCAATTCGGAAATCTTTTCTTTGTTAGTCAACAAATTTTTGATTGTTGGACCGAATTTGGGCATAAGAAGAAGAGCGTCCGCTAAACTAATCTCGAAGTGCAAATCTTGAAAGATTTGCATAAGCTTCTCCATTTGTTGATTAGTTTTGTCGCGGGCCTTTTGATCATTAAGCCTTGAAGGATAGGGAAGTGAAGGCTTAGGATTGGTCATCGGAACAACGGGTTCCGGAATTGGAGGTAAGACGACCGAAGGTTGGACTTGTGCGGTACTTCGTGGGCTTGAGATATGCACCTCGTCCGTTGTATCCTTGGTAACTTGACTCATTGCCACAGGTGGAGGGGGCATTGGAGTCATAGGTCCATTGTGCGTCTTACCACTACGAGTGGTAATAGCATTCAACTCACCCTTAGGGTTGGGAATGGTGTTACTTGGAAGAGATCCTGAAGTTGAAGCTTGATTGTTTTGACTCATGAGAAGAGCAAGCACGCTATCGATCTTGCTATTTTGCTGATCAATCTTGCTACTAGTTGTTCTAATCTCAGATGTAAAATCATTCCTCATAGAGGAAATCTGATTTTGCATGGACACCATCTTAGCTTCATTGTTTTTGATGTAACTAACAATGTCAATGGGAGCTTGAGGAGGTGGAGCTTGAACAGTTTGTTGTGGAGCGGGGAATCGGTTTTGATTATAGTTCCCTTGATTTTGAGAACCTTGATTTTGAAAATTCCGATTCTGATTCTGATTAAACTGATTATTTCTGTTTTGATTGTTCTGATTTTGATTAAACCCAGGTGGTCCAAGGTAATTGTTAGAACGATAGCTTAGAAGGTTACGGTCCCCTTGCGGTTGGTAGGAGTTACCCCCCGAATTGTAGGAACCTTGAGCAGCATATACGCTCTCTTGAGTGAAGCCACCGGAGGCTGGACACTCGAAATAAGGGTGTGGACCACCACAAGTCTCACAACTCTTGTTCACGGCATTAACTTGTTGATTAGCATTTGTGTGATTCATTTTAAGCATGGCGGCTGATATTTCTTCCAACTTTTTGTTGAGAGTGGTGAATTCCGAAGATGGAAGGGCGGTGGATCTCGTTGACTCACTCCTCTCGGCAGAGGAATCCCAATAATTGTGGTGGGCAGTCATGTTTTCGATGAGATCAAAGCACTCTTCGGGTCGCCTTTTCATAAAGGTACCACCGGCAGCAGCATTGATTGTGTCACGATGTCTCAGTGTTAACCCGTTATAGAATGTATCTATTTGGGTGACAAGCAACATGTTGTGGTTCGGACATCGGTCAATTGAAAGCTTATAGCGTTCCCATGCCTCGAATAAGGACTCGTCGGGAAGCTGCCTAAAATTGCTGATTTCATTCCTTAGTTTCGTCACCATCGACGGTGGAAAATATTTCGCCAAGAACTTGGAGATCATTTCATCGAAACTATGGATTGAGTTCTTGGGAAGACGATCAAACCATGCAGTGGCATGAAGCGTCAAGGAATAAGGAAAGAGGTATAAGCGAAGGGCGTCATCGGAGACCCCATTTTGCTTCATACTTTGGGTGACAGTGAGAAATTTGTCAAGATGCTTGTTGGCATCTTCACCCGGTGATCCGCGAAATTGGCAAAAGCTCTGGACTTGTTGAATCATGTGATGTTTAAGTCCAAAGTCCGTGGCTTGGATGTCGACCGGGGCAATTGGACCGCCCCGTCCATTCATCGTGGGTTGGCAAAGCTCCTCCATCGTTCGGAGATCGGGAACTGGATTTTGTGGATCGGGTTGGACTTGAGGTCCTTCCCTTTGGATTCCAGACATGGTGGGATGCACAACGGTTCGTATTTCGGGTACGTTTTCCTTGTTAAGAATACGCCTACGAGCTTGCGAGCGAGTGCGCATACACTAGACGTAACTCTAAGAGACCTCAGAGTTAAGGAGAGAAATGGGAATTATGAAAATCTTTCAGATGAGAATGAGAATTATGAAGACGTTTTATAAAACTTGGGTGAGAAGAATCTTTATGGGTTTTCTGGTTCTGAAACGTCGATATTACAACAAAATCAATTAACACAAAATCGAGGCAAAACAACAGTGAACTTAACCAATAATCCAAGATGAATGGCTTCTTTGAAAAAGGTATACCAATCACAAGGACACAAAGGCAAGTTTTATATCTTTAGTTCGGGAACTTATTATGGTCGCACCCCCAGTTAGGTAGTGCACTGCCTTGGTTTTCGGTGGTAATCTTTTAAGTTGTTTATTATTAAGAAAATGACGAATCTTTTTGTATTTTTATTATTTGATACATATATAGAAACAAAAGGAAAAATATTTTTGTGTTTTATACGTTTTTGGATGTTTTTGGGTTTTTGGATTTTTTATAAGAAAATATGGATATATATATAGATGGATATGGATGATATGAACAAATGAGTGAGTATTCAAACAACTAATCTGCTAGACGAAAGATAATCAGCACAGCTCCCCGGCAGCGGCGCCAAAATTTGATCCGCGCAAAACCGTCAAGTTTTATCACGCAAGTCCGCCACTTGTGAATGACAGACCGTAACAAACTTAAAACAGCTCGAGCACGAATGCAATGAAGATCAGGAGAGTATAGTGTTTCCCCGGGTCGTTATGTCCCAGCGAGTTGTGCAATGGATTATCAAACGTTTAGTGATCGGGAAATTTGAACGATAAAGGGATTGTGATGTGATTAAAACTACAGAAAAAGCCAACAGATAAAAACGGCTTAAATGCAAATTAAAGGAAAATAAAAGATAAAATCTATTAAATAAACGCTATCACTGTATTAAAAGTGATGAACGTTTAAAAACTAAAACGTACGTTTAAATTAAGAACAACGTAAACGTACAAAATAAAAAGTGAAATCTAAGAAAGAAAAGTCCTAAAGATATGAAAATGACATTTTTATAATCCTAATGATAAAAGAAAATTTATAGAAAAAGAAAATTATTTTTATAACTAATTAATTAATTATTATTAATTAAAAACTATTTTAACTATTTAATAATTATTTAAAATACAAAAAATTAGGAAATTAAGCTAGAAAAATAAGATTAAAACCTGGAAAAGTCTAAAATATCAAAATAGACTTTTCAAAACTATTTTTGTATTTTTGTGACTATTTTTCTATTTTCTAGGATTTTTAAACTATTTAAAACTAATTTAATTATTAAAAATTACCAAAAAAAAAAACTAAGAAAAATCTAGAAAATTACTTTTTCTACTTTTTATATTTATCTAAGTCTAAGAAAATTGAAAACTTATTTTTTTGAACCTTTTTCTAATTTTTTGTATTAAAAGCTATTTAAAAATGATTAAAAACTAATTTAAATTGAGAAAAATAGCAAAACTACTTAGAAAAATCTGAAAATTTAAGGAAAACTCTAAAATATTATTAGAAAGATGGGAAAAATATAAAAAAACAGGGCTTGTGTGGCAGAATCTGAAACTGATGGCACAAGTGCTTAAAAATAAGCACTTGAGATAAGCTAATGGAGTCTAAAAGCCACCAAACTGATAAGTAAGCTACAATAAGCTAAAATTACTGAAATAGAACAAGTTTCATTAAGCACAAACCACTGATTTAGCAAATGGAACAGATTTGGTTAGTTGAGAATTAAGCTAAAAAGCAGTTCTGGGGGGCAACTTGCAGGCACACAATAAGCTATCCAATAAGCTAGAAACCAGAAAACAGGACTTGGACTTTGGAGAAGACCTGGGTGGCTTTCCAAAGAACCAAAGAACATGAGATTTGATACACTAATAAGCTCTCTATGAGCTTATCAGTTTGGGCACAAAACTGTGCACAGGGCAGATTTGCAGAACAGGTGGCCAAAAGAAGCACTTGAAAAAGCACTTAAACAGCTGATAAACCAAGAACCATTATTTTTGTATTTTTCTTGAGCAACTAGACTACAAATCCTCCAAATCTTATACTCTGAAACCTACTAATGAACCCTCAGTGAAATTCCAAACTTTATTCAAAAATGACCATTTGAACTTTTTTTGACTTTTTTAGAAAAACCAAAAGTTGACTAAACTGAGATTTGATTGGATCTAATGTACTTAATATGTTGTGTTAAGGTAATATAAGACTTACTTAAGCAAAGTTAACAACTTTAGAACACAAAAACAAGTTTTGATATTCTAAAAGCCCAACAGTGGGCTGCTGAGAACCATAAGATGGATTTTTGACTTTTAGACCTTGCAGACACAAATTAAGGACAGATATGAGCAAACATGAGTGATACAAACTTGAACAAACAAGAAACTACTACTGCATAACCCTCTAGCACAGTTGATATGCTTAATCCAAACACACCTTTAACCCACTGATGTGAAGTTAAAAAGGCACAAGCACTTCCCAAACTGAAAGTAATGATCACACTATGATTATCTAACCTAATTACAACTTTTAAAACAGAAATACACCAGTTTTAACTACAAAATAAAAATTGCAAAGAACTTGAATTTTCACTTACAAAGGACCTATAGCCACTGTGGCTTGCAGCTGTGAACCAAGTACTTCTAACCTATATAATTCAACCCAATGATCACCAAATGAACCCATTTCCATAGCTGCTTCACCCCCTTGACCAATTCCATGGCTATTGTTGACCAAGTTTGACTTTTATTGACCAGTGACTAAATTGCTTCAAACTTGCTAACAAGCTTACAAAAAGCTATTTAAAGCTTCTATAACCTTGTTTGATGTTGAAATTAAGTTGTTAAAAGCTTTATCACAAGGATTTGAAAGTTAAAAATGCAACAGTGAACACATAATAATGAAACTGATCGTGACTTTTGCCAATGTTGCTTAGAACTTGATCACAGTCTTCCAAAAGCTATTATAAGCTTATCTAAGCTTATAGAAATTGAGACAAAGCTATTTGAAGCTTTGGTTTTAGTTAATTTGAAATTTCATACATATGAGAAATCTTAAAAACATAAAACTTGGATAAACTTCAAATTGATACTGAGAATGGATTACAATAGACTTAAAAACTTTAATTCAGTACAAGGAAGTTTAAAAGTACAAATTTGGAACTTAATTAAAACATAAAAATTAAAAACGACATTGAAGGAAAAATAAAACTAAAACTGCTCCTTTCTTTGCTTCCTTTCTTCTCTTTTATGCTTGAAAGATGTTCCACGTGGCCTTCTGAGTATTTCCCACCACTTTCTGAACCAATGGGAGAGCTTAGAGTGTTATCACATTTTTGGCGGGAAACATGTTTCAACCTGTGGGTTCTGAAAACTAGCACTAGGGGGGGGGTGGCATTTATTGTGGAGGGTAAGTTAGGTGGGTATGATGAGGAGGGGGGTGGAAAAGTGATGGGGTGATGCCTGAGTTTGCAGAACCAAGTGGGGAAGAAGGGATAAGGTATGGCGCGTTTTCTGTTTGGTTTGACCATTTGACTGACCAGTGTTAATATAAAGGGGGTTCACAATAGTATTATGACAGGGGGTCCAAAAGGTGGAAGGGTCCAAATTGGTAGGGAAGGGTTTTAAACTTCAAGGACTATATGTGTAAAGTCTGAAATTGTAGGGACCTAAGCTGCCAATAACTCAAACTTGTTTCAAGGGACCAAAAGTGACAACTTTCAAAAGTACAGGGATCAAATCTGTCATTTTCACATTTTCCAGGGACCAATTCTGTCAATTTTGAAAGTTGAAGGACCATTTTTGTAAATTTCTCAAACTTTTGATATTTTTCACCAAAGGACTGAATTTGACAACTTATGATTTAAAAAGGACCTTTGGTGACTTTTCTTTTGAAATTATGTGCTCAGGGACTGTTTTTGACAACTTTTGATACTTGGGGGACTAAAACTGCAATTTTTGCAAATTTGATATGTTTTTCATCTGATTTTGATAATTTTGCATTTGAAACACATAAAACACTGATTTGTGATATTTTGATCATTTTGATGTGTTTCTGAGTGTTTTCAGATGAATTTGCAGTTTATTTAGTACAAAAATGATGAGTATTTAGACACTCATCAGAAGGTATAAATCTAAACATTAGTTTCCGGAGTGTCAGTAGCCGGAGTATCCATAGCAGGAGCATCCACGGCAGTAGGACGAGTAGAAGGCCCGACTGACACTCTAGGAGGGGGAACATCCGGTTGCATGTTTATCAAGTCTCCCAGAGGGAGACAGTGCGAGTCGGCTAACTTCTGAATATAGGGATACTCAGCCTTGATAAGTTTGTTATACTCGGCCTTCCATAAATTTGGAGCATCCCGGCTGACTCTAGCAATTTCTTGAGGGCTTCATCCGACTCTTCCTCCGTCCTTCCTACACTCGCCAAGGTCACAAACCCATCTTGATAAGTTAAGCTAATACCTTAGCCATGCTCTTTTTGTATTCCACGCTGTCGAGCAACCGACAAACAGTTGTGGGAAGAAGACACCGGATGACATTCTGCTTAATAACCTCGGCTTGAGCGACTTATGCTGCTAGATTCCCCTTCTCAACCTGCAAAGATTCTAAGGATTGGTTTTTAGTATTGAGCTCGCTTTCCAGCTTCCTTATCCACTCAGCTTGTGCCGAGGAGGCTTCCCGCCACTCATTCTTCTCACGGGTCAAGCGGTTAACTTCGTCCTCTAAGCTCCTTTCTCTACCCAAACTGGCCTCATGATCGGTCCCTAGCTTTTCAAGCTCTTCCACCAATCTACCTCGTTCTTCTTCCGTAGCGGTCAACCTTTTGGAAATCCTACGACAACCATAATGAGCATGAGATAACTGCCGATTGTATTGAGAGTCCGAAATCATCTCAAAAGTTCTCCACTGGGTTACAACGCTGAGACCGAACTCCTCATACGCCCAGCGAGTAAGCTGGACGTTTCTCAACTCGTCGAGCGCCTCTCGCTCTGCAGGAGTGGCGAGGTTATCAATTAGCTCTCGGCAAGAACGGAAGGTATCAATGTGAACATGATCACAAAGGGACCAGACGGGTAGCGTTTTCCCTCTCTTTCTTCTCGCGAGCCGCGACCACGAATAGGCTCTCCAAAGACTAGCAGATCTGTGTTCCTCTTGGGTTTAGCCTGATTCGGATCAACAGGAGGACCCTTACTCACAACCGTCCCTTCCCAATCCGGAAGTTCAAGGTACTCTGACATATTGACAACTGCAAAAGAAAGGGAGAAATTTCTAAGAGAAAAATATTAAGTAACAATTATGAATAAATAAGCATCAATCCTTTAATGGCTCAGAACCGGACAGATAATTACCATGACCTTCGGAATCCTTTAGAAGAGGCTCGAAACCGGGATTCTTGAAAACCGAGGAAAGATGACACATCCATAATAAACTCACAGTTGGTTTGCGCAGTGGAATAATCACGCGGCTGAGTCTCACGACATCCTCTTGAGAAAATCTAGATGGGAAATCATCCGTAATCTTTGAGTCCTTATGCCTCCATGCCATGGCATACGGAATCGCCCTCCGGTCAATCAAGAAAAACTTCTCTTTCCAATGTTTCAAGCCAGAAAGCACTTCTTTGAAGCATTTATAGGACTTTTTGCCTGTCCGATTCTCAAATGAAAACCAGTGCCCCTGCTTGCACAGCCGGTAGAACGCTCGAAACAACGAGACCCTAGGTTGTATTCAAACTATAACACCTAATCTCAAAAGGGTCACACGGTTTAAACCCAACTGAACTAGCTGAGAGATATGGACCCTAAAGTGCTTTATAACATTCAACAAAAAGAGGAAAAGGGGATCCTAACCCCACCGGTATCCAGCTGCTGGGGATAAATCCCAATCTTATCCACCGGCAGTTTGTCCATGGTCATATCATCTGGGGGCAGTTGGGGGCGTAAATCGGTCGGAATACCGTATTCAATAATTATGCTATCTAACTCGGATTGTTTCAACTTGGAAGTATAAGTATGCATGTCAAACTTTGGTACTACCAAAGAATGTGTTTGTTCCTCGGCCATTTCCTCCGTCTAACGGACGATCTCCTTTTCTGTGAGTGGAGTGTTTTGTTCCTCGGTTCTATTCTCGGCCATTACTAAAAGATGCCGAAGGAAAATGTACAAATAATTACAGGAGAAGGACAAGACAAACCTTGAAAAGTGTGAAGAAAAGACGTCCGGCAATAGAAAGGCAGTCGTGTGTGTGTAGAATGTGAAAAGCAAATGAGGTAAAAAGTGAATATATATACTGTGAAAACCCTAGCTGACTGTCAAAACATCCCATCAGTCAGTAAAAATATGACGTGGCACAATCTGAGCCGCCCACATCCTTCAGATCATCTAAAGGATAATACCGACAAAGGCCAACAGATGCCCAAGCCCATCGGGCCAACCCAAACCTTACAGGCTTAACCTTCACAGACTCACCAACATGAGAAAGATGAACAGTGTTGACAAGATGGAAGTTTCTAAGTATTGCATTACCAGTTTTTATCCGGTAATACAATACTGGGGGGGACATGTTGGCGTATGTGTCCGGACGTCCTATGGTCCGGAGGACCTAGCGTCCGGCCAACACATCCTTTTACCCAGACTGGTTATTATCCAACAGGTAAAGCGACTAACCATGTCAGCGCCGCCACCCAGATTTGGCGGGATCTCTTTACCACGTGGCCTGACATCTACTAGGTAGGGTGGCCATAGGCCTGCCGCGCCTAAACCTAGGTTCCAAGGTTGGGGTAGTATAAATACCCCAACACATTTAATGTTTTGCATTCAATTCCACTTACATTTACTCTCTCATATTTTTACTACATTTATTACCCTCCGCTTATTCTCATGACGAAGCTTGGTCCCGGAACAACACCCAGAGCGAGGCTAACGCGTGTTGCTTGTTGTCCTGGAAGGATCCACTCCTTTCCTCCGGATTAGAGAGAAGGATCTACTCCTTTCCTCCGGATTAGAGAGTAAAAGCTTGGACTTCCGGACAAGAGCCAGGGCGCAAAATTTTGCTTCAACAGGTACGTAATATAATATCCAATTATGTAACATTCTTTATTTTATGGGATATAATAACACAAGTATGGGATATAACGTTCTTTAGTATGGTAATAAGTTTAAGTTAGAGATTTCCTTGAATCAAGTGGTGGTTCGGTAAATGGTGTGAATGGCTGGCAATGGTTTGGTATTAGGAGCACGGACGGAGCCAGGAACAAACATGACTGAGTGTACAAAAAATTTTTTAGTCGTAATATAATAGAGTTTAAGATGCTAACTAAATAAGACTAAAAACACATTTCAATGGACCGGTGTCATTTAAGATGTATTTGAGAAAAATCGATGTTTTTTCTTAAAATTAACACTAAATAAAAAAAATCCATAGGTGTTACGGGCACCCACGAGACTCCCTCATGGAAGATCCATGTTTCCTAATCCTAGTAATAAGTCAATGGTGCAATTCTTTTGTTTGATGGTGGTCCTTTGTTCATTTTGTTCTGTTAAGTTTTAAGTATTAGTTTTCTTTTTTCTGTACATTTGAGTCTAGTCCATCTCTTTTGGGCTTTGGTTGTTTTTGTCTTGTGTCTCTATACTGTTTCTTGTTTCATTTTATAAAATTTGATGCCTTATCTAAAAAAATAACATTCAAGATAAAATTCATTATTTTTATAAAACATAATTTCAGCACATATATATACTTAAGTAAAGTGACCTTTATTTATTTATTTATTTATTTTTTATTTTTTTTATGAACCGCAACTTTTTTCACCACATGCCCTACAATTTTTATTTTCAACAAGATTTGAACCCACGGTTGTTGTAATGCTTTCATGCAACACTTTCTATGCTAGTGATGCACTGAGTAGCATAGTTAACACAATACACTTCTTATTTTCGAAGAAATTCTTCCAATGAACCCAATACAGATACACATACACTAGATTCCTTTTATTTTCAAGGCAGAACACATACACTAGAATCTAGCTGAACCTTATTAAGAACGATTGCGTCAAACAAACAAACATTAAGAACAACCATTTGAGCGAGGATCAAACGATTTCAGTGAAAATCTAATCAAGTTGATAGAAATACTTCTTCAAATTTTCAACATGAGCCATTTGAAACCCCAAGGCAACTGACACTGACCCGTCTTCACCTTCACCTGAGAAAACGATACCTTTCCCATCAACATTAAGCGCTGCGGGGCCCATATATATACTCTTGCCCCACCCAAAATCTAGACCTTCAAATGGTATACCTAACCAACTAAATATTTCCATATTCGGGTTCCCATCAAACGAACCAGTTTTCGATCCGATTGTATGAGAAGTTCTAAAGGGAGTTAAATCTGGCTGTCGTTTTGTATCGTCTAGGACTGACTTCACGTAGTCCTCAGTCACTACCTCCACGGCTTCTCTTATCTTACCACATGCATAAGATAAAGGCCACTTCACCAACTCGGTGGCATTACTTGATGCAGCTTGTTTTATAATTGCATTTCCAAAATACCACTTTGGTAATGGCATCCGACCTCGAATACTTACTGGAATATATAATTTTGTTGGTTGCATAGGCTGGTGACCCCGTGCCATGCTCGCACATCTCCACAAGTGCCCTGTCACAGCTTCAAACCGGCTAAATGGACGAGAAATATATGTTGGACGTGTTTCATTGGCAAGATCCTTTAGTCTCTGGACTTGGTTTTTGTTTAATTTTAGCATGACAATTGTTGTTTTCTTGTTACGTTCCTCTTGGTCATCAGATTGACCGATGAGGAGCGAATTTGGCTCAAACCTGTCATGTTTAAAACGTGGGGGTGGTGTTGGATCTGCTGCTAACAACACACTACGATCAAGAAATGGTTGGTTTTCAATAGGATTACCACGAGCTATCCGAGCCCATTCAGCAATGAAATGGGATGCGCATGTACCATCCACCATTATATTGGAGACCCCGATACCAAGGCTAATCCCACCACAACCCAACTCAGTGAGTTGCACCACTAGAAGTGGAAGTTCATGCAAATCCAAGGCATAGTCCACCTCCGGCACAAGGGACCTCCGTTCATCCGGCAGTGAAAAGTCATTGAAATCTTCAATTTTTGCACTTGATCTAGCTTCATAGAAGATTGCACCCGAGGAATTGCACGCAAGAGCGACACGTCCACCAGAACCAGGGATGAAATGCAGACGTCCAGCAAGGGGGTAGAAATGTACTAATGCTTGACACAGAGAGTGTCGAAGCTCTTGAGACACCGATGTAAATGAAAATGAATTTGAGGGAGGGCGATAAAAGTAGACAGTGAGTGCATGAGTTATGGGTTTTTCTTGGTCGAGCTCAGATACACACATAGCAACACTTGGGGTTGGTTTGTGGGGCTTTATGACAAAGGATTGCTTAACATTCACCATCTTTGTATACGACTATAAGGAATAAGCTTAGGATGAGTATGGTCATATGAACCCAAAGGTACTTTATATAGTGCATTAGGGCATATAGTTAGGGCATGTTTGGTAGAGAGAAATTCAGAGAAATGAAATGAGCCAGAGATTAGAAATTCAGAGAATAGAAATCAGTAAAGAAATTAAATGCATTCTACTGTTTGGTAGCAACAGAGACTTGACCCGAGAAATAAAAATAAAAATAAAAATTATTAGTTGTTATAACAATATTTTGTTTGATGAGAAAATACAAAATAAAAAATAAGAAAAAAAAAGGGAAAAAACAATTCATAAAATAGAAGATCTACAAATTGGTTATTGTCATTATGTCATATATAGCAAAAAAAACTGAACAAATAATCCGTATTTGTGCGTGGTTCTTATTTTTTGAGGTATTTTGTGCATTTATATCAAATTTGAATATGAGCACAATTGGAGGTGGTTTGTGAAAAAAATATATAATGTGAAACCCACGTGGCCTAGAGAATTCATTTTCCACTTCAAAACTAGAGGAATCTAGAGATATTGTTTTATGTGTAAATTGAATTCTTAGAGAAAACAATATCTCCGCTTTTTTATTTCCCTCCACTACCAAACAAGAGAATTCCATCTATTTCCATTTCTTTAGACTCATTTCTCCCAACCAAACATGCCATTAGTTTCTTAAAGTTAAGGTCAGGCAGAGATACTTGAATCAGAAGATATGCACGTGCTGACGTGCATACCCAACTAATAGTGTCTATCACTAGTGTGAAAACGAAAACTTTCTTCATATATTTTAGCGTTTAATACTAAGCGAATAAAATTTAAATTTTTTATCAAGGAGTGCGTACCCTGTGACAATTTCCTGTGTCCACCACCGGTTAGTTAGGTCAAATGTCACAAAAATTGAGCAGATTAAGAAGGCAATATAGTTTTTTTCGTTAAATTACAATTATATCTTTAGTACTTTAGAAATAATCGGGTATGCTACTGCGATTCATTCGCTGGTGTATCATGCATCTCAAGATTTGGAAGCGGTCACTTATTTGCTTTTAGGGGAGAGGGAGTGGTCTCCCACTCTTCCTCAATCTTTTAGTTTCTCTCTCCTCCACATTATTATTTTTTCACCCATATTTAAACCATCTTTAGAAGGAATGGACATCTTTCAAATTATTCTCATCTTTCATTTTCTCTCTCCTTCACATCACTATTTTTTTTTTCAATTAACTTCAATATTTCATTAAAAATAAAAATATTTTAAAAACATAATTATTTCATTTCAAACAAATAAACTTAAAATTACAACGACAATAAAAAAAAAGATACAACTAATAATAAAAAAAATTACAATGACAATAAATTTAAAACTCACATCCCCAACGTTCGGCGATTTCTTTTTTTCGATTCAACACCGTTTGCAACAAAGGTCCGGTGTATTGGTCATGCGGCTTCAAGATGAACTCAAACTCGCTTTGTTTTTGTTGTCCTTCCATTTGTTTTTGTTGTTGAAGAGCCAAAGTTTGGATTTGTTGATCACGAGCAATCCTAGCTTGTATTTTCGCTTCCTTCATACGAAGCTTCTCCCCTCGAATACGTCTTTTGTCCTCAATTTCTTCTTTGTTGTACGCATTAAACTCGGAGACCAACTTCATGACTTCTTCGCTACCGGTAGAAGTCGATTCAACCGATGTCTTACGATTGCGCCTTGGTGGCTCCGTTGGTCTTGCGGGTTGTTCCGGTACATCTTCATCAACTTCTTCGTCGTTCAAATCAATAGGCATAAACTCAGCTTCAAACGACCTTGCGTGCGACTCGCTAGTTTTTGCTTTTTTCGTACTCGGAGATCCCATTTCTTCAAATGTCGGCACACTACTCCACTTTGGAAAAAAATTCAAAACATCCCACGCACCAAAATGAGGAAACCCGCCTTTGGTCTTGTGTTTTTTCGCGTACTCCACTTGAGCCGCCTTTAACACATCTTCATCGTTCAACATCATTACGGTAATACTCGAAATTTCCTCGTAGAGGTGGAGACGGGTTCAAGTGAAACTCGTTATAACCAGTTTGAATCGGCATGATACTCTCGGATTGGTTTGCTAATTGTGAAAAATTCATGCCTTGGTTTGCAAATTGTGAAAAATCAAATTGGTTAGAAAATTGTTGGCTTGCGAATTGTTGGCTTAATAATTTGTTGGGAATAATCTGTTACCACGGATAGTTGTGGTTTACACTGCTTGGATTAACACTAGCAGTGGAAACGTATTCCCACTGCTAGAACATTATTACCACTGCTATCAGTTTATGTTTAGTTAAACGCGTCTAGATAAGTATAGAATAGATCTTGTGTATATTCTATTATGTTAGCTTTATACTTATCTTGTAAAGGACTCCTTGGTGTATAAAAGGAGGTCCTAGGTTATTGCTTTAGGTACTTGTTAATTTACCTACGTATTACTCACAAAGGCTTCAAGGTGTAACCCTAGTGATAAGCAAGATCACTCGTATTATTCATTAATAATATTGGAGCTTAAGTTTTGTGTTTAATCTGTGTTTACATACATTACATCATATAATTCATCTTCTAAGTATTACTAAGTAAATTCCGCGTGCTTAATAATATCATACAAAATATCATTGACACAAGGAGTGTGTCCAGATCCATCAAGTGGTATCAGAGCGAAGGTTCTGATATTTTGTTTTAGAAGATCCAAGGAATTAGCTTAACCTACTCACTCAATTCAATGGAGATGGAAAACAACCAGTCCAATGCTTCTACACCAAGGCTACCTAAGCTCAAACTTAATGAGTTTGAGATGTGGAGGATACTGATTGAGCAATACTTTCTCATTCAGGATTATGCTCTATGGGAGATTATTCAAATTGGTGATTCTTTCAAGCCTGTGACTAGTACTGTGAAGGTTGGTGACACAGATATTTTGAAAGTTTCTACGCCTGAATCTACTGTTGAAAAAACACTTAGGAAGAATGATCTTAAGGCTAGAAGTTTGTTGCTGATGACTCTTCCTAGAGACCAGATCATTGCATTCAGCAAGTTCAAGACTGCTAAAGAACTGTTTGAAAAGATTTGCTCAGTATTTGGTTGTAATGATGCTACAAAGAAGAAACAGAAGACTTTGTTGAAGCAAAGTTATGAAAACTTCTCTGCTTTAAGCAATGATTCACTTGATAGCATTTTCACCAAACTACAAAAGATTGTTACTCAACTGACAGTTTTTGGCATTGAGGTAGAAAAGGAAGACCTCAATTTGAAGTTTCTAAGAAGTTTGCCTTCAGAGTTTCAAACTAATGTCACTGTTTGGGAAAACAAATCAGACATTGAAACAATGAAGCTCAATGATCTTTACAACAACTTTAAGCTCATTGAACAAAGACTAAAGAAGGATGGGAAACTTGGTTCAAGCTCTAGTAGCTTGGCATTGTTGTCAACCTCTGTTGACAGTGATGAGTCTGATAATGACAGTGATGATG
This sequence comes from Chrysanthemum seticuspe, assembly GCA_019973895.1. Taxonomy (NCBI): domain Eukaryota; kingdom Viridiplantae; phylum Streptophyta; class Magnoliopsida; order Asterales; family Asteraceae; genus Chrysanthemum; species Chrysanthemum seticuspe. The sequence goes on from BPTQ01000007.1 coordinate 58,115,902, forward strand.
AAGTTGCCATTGCAGGTTCTAAAGTTTCCACTAGTAATGTAAATGTTACCACTGCAGGTTCAAAGAAGAAGGTTGCTAGTATTGGAGATCCTACCTTTTATGCTTTCATATCCACACAAGTTGAAGGCTCTGTCTTAACTCATGAAGACATAGAGAAAATTGATGAAGATGACTTGGAGGAGATGGATATTAAATGGCAGATAGCTCTTCTTAGCATGAGGTCTAGGAAATTCTACAAGAAGACTGGCAAGCCTATTCACATCAATGGTGATGAAACTGCAGGCTTTGATAAGAAGAAAGTGGAGTGCTTTAACTGCCATAAGTTTGGACATTTTGCTAGAGAGTGTAGAAGACCAAAGACCAAGGACAACAGGTCTACTTGGTACAAACAAAAGAAGGGACCAACTGTGGAAGAACCAAAGGCAATGTTGGCTATTGATGGTGTGAGCTATGATTGGAGTTTCATGGCTGATGAACAAGAAGAAGATCATTCTGATGCTGATCTTGTTGCCACTGAATTTGCTCTCATGGCTTTCTCTGACTCTGAGGTACAAAACTTTGATAGTTTTTCTAAAACATGTAGGGCTGCTAAAGAAGTTGAAAGGCTTAATGATTTATATTCTAATGAAAGACAAGAGTTATGTACTGCTAATTATACTGTGTCTAATCTTAGGAGAGCCATGGCAGTATTAGAAAAGCAAATAGAGCACTATCAGGCAAATGAGTCAAATATAATGATGATATGATTCTTCTTAGGAGAGAGGTAGAACATACAGCTGCTGTGAATGAAGCATACCAAAAAGAGTTTGAAAAACTTCAAAAGAAAAATGAAAATGTCAATTTAACCTTAGACATATGTTATCATCAGTCTAAGTCAATTGATAAAATTTGGAATGCTCAAATTTATAATAAAGCTAAGTCTGGTATGGGTTATAATACAGTGCCTCCACCACTAAGAGGTGTTCCATCACCTCCAGGTATAGATTTAGCTCATACAGGCATAGAGGATTTTAAGGATCTTGAAAGAGAATATGGTCCTTTAAAAGACACAGTGGTGAAGAGTGAGGAAGAGAGTAAGCTTGATAATGATGTTTTTGAGAGTGCTAGTGACTCATCTGTTGTTGATGAGAATGTTAAAAAGCATGTAGAGGCTTCTATCCCAAAAGTTGTTAATATTGTTACAGAGGAACCAAGGAAACCAGTTAATAAACCTAGACCAACTGTAAAGTATGCTGAGATGTATAGGAACAAGCCTACAGCTCCTAGGGGTAACCAGAGGAGTTGGAATCATGTTAAATCTCAACAACTAGGTAGTGATTTTGTAATGTACAATAAGGCATGCTATATCTGTGGTAGTTTTGATCATTTACATGCTTATTGTGACTATCATGTTGGGAGAAGGGAAGTCCATGGGAATAAAAGGGTGGAGACTAACAGATTTCAAAATAATGTACATCCTAATTCACATTGCAAAATGGTCCCAAGAGCAGTTCAACTTAGAAGTGGCCTCAAAACTTTTGCCACTACAAAAACTGTTAACACTGCTCACCCTAAGTCACCTGTTAAAAGTGCAAACTCCAAAACAACTTTTGCAAAATCTGCACAAACAGGAAAAGGAACCTTCAAGCTAAAAAGGTTAATTATAACCAACAGTGGGTGCCTAAAAAGAAACCAGCAGTTACCACTGCTCATTTAAAGGTTACCACTGCAAGGGTTTTGAATAATAAAAGGGGGAACATGGGCAATGTTGTGAAGGCCTCAGCACGTTGGGAATGGAAACCTAAAGGAAATACCTCTACAACCAATCCCAATGGTGTATCAATGACCTTTGATAGATATAACTATATTGATACACGAGGCAGATCCAAGTCAATCATGGCTTGGGTCCCCAAAAGAAACTAACTTTTTACACTTATGTGCAGGAACATCCAAGGACAAAAAGATCAGATCAAGGATATACAGATAGTAGGTGTTCAAGGCACATGACTGGCAACAAGTCCTATCTTTCAGATTTTGAGCATTATGATGGACAGTATGTCAGTTTTGATAATGAAGTTTGTGGAACAAAATGTGTGATGCAGGAACACTTAAGATAAAGGAAAACATGGATTATTATTATTATTACACAAAACTGCACTCTAAGTGCAACAGTTACATCCATGAAATACAGATTACAAGCATCACTACATCAACTGAAAACAACTACCAACAATCTACCCCAAACACAAACTTTCTAACCCATCCCCTACCTACCCATCATCTATGGCTTCTTTGGGAAGCCCCAGCTTGGCATCACTTTAGGAGCCCCACGCATGTCAATCCACTCGTACACTCTAGGGCTTGCTAATCACATCACCACTATCCCAGTAGGTGGTGAGGATGATGAAGGACTGGCTGATGGTGGAGCTGATTGCATTGGTAGAAAAGGTGATGGTTGGAGCTCTTCAGGAGGAGCTATTGCTGCAAGAGGGGGAACACTCAGGACTCTTCCAGAGGTCTCATCATCTGTATCTACATATGGAGATATATAGGAGCTGATCTCTGAGCTATCTTCCTTGATTAATGCATCCTGAGGCTCTGGTTGTAGTGATGAAGGACCAGCAGGAAAAGGATTTGAAAGAACAAATGAATGTTTTCTCTTCCTGGATACAACCTTCTCAGACTCTTCTTTTTCAACTCTCCCAGGGTTTTTCAAAACAAAGTCATCCCATGAACTATCAGATGAACTGCTAGAAGAAAGATTGATTGGACTTGATTGACTTATGGCGGTGTTGGAGAAATGATCTTTGAGAGTGAAATTTTTGGAATATGTGATTTGAGTGGTTTGTCTTAAAAGGTTTGTTAAATATATGTTAAGTTGGATTCAAGAAGTTAATGAGGAGAAGGTGTAAGTGGTTGAGAAGTTAATTGGAGTCCCGTGGCCTTGGAAAGTGTATCAATGCTTATGTGTTGACTTTATTGACTATAGCCATTGCTATGTTCATTACTTTTAATACACTAACCATTGCCAAAACTCAAGAGTGATTCCAGTGTTTGATTTATGTTCGTGAATTGCAGATTTGAAGGATTCTTTGTTTACATTGAATGGTTAATCTTTGGTGAATCGATGCTCGAGGTTGTTTAGATTCTATCTAGTTGTCCACTGATATTTATAAAGAAATTATTTTACAATGGGAACTATATTGCAACCAGTGGCAACATGCTTACAGTGGAAAAAGAAAAACAAAGGAACTTCATGTCATTAATATAACATGATTTATTACAACCAAAGTGAAGTACTTATGATCATCAAAACACAAAAGACTGCAACCTAGCACATCCTACACCTAACTTCAGCTACTCCATTGGCTTCTTGCCTTTGCCCACATAGTCATGCTTGTTTCTCGGTGCCCTCTTCCTTTTGTTCTCAAAAGTTGATTGCATTCTTGGACATGGAAGCCTAAGAACCTGTGGAGGAGGCTTTGGTAGCATTGCAGGCCTTGTTGGGATGGATATCTGCTTCATATTGGAGATAGCTGTTTCTAGTGCTATTGAAAGAGCTTTTGGCAACTCTTTAGCCATGGAATAGGTTTCATCATTCACCTCATCATCATCGGATGAGCTGGAGTAGAACTCAAGAGATTTTGCAGGTTTAGCTGCAGGCATACGCTTAACAGTTTCTTTGGTATACCTTGTGGAAGAAGTTCCAACCCCTGGTGGAAAGTATCCACACCATCCTGATGTCTCTGAGGATGTCTCTGACTTGATTACATACTCTTCTTCTGAATCAGAAGAGATGTTGATGGTGTTGGAAGGGTTGCTCATGATTATTGTTTTGGGGATATTGTGTTTTAATGTGAATTGATGAAGTTTATCTAAAACCAAGCCTCCTTATATAGCCAAAGTTGGTTGAAAGGGTTATTTAATGAGTATATTTACTTTTTCCTATTTTGATAGGTTAAGGAGTAAATATAGATATTATTGGTTTGACTTTGGAAGATATTTTACTTGGATAATGGTTTGGTTAAAGGTAACTTTGGTTAATAACAACTTGGATGAGAGTTGGTTATTTTTATCTCTTACAGATAAATATCCAAGTTGTGATGGGAGTTGAAGTTAAAAGGTGTATATCTGAGATACACAACAAATGGTTATTGATTCACCATGTCTTATACACATAAGAATCAACTAGTCCAGAGCAAACGGCTACTGGTAAAGACTTGACAAATCCGTTTATGGTTGATAGTTTACCAAAAACTATATGGTTATCAACTCACCATATTCTTTATAATTAAGAGTTGGCTAGTCCATAGCAAACGGCTCATGGTAAAGACATATCAAATCCGTTGATAGCTGGTAGTTTGCTAAAAACTATGATAAGAGCAGTCTTGTTATCACATGCTTTTACTTTACCACCGCTCTTTGAAATTTTTGTGAAAAAATTACCACTGCTAGTTCGCAGTTTCCACTGACAGTGTTATTTTACCACTGTTGTTCTAGCCGTTACAACTGATTGTGTCAGTAACTAATTTTTTACTAGCCATTGAAAGTAACCACTGTTGTCATACATATAGGGTTAAAATATTTAAGGAAATTATCTTCTTTCCATATTATAATACTTTCTAAAGATAATTTTACTTGCGCAATAATTCTAAACCCTAACCCTATATATATTTTTCTCTCAATTGGCTAGTTATTCTTTCAATTCTTACTGACATAATATCGTTTTTCATCAAAAGTTTCTATGGCATCTTTGAACTTTGCAGATGAGCACAACCTAGTGGCCTACCTACAAAAGTATAACGAGAAGAGTGGCCCTGTTTATCATCAAATTGTGGACTTTCTTCATACCACACATATAAGGTATGCTTTGCTTTTAAAACCCACAATTTATATCTCTCAAATCAAACAGTTTTGGAATTCTCAGTCCATAACACTTGAGATTGGAGATACACATGAAACAGTGGATGCTCTACGAGCCACTGTGGATGGGGTAACTATTGATGTTACTGAGGCATCCTTGAGGAGAGTACTCCAATTGGGTGATCTCAATGGTCTCATCACATTACCTATGTCCGAAATTCATGATACTTTATCATTCATGGGGTATAATACCACTGACAAAAAGGCTACTTTCAAAAAGAGTGGTTTTTGTCCCCAATGGAGATTTTTGATTCATACTCTGTTACATTGTCTCAGTCCAAAGAAAACATCTTATGAGAAATTTAGTTCAACCATGGCTTACCCTTTGGTTTGTCTAGTCACTGATAAGATTTTCAACTGGTCAAATTATATTCTTACAAGTATGAAAGGCAATGTACAGAGTAAAACCAAATTTTTAATGTATCCAAGGTTTGTGCAAGCAGTGCTAAATGAGTTTCAACTACAACCCCATACTAATGTTTATCAAATCAGTTGCCTAAAGCCTAAAGTTTTTCAAAATTTGAACAAAGATGGCAATATGATTTTTACACCTCTCCTACCTCAAATGCTTGCTAAAATTTCTACTGAACAAAACACCCGTAATTAATGTTCCAAACATTGATTATACCCCACCAGTTTCAAGAACCTATGAGAGAAGGCCTAAACAGTCAACTCCTCTCATGACAACACAGCAAGTTTCTGAACCTTATGGTCTAGGAACAAGCAGTGGTGGTTCTAGACTTCAATCTAGTCCAACTAGGGAGGAATCTGCACCTTTGCCCCATGATTCACCTCTCCCAACAGGTAACACAGTTGGAAGTGATGAGGGCAGTGGGAACCAATTGGAATTGATGGTTATGTGTACAAAATTAGCCAAGCAGGTTGAATCTCTGCAGAAGGATTTGGCATATGTCAAGAAGTAGCATGCCAAGGATGTTCAACATTTAAAGGAAGAGATTCAGACTTTAAAGGAAGAGATACAGGGGTTGAAAAAGCACAAGAAGACTACAAAGCTGGTGATTTCAACTTCATCCTCACCTACTGATGGTGATTCAGCTGATCATGATTTGGGAAATTCTCCCAAACAGGTGTTGACACTGAGGGGAGGACAATTGATTTTGAAGATGAAGGAGATACAAGTAAAGGAGCAAAGGAAGCTGAAACTGAAACTCATGGAGAGCAACTTGAAAATCAAGACATTTTTCAAACTGCAACTGATTTTACCACTGATTTTATTTCCACTGCAGAGCCAACTTTTGCCACTGCAAGTGATGAATTTGATAAACTGAAGAAAGACAAAGGTAAAGCAGTTATGGAAAATGTAAAGCAAACTGGAAGAAAGATTTCAAAGAAAAGACAAGCCCAGATTGTTCTTGATAGAGAAATTGCTGTAAAGATTTCTGAAGAACAAATGGCTGAAAAGAAAAAGCTTGAAGAATTGAAAGTTGCAAGCTTTATGGAAGCTAAAAGATTGGATAGAATGGAAGAAGATCCACTGCTCAATGTTCAACCTACAGCTCTTAGAGAGAAGACTCCAGAGTTTAGTTATGTTCCTACTGAAGAAGATATTGACTTCTTGATTGCTAATAATGCAGAAATCAAGAAAAAGGCAATTGACCTGGTAGCTGATGCATCCTTAACTGAGGAACAAAGAACTGCTCAGTTGAAGGATTTCATTCTAATGAAGAACAATCAAGCACTTGAAGATGTGATTAGTACAGTCAAAAAGGGTCAAAAGAAATCAAGACAACCTACCAAGAGACAAATTCTTTCATATATGAAAACTTATTGTTGTCATGTTGGTGGTTGGAAGATGCATCAATTCAAAGGAATGTCTGATGATCAAGTTGAAAAGGCTTACTACAGAACTCAAAAACAAGATAAAGATTTTATTGCAATGGGATCTGAAGAAGAAGCAAGAAGATTTCCTAAATTGAAGAGAAAGGCCAAAGTAAGTGATTCTCAAACTGTTAAGAAGACCAAGGTTGATGAAGATCAAACAATGTCTACTGAGAAGGAAATTCCTACTGAGAAATTCACTGAAGATCAATTGACTGGAATGATTGTGATTGAAGAAAGAGATTTTTATCCAGAACCACTGCAAGTTCGACATCCTATTATTGATTGGGAAGTTTTCACTGCTAGCAATTTTGCTCCATCATGGAAGATCACAAGGCTGGGAGGTGAAAATTCATCATTCATGACATTTGAAGATCTTATTAAAGCTTTTGACAGAGATGACCTTAATACATTATGGAGGTTAGTTCAAGAAAGGTTTAATGCTCAAGATCTCAAAGATACTAAGGAGATGCAGTTATGGGTGAATCTTAGAAGGCTTTATGAACCTAATGTTGATGATGATTTTTGGAAGTTCTCATGTCCATGTTCTGGTACTAAATGGTTTTACTATGACTCATGTGAAGTTCATCATGTTTCTACAGCAAATGGAGTAGATGCATTTATGCTTGCTGAGAAAGAATATCCAATCAGAGCTGGAACTCTCACTGTGATGTTATGTACAACAATAAGAGTTCATGAAGACAATGATAAAGTCAGAGAATTGTTACAAAGGCTTCAAGATCAATGTTCAAGAGCTATACAGAAGTTAAGGAAGAAGTGAAGTGTTTGATTGAATTCCCCAAATCCTTGAAGATAATGCATATTGAAGAAACTTATTGATTTGCAGAGAAATCATACGTTTAGGGGAGGATTGTTGGGAATAATCTGTTACCACGGATAGTTGTGGTTTACACTGCTTGGATTAACACTAGCAGTGGAAACGTATTCCCACTTCTAGAACATTATTACCACTGCTATCAGTTTATGTTTAGTTAAACACGTCTAGATAAGTATAGAATAGATTGTGTATATTCTATTATGTTAGCTTTATACTTATCTTGTAAAGGACTACTTGGTGTATAAAAGGAGGTCCTAGGTTATTGTCTTAGTTACTTGTTAATTTACCTACGTATTACTCACAAAGGCTTCAAGGTGTAACCCTAGTGATAAGCAAGATCACTCGTATTATTCATTAATAATATTAGAGCTTAAGTTTTGTGTTTAATCTGTGTTTACATACATTACATCATATAATTCATCTTCTAAGTATTACTAAGTAAATTCCGCGTGCTTAATAATATCATACGAAATATCATTGACACAAGGAGTGTGTCCAGATCCATCATAATTGTCGCATGCCGAATTGGTTTGGTTGGGTGGGTAGGTTGGGTTGGCCGAATTGTGAATTCGGTTGAGTGGGTTGCTGAAATTGAGAATTCGGTTGGGCACGGTTCGGGGTTTGGTTTGGATTTGGTTGGGACGAAGATGAGCCGGGGGCGCGGTTTTGCCACGGGTTGGCTTAGGTTGGGATCGGTTTTTCCTTTGATCCATATAGATTTTTTGGGATGTATTTGTTTTTTGAATTGTATTTGAATATGTATATATAGATTTTTTTTACCGTTGGAGGCGGGGTGAGGAGCGGGGAGAATAGCCCGATTTGGGATGGAATTGGTATGAATTTTGCGGTACCGCAAGGGAGGGGGTGGTGCTCCCGAGCGGTACCGAAAGTTTTTTTCGGCCCCGATCTCAAACCGCAACGACTCCCTCCCCCTTAGGACCCACCATTCCCATGGGCATTGTTTTTTATATCTATAGGGATTTTATTATTATTATTATTTTATTTAAATTTGTGCTCGTGTATGTTTATTCGTAAATAGCCAAATTATTCGGTAACAAAAGAGTAAATTGTAAAAATCGTCTTTGTGGTTTGGTCAAATTGCACGTTTTGTCCTTATGGTTCATTAAGTACAAAGATCACCCGTATTTTTTTACTGTTACATGCGCTTTTGGTCCTTCATTTTAACCTACGTTATGTGAGTTCCGTTAGCAGTTACAAGTAGGGATGGCAAAAAAACTCGGACTCTAAGGGGAAACCCAAAACCCAAACTAATTGGGGCGGGGTGGGGCATACTAATCGGGTTATAGGGCGGGTTTGGGGCTTAAATGAGGATTTTAATCAGGTTTGGGGCGGGGAATCTTCGCCCCGCCCCGCCCCGCCCGAATAATATATACACATAACAAATATATTTATAACATATAGTATTTTATTGGTATTTACGTAATAAAAACTATCATTCTAACATAATTAGTCTTTTTTTAATCTTTGTAAGATTACAAATTGCAAGTGGTTATGAGAACTCGTTTAGTGTCATATTTTTAAGTTTTAATTTTTGATGGTGTAATGTATCATTATTTATGTATAACACAATCCTTGAAAACTTAATAAGACTTTGTTAATACAAATAAGCCGTAAAAACGTTTATTTAAATTTTATGATCTTTTAATGTTTTGTCGATAACAAACATAAAATCATTTTAACGAAACAAATAAAATACGTAAATGGTTTGAGCCAATAGTTTACTAACACACTTACGTTTTCATATAAAACACTAAACAAGTAATAAGTGTTTTTTATGTTATAGTAATGCATATGTATAACAACTAGTGTTTACATAATAAGCATATATATACATACTTAGTATGTATTGTATTGGGTAATATAATGGGTAGAAGTCTAAGTATTTGAGCCATTGACTAAATACATTGAATGTAGTTCGGTAAAGCCCAAAGTCCATGACCCATACCCATGAAGCATAAGTCATGATGGGTATTATCCATGACCCATGGAGCCAACCCATGACCCATTGACTAGATGCATTGCATCTTCTAGATACATTGTATCTATTTGGATACCCATGATCCAAAGTCCGTAACCCATGATCCATGACCCATAACCCATTTAGGGGGAGCGTCCTACGGATCCCCAGATTTACACTGGACGGATCCCTCAAGCAAGGGATCCGTGGGATCCGTGGAACAGTAGTGATTTTTCCTCTATAAATAGTGAGTCATTTCTTCATTGTAACTCACCCCTTTCACACACATTCTCTCTTAGTGTTGTCAACTCTCTAACCTCATATTTAAAGGATCATTCCATGTAGTTTTGTGTTTGTTTGATTCTCTAGGTTCCTATTAAAGGCGAGATCACCACCTCTTGAAGTCGAGCAAGCTCAAGTCCATGGGTTGCCAAGCTTCGTCATCATCAAGACTACTGATGTTATCTTGTTGATAGTTCTTTCCTCTCTCATTAGAAGTGTTGTGTTGAAGACATAGGTGAAAGATTTCTAAAGGGTCAAGTCGAAGGCATTAGTGAAAGGTTCCGAAGATCCGTGTCAAAGGCATTAGTGAAGGGTGCCGAAAGTTCGTGTTGAAGGCATTAGTGAAGGGTACCTAGGAGTCGTGCCAAAGGAATTAGTGAAAGGTTCCTAAGGTGTACATTCGATATGGTGTGTCGATGTACAAGATAGATTAGTATTGAGTCAAAAGATATTGATATCCTTATTGATGATGTCATAAGGAGTGGATCTCCTTTGGGATAGGTGTTGTGTAGTGTTGGGTAGTAGTTCCTACTTTGTAATGGAACTCGGTATCTAGCCTTGTACCGGATAAAGTGTAGGCGACGTTGTGATAGGTTTGGTTCTACCTTGTGGAAGAACCCGGTGTCTAGCCTTGTACAGGATAAAGAGTAGGCGACGTTGTGAAGGCTTCTCTGCCACAAAGAGTTGGTGTTGTGTAGTGATTATGAACTCTCAAGTAGGTGACTCGGGGAGTGGAGTAGGGCAAGGAAGGTGTCCTTGTAGCCGAACAATTATAAATACTCGCGTTGTGGTTTTGTGCTTCTTACTCTTTATCTTTGCTTTACTTAGTTATATACTTATCTATCAACATCCAACACACACATTTAAATAGATTGACATAAGTCGATCTAAATAGTTTAAAACGAAGTTTTAATCGGTAAAACTATTCAACCCCTCCCCCTCTAGTTTTCCACAATTGGTACCAGAGCTTCGTTACCAAGTTTCTTAGAGTATATTGTACTTTTAAAACTTGATACGATCCGTGTATGATTAAAAACTACAAAGAAGGAAATCTTTTTAAACAAATCTTTACGTTGGATAATGATAGATTATTCTAACAATTTCTTCTTAAGAAATTCTCTTGCTAGGACTTTTCCAAATCTTCATTTCTATCCAAAGAAAAATGAAGTTAACACTCAAGTAAGAACCCAAAAGTAATCACAACCTACTTCTTCTAAGTACAATGGATTACTATAAAAGCTCATGAAGTATTTCGGGTATATGGTCTCTAAAAACCATACCAAAAGGTTAGAGGTATGTTCACTTACCCACAAACTAGTTGTTTTATCTATAGTACGTTTATGTTGATAATATATGTTTTTCTCCTGATTAAAACCTTGCCTGTTAATATTTTTTTAAACACATGAATTAGGACGCTAACTTCAATAGTTGCTAGTCTCTAAAAAGTCTCTCTTATCTACTTTCCCTACTTACTCATCATCGGGGGAATGGTATTCCTCTATGATTTTCTATCGTCAAACCTATGTCGTCATCACAAAATAGATCCTTGATAGTTAAACTATAAAAAACATGTTGACCAAAACGTCTATTCAATTAGGAACACCATTCTACAAAGTTCTTTTTGTACTATAAGATATTGTATAACTTATTACAAAAATAACACCAAACACTCCTTTTTCTGTCCACAGTAGCCGGATCCCACAAGTTGTACTAGCCGGATCCCTGTTACAAGGGATCCGGGGGAACCGTGTGACAGAAAGCTGATATACGCCTTTCAAAACCAAAATAATTCTTTTCCCTCTCCTCACAAACACAAAAACGACCCAAATCGTGCTTCCATCTCCATAGGGCTTCATATCCTCAAGCATCTCCTTCTTGAACATCATTGATCAACCATGCCCAAAGCTACCTAACAAGACCACCATGACACCGTCCACTACCTCTCTAGATACTATCGAAAAGATGAGCTCTCAAAAACCGATCATAAATTTTCAAAAAGCTTGAAAAATGACTTATTCACGAAGGTCGTGTGGTTAAGGAATGTTTCCTTGAAAACACCGATATTCATCAAGTCTTCTCGGCAATTAACTTTGATTTTCTCCTAGATATTGATGAACAAATTTGTCCGGTTTTTATCTTTGAATTTTACAAAAGTGTTAGGATCATTCATAACAATGTTGAAAGCATTACAATCACTTTCATTGTCAACAACCAAACCATCACCTTACCCCTCAACACCTTTGCACAAATTATTCGCATTCCTTGTGAAAGTATTTGTATGTACTCCCAAGATTGGGCAATATCCACTCAATCTTTTGCACTAGACCCAAAACCAATCTATCACACTCCTCTCGATGATCCCACACTTGTTCGAGACACCATCTTCAAAATTAGAGCCGACCAATCTCGCCTCAACCGCAACAAAGAGCTCATCCACCATGATCCCTTTCAAATGGAACTCTCCGAAATGAATCCCATCTATAGAAAGTGGGAAGAAATGCTTAGAGAAAATGTCATTTGTTTGGTCGGGAATAAAGACCATCCCAATGCATGTCTTGTCCAAATGATCTATTGCCTCATTCACCAAAGACCATTTAACCTTGCCTATTACATAGTGAAAAGAATGGTAGGTGTATTCAAAGTCAACAACATGGTACTTCCCTATGGTATGCTCCTAACACGACTCCGTGAGTATGTTAGTGCAATGCAACCTTCTCCTATCAACAATGATCATTTCCTTGTCGATCACGTCATGTTAACACTCACCAAACAACCTTCTAAACGGTATCAATGGAAAAAGGCCTGGTGCTCTCTCGGACTCCTCGGACGAAGAAGAAGAAAAAGTCAACCCCATTGCCAACGTCCACATGGACCCCATAACCTAGTTTGAACAACTTCCAACTCTTCCAAACGAGTCCGAAGAATTCAAACAATTGAAGGGTATGATCCAATGCCTAACTAACTACCTCATGACGTCGGGAAAGAGGAAGAGAAGAGATTAACGAAAGAGACAATAGGATTATGGTTGTCTTAGACATTTCTTTTATCAAGTTACAATAGATGCTTATGTTTGTGCAAGATTTACCTTGTTTGTTTGGATATTATCATTATTACTCGTATTTGTGTTATGAATTATGAGATATTTACTTATTTTGTTGTTCATGTACAGTAGAAACTCATAGCAATGAGTATGCATAATGTAGTGCAAAAAATGCACACCTTCTGTAATGATACTGATCTGCAGGAGCCGGATCCCTCACTTTATACTAGACGGATCCCTCCATTTAGGGATCCGTGGGATCCGGGCAGACAGAATTACGGTTGCAGACCTCCATACATCAAACCATTCCACTAGACCACTTCATACTAGCTAAACATAATGCCTTAGGACCACTTAAGTCTTCCTCAAGCTCAGTAGGTCTCACTCTCACTCATAGCTAACTTAGAATCACATTCAAAGTGCTTTTGATTTATCAATTCACCTAAACTCACAATATTTCTGCTTCAATGCTCAGACATTGTTCCTCACATCTCAGAACACTTAGCTTGATATTTCTCTCAATTTTAGCAAATTGATTCTAGTCATCATTGCCTCAAATAGGCCAAAAACTAGTTTTTCATTTATCATGATTTTTAAGGAATTTCTCAAATAACTCTTAAGCAACCATTTGATCTCTATGATCATTTAAGATCTCTTGAAACTTTCAAATCTCCTAGTGTCATCTTTGATTACCTATTGGTGGTCATAAAGTCCCATTTCCTTCCATAAAAGGCAATCATTAGCTACCATCAATCATTCTTGATCATTTAATACCCTCTTCATTTAAGACACTTAAGAAGACTGAAACACTCAAGATGTGTAGGTATTAGACCTCATAAATCATCATTTTCCTTTTCTCTTGGCTGCTGAGAGCCAGATCCCTAGGAATAGCCTAGACGAATCCCTCATTGGAGGGAACCATGGGAACCTGCTGACAGATTCAGCTAATTCTAGCTAAAACAATCATTTCAAGCTCTCCTTGCTAACTTGAACACTCCATATTGCCTTGATTAACCTCCTTGATCAGTGCAACTCTGAAGTTGACTCTTGTGCATGCAAATCATTGCATTACAAAAGGATCTTAGTGGTTTAAGCCTTGAATGCACTTGTCAAATCATTCCCTTTATAAACCATCTTGTTAGGACTTCTAAGTCATCATCTAGAACCTCATTCTCAGCATTTAGAAACCTTTAAATCACTAACCTTTAATCATCTCATCATGAGAAAAGCTCCTAGTGCTAACTCATCCACCAAAGGACCACCCAAGAAACTTGCTCGTGTTGTTCACGAAATTTCTTCAACCGAATCATCTCCCGTTAAATCCACAAACGCTAGGATTTTTCCTCAACCAATCAAACCAATCCCCAAAAGGATTGTTCCCACAAAACTACCATTGGTAAACACCACTATACCTCCTAAACCAAACACCCCTATATCCACTAAACCATCACCCTTAGTGCCTAGAGCCTTATCATTCACCACTCCACATTCATCTCCACGCCTCTACAACTTAGAGGAGTTGCCTTCTAGGCCATCTCATCCTCCACCATTGCCAACATTCTACTCAATAGAGAGAATAGCGCAACAAAATCAAGGTGTTGAATCGACACTAGCACCGGTATCCTTTTCTCCGTCACCCTCAAATAGTCCCTTTTGGATTATGAGGAATCATCAAACTCAACCACCCGATCACATGGAAGTAGATACCACTCTACACCATCCTCGTCACATATTCCACCACCACCACCTTTTGTTGAACCACCTCCACAAATCCTTCCTTCTTTTGAGAATCCTCAACCTTCCTCACTTAACCCTCCTCCTTTTATTGAACCTCAACCAAACCTTCCATCTCAAGCCATTCCATTTCTACCACCACCATTTCCGAGCCATGACAAAGATTGTTATCATTGTCAACATGTTGAAGGCTTGATACATGAACTACATGAAGAGCAACGTTTCATGTTTTATCACCTCCTCGAACGTTTTGATGAGGTCAACAAACCTAAACAACCTTGAGCTTAAGGATTCAAGTGGTGTCCTATTCTTAAGCTTAACTTAGATATTTTAGGAATCATATTTCATGTTTAAGTCATTCTCTTAGTTTTAGAGATATGTAGATAATTTCTTGTGTTTTTATTGAATGAAATTACATGTTATATGTCGTATTATCTTTGGTACCTTAATACGTAACTCATTTTTGATGTTAACTTCACATTTTACATCAACATTTCTTTCTTGAGTTTACAAGCAGACGGATCCCTCACTTTAGTCTAAACGGATCCCTCTAAGAGAGGAACCGTGGGATCCGTGCAACAGAAGAATTTTTTATTACTAACTTGAGTCTTATTTGCAGGAAATTATGCATCATATACTTGTTTCCTAACCTTTGTTTTGTAAATTTTCAATATACACATGAAGACTTTGACACCCTTAGCTAGGGGGAGTTTCTTGTCAAAGCAAAACAATTGCAAATTCATTTGCAATACTTTCACATAGGATTACCATTACTGCATGACGTCCTCCTTACAAAGGAGCACTCGTCAAGGGGGAGCATGTTCGTCAATAAGACGAAACCATTTGCAAACATAATTGCAATGCACTCGCTTAGTCTTTCCAATTACTTGACGCCCTCACATAGGGATGGACCGGTCAAGGGGGAGCTAAGACGAGAATCCTTCTCTTCTCTTACTCTCTATCTTTCATATTTTTCTAGTTTCACATGTTTTTTTTTTAAAACAATGTGTTAGTTTCTTTTCGATGCTCTTTTTGTTTCGACAAAAAGAGGGAGAAGAGAGTAAAAACTCCAAATTCAAACTTTTACGAATTTTAGTTTTTCCTTAAAATAATCTTATGTTTTGTCATCAACGAAAATGGGGAGATTGTTAATACAAATAAGCCGTAAAAACGTTTATTTATATTTTACGATCTTTTAATGCTTTATCGATAACAAACATAAAATTATTTTAACGAAACAAATAAAATACGTAAATGGTTTGAGCCAATAGTTTACTAACACACTTATGTTTTCATATAAAACACTAAACAAGTAATAAGTGTTTTTCATGTTATAGTAATGCATATGTATAACAACGAGTGTTTACATAATAGGTATATATATACATACTTAGTATGTATTGTATTGGGTAATATAATAGGTAGAACTCTAAGTATTTGACCCATTGACTAAATACATTGAATGTATTTGGGTAAAGCCCAAAGTCCATGACCCATCCCTATGGAGCATGATCCATAACCTATGACCCATTGCATGACATCATGCATAAGTCATGATGGGTATTATCCATGACCCATGGAGCCAACCCATGACCTATTGACTAGATGCATTGCATCTTCTAGATACATTGTATCTATTTGGATACCCATGATCCAAAGTCCATAACCCATGACCTATGATCCATGACCCATAACCCATTTAGGGGGAGCATCCAACAGATCCCGAGATTTACACTGGACGGATCCCTCAAGCAAGGGATCCGTGGAACAGTAGTGATTTTTCTCTATAAATAGTGAGTCATTTCTTCATTGTAACTCACCCTTTTCACACACATTCTCTCTTAATGTTGTAAACTCTCTAACCTCAGATCCAAAGGATCTTTCTATGTAGTTTTGTGTTTGTGTGATTCTCTAGGTTCCTCTTAAAGGCGAGATCACCACCTCTTGAAGTCGAGCAAGCTCAAGTCCATGGGTTGCCAAAATTCGTCATCATCAATACTACTGATGTTATCTTGTTGATAGTTCTTTCCTCTCTCATTAGAAGTGTTGTGTTGAAGACATAGGTGAAAGATGTTTAAAGGGTCAAGTCGAAGGCATTAGTGAAAGGTGCCGAAGATCCGTGTCAAAGGCATTAGTGAAGGATGCCGAAAGTCCGTGTTGAAGGCATTAGTGAAGGGTGCCTAGGAGTCGTGTCAAAGGCATTAGTGAAAGGTGCCTAAGGTGTAAATTCGATATGGTGTGTCGATGTACAAGATAGATTAGTATTGAGTCAAAGGATATTGATATCCTTGTTGATGTTGTCATAAGGAGTGTATCTCCTTTGGGATAGGTGTTGTGTAGTGTTGGGTAGTAGTTCCTCCTTTGTAATGGAACTCGGTATTTAGCCTTGTACCGGATAAAGTGTAGGCGACGTTGTGATAGGTTTGGTTCTACCTTGTGGAAGAACCCGGTGTCTAGCCTTGTACCGGATAATGAGTAGGCGACGTTGTGAAGGCTTCTCCGCCACAAGGAGTTGGTGTTGTGTAGTGATTACGAACTCTCGCGTAAGTGACTCGGGGAGTGGAGTAGGGAAAGGAAGGTGCCCTTGTAGCCGAACCACTATAAATACTCGCATTGTGGTTTTGTGCTTCTTACTCTTTATCTTTGCTTTACTTAGTTATATACTCATCTATCAACATTCAATACACACATTTAAATAGATTGACATAAGTCGATCTAAATAGTTTAAAATGAAGTTTTAATCGGTAAAACTATTCAACCCCCCTTCTAGTTTTCCACAGACTTGTTTATAATTGATTATTTATAGGTTCTTAATTATTCAAGTTACTCATAACGGGGCGGGTTTGGGGATAACTTTGGTAATCGGGTTTGGGGATAGGAATGGCCACCCCACCCCAACCCCCCCCCCATTGCCATCCCTAGTTACAAGTTAGCCTTTTGGCTAACGATCATTGCAACGCCTATCCTTTAAACTAACGGCCGTTATAATTTAAAAAAAAAAATCAAAATTTATTTAAATATTATTTTTTATCGAAAAAGGGTTTTATAAAAAAGTTTTTTATATAAAACTTTTTTATATAAATCGTTTTTTATATAAAACATTTTTATATAAAAATGTTTTGTATATAAAAAGTTTTATAAAAACATTTTTATATAAAAATGTTTTTTACATAAAACGTTCTATATACGATTTTTTTTTATATTTTTTATATACGAAAACGTTTTTTATAAAACATATAAAAACATATGAAAAGTATATAAAACTTTTAATACGTTTTTTTAGAAAATATAAAAAACATTGTGAAAAGGATTTGTTGTTACAACTATAGAATATATATATAAAAAATTATACGTACTAAATTTTTTTTGGAACATATATAAAACATATACGTTTTGATATGTTCTAAAAAAACGTATACAAAATTTATTTACTTTTCATACGTTTTTATATGTTTTATAAAAAACGTTTTTCGTATATAAAAATATATAAAAAAATCCTATATAAAAAGTTTTATATAAAAATCATTTTTATATAAAAACGTTTTATATATAAAGTTTTTTAAAAACTTTCTTTTTACATAAAAAACTTTTTTATAAACGTTTTTTATATAAAAACATATTTATATAAAAAACTTTTTTGTATAAAAGCTTTTTTATGATAAGTTTTTATATGAAAAATCGTTTTATATAAAAAAAGCATATTTATAAAAAAAAAAAGTTTATTATAAATCCTTTTTTCGATAAAAAAAATTTCAAAAAAAAATTCGAAAAAAAAATTAAATTATAACGGCTGTTAGTTTAAAGGATGGGCGCTCCAACGATCTTTAGCCAAAAGAAAACCGGACCGGACCGAGAAAAACCGGACCGAGACCGAATCCGGCAAAAAACCTAGACCGAGACCGAGACCGAATGTGGTCGGTCCGCTCCGGTCCGGTCTCGGTCGGTCCGGTCTAACAAGGCTAAATTTTCGGTTTGTGTTCCGGTCGGTTTCGGTTCGGTTCGGTTCGGTCAGTTTTGTCAGTCGATCCGGTCCGTTTGCTCACCCCTAAGCCAAAAGGGCTAACTTGTAACTGCTAACAGAACTCACTTAACGCCGGTTAAAATGAAGAACAAAAAGCGCACGTAACAGTAGAAAATATGGACAATCTTTGCATTTAATGAACCATAAAGACGAAACGTGCAATTTGGCAAAACCACAAGGACGGTTTTTGCAATTTACTCGTAAAAAAATGAAGTAGTTTTAATGGGGATATTGTTGTATTACTGTAAGATAAAATCAAACGGATTATGGTGAAATAACATAAATTGTTTTCGTGTATGCTTGTTCGCAAAGAGGCAAATTAGCCGCAATTAATTAATGAAATACTGTGTTCAGGGTATATTGGTAATTGTGTTAGTTTTTATATCCTTTCCCTGCTATTTAAAAATACAAATTCAAGAACACAAATTTCAATAACCACTCCATCCCTTACTTTGCCTTTCCCATCTCATCCCCTTCCTTCTTTAAAATTTAGATTCGAGAACGGAGCGTTAGGGAACCACAATTTGTATGCCAAAATTATATATATATATATATATATATATATTAAAATAAAAAGACAAATATCCATAAAAAAGATAAAAAGAATTCTTATTTTTAAAGTTCTCGAAAAATTTTAAAAATTTTCACAAGATCGGGTATGTTGGTGCATAAAACTTTTGTGAAAGAAGTTTTCTAATTTAGAGGTTTTATACGTTTTTTTAAATGCATAAAAAATGAATTTTGATTCGCAAAAAAATTTAATGCACAATTTTATAACTTATTTTATTTTTATGCGCAATGCTATTTTGATGAAAAAATTCAAAAGGAGTTGGGTCTAAAAATGAATTTTTGATGCACAAAAAATGATTTAATGCACAACGTTTTTTTCATATTTTTTTTTCGTACAAATATATATATATATATATATATATATATATATATAAGACTGCGTATGCCGTCATTAAATGTCCAGTAATCATGCATTAATGCCACCTATTAATCCACCTAAGCAACATATGCCTAGTCATCACATTTGATGCCACCTAAGCAATTATTTTCGAAATAAAATTGTAAAAAATGACACTTACATGGTTCGAACCATGGTTGTTTGAAAGAAAAGCATGTATCTTAACCACTGAAGCAGCATGTTATTTTTTGAATATATTTTGCAAGCCTTAATATATAAAACACTGCAATTATTTTGACTCATAATCTATATACAATTCATTGTAATATGCAATTCAATGTAGTTGACTGTCTCTATTTTTATTTTTTTTCCTCAGAACCCTAATATCATGTTTTCCTATAATCCCAATTTTTCTCAAAACCCTAATAAAATTCATTCATTCCCAACGGTATATTTCTAAAACCCTAGAGTTTCTTGGACATAAAGCATCATCCAACTTCTTTCTTAGTCACCAAGCTCCAAACTTTTTACTGAGATTCTATAAAACCAGAAGATTGGTGAAGGAGGTCTTGATCGTAAGTTCACTTCAAGATTCAATTATTATTTATGGTTTTGATATGTTTAATTCTTTCTCTAATCGTGAATTTATGATCTAGATGAATTCTGGTGTCTTTAATTATCCTTTTAAGTCTCACATGTATCTCAAACTTAAATTTTGTTTCATGTAAAATTAGTTGAAAGTAGAGGACAATGAGGTTTGCATGTAGAATCAATTAAAAGGGTGCATGTATTTTGGCAATTATAAGTCTTTAAATTATTTGTGGTTTACACGCAAGATTTTTTGATTGATACATTACATGATGTTTTTTATTCAATAATATGCTATGAAACCTAATGAAGCTTATGGACTTATTTTCTCATGGGACGTGCATTGTGATGGTAAGTTCTTTACATGTCTGATTATGTTTTAATATTAATTCCATCTTATATTCATAAAATGTCATGAGAACTGAGGTAAATGTATCATATCTAGACAATACGAAAACGTCTTTTTCTTTATTGCTTTGGCCACACTTATTCCACTTTTAAAATTCATTTGTTTTGTTGATAATATCAGATGCATACACAAACTGTAAAGTCAAGTGCTTGGAAAGAACTGGCAATTAAAGAAGGTACGTATGTGGCCATTTTTCTCATGTAGACATGTTTCTCTTTAGCACCTGGTATGGATTTAAAAGGAATAATTAAATATAAAATAAATTATTGTCATCATTTGCACAAGAATAGTTTATATTAGTTTAAAGAAAGATGTATAATATTGATAAAAGTATTGTATATTATACACACAGTTCACTTTTATAGTATTTATGTAGGAAAAGTATTCGTGATGAATTATGACGTACAACGGGTTTTGCTTCGTGGTGCTCTTAGATCATATTTTAGATAAGGTTAAATAGTTTCTGATATTCAAACATGGTTGGATGTTGTGTCTTCTACCCTTCTAAAACCCTAAAACAAAATCCATAGTGCAAGCCTAAAACATGACACACAAAACACACACGACGTGAATACATGTATACATATATGAGCTGGTTTGGTGTTTGTTTAAAGGTTTAGTCATGACGCGAAAGATTTTGATGTTTTTAGATACTTGGCAAGAGGCTTCTGGTGGATGTGGAGAAAGGTATCCTCAGTACTACGCATCATATGACGAATTCAAGGTGATCCAGACGATACATAAACATAATGAGATCATCAAAATTCTGTGTGAAAAAGATTACATAAGTAATAGGCATTGTTACGAGGTTAGTCATCGACATCGTTACGAGGTAATAAACAGAATGAGATCATCAAAATTCAGGTTGCATTTACTGTGGTTCATAAGGTATATCTCCTTCAATCGTTCTTTTACTTCATGTGATATCTGGGATACCCTTGAGTCACACTATGGAGAACCTGTTCAAAAATAGTTAACTGAGTTATAAAATAGCATTGCCTCAACTTTGCAAACAAATGAATTAAAAGATGATGTTTCTCATATTTTCAAGCAAGAGTTAATTGGTTCTTTAATGAACTTAGACCAATGTGGCAGGAATTGGACCATTTTGGAGGAAATGATCGTTGTCGTATTCGTGCAGACAGGGATAATTGTAGGCTCTATGAGTTTATAAGGGGAGTATGTGATAACATCAAATAGTCCTGAATATTAAGTGTCAATTTCCCCCGATAATGCTCGTTATTTATATCATTTATATGGATTTACCTTGTTTTCCATTGTTTTCCACTTTCAGGCAAATTACGAGCATTGGAGCTAAAGAGACGCGGAACTGGAAACATATCTAAAGATTTATCACAGTATGCTATTTTGAAGAAGTTACGGCGTAACTCATCTCTCACATTACGCTGTAACTATTGCGTGAATCAGAATGCCAACTTATCAGAAGGTTACGGCGTAACTCTTCCCAAAGGTTACGACGTAACTACATTAGGTCAAATGAGGTTCCACGCCGCTGATACTTACGCCGTAACTACTACATCACTTACGAAGTAACCGAGTTTATTGAAGACTACGGCGTAACCACTAATAAGGTTACGCGGTAACCCGCAGATCTAGTGCATTTTACGAAGAAATAGAAGGTTACGGCATAACTCCTATATTGGTTACACCGTAACCCAGATCTGGCCTATAAATACCCCACGAATTCCAGCATTTCTAATCATCCCATTCCACACACAACACTCTGAGAACGTGGGAAAAAGCTCAAGGCAGGTCTAGGGGAGCATACGGAGCTGTTTCCAAGGGAGAAGTCACTCCATTACGATAAGCATTAGCGTTTTATATTTCTTTTACTTTCAATTCATGTATTTCGTACCTTTGAATATTGAATTGATTTGCATGATTAATATGAGCGGCTAAGCACCTTTTGGTGCTAGCCTAGTTATGATTCCTTAATTGTTTTGTTTGCGTTTACATTTACTTCCGTATAATTATTTCTAAGTGTATGCATGCATAGTTCATTGGTAGCCACCCTTGGTTCGGTAGTTTTGAATGGCGGTAGAGGCCAATTGCCTAGGAGATATGACCAACTGACCCTAGGTGAGCGGACTGAGACGGGAAGGGTAAGATATGACCAACTGACGACCCTTTCTACTTGTGCGATCTGACCAACTGATCACCTATCGTTTGGATGAACTTAAGAATTGGGGGTGTAGTGTCTAAGTTTCTAACGGCCGGGCACTCACTATTATAAATCTAGCATGTAGCGGTACTTAATGACTTGGCTTAGGGGACCAGGAACAACAGGACTTATGACGGTGCGCCTGATTTCTCCTGTGGTGGCATCTTTGCTGATAGGTTAGGGCGAATTGACCAAATGTTGTCCTCTCAAATTTGACCCCACCTGAAGTAATTGGAAGTAAGTAGACGTAGACATAACTAGCTAGGAGGATTAACTAGGTTAGCACCACTCTTCTCTATTGATTTCCCTTTATCCATTTATCTGCTTTATTTTATTCTGCATTAGTAGTTTAATTAATTAATTCCCTATCGAAACCTTTATTAAATCTGTGACACTAGACATAGTAATAAACCAACACACATAGCTCTTGGGACGACCTCAGCTTTACCGATTACTACACTACACGCGACCGGGTGCACTGCTCGTTAGTGCACTAGGGTAGACCATAGGTATAACGAGACACTATAAATTTAAGACCTGGTCAGTAAAACCTGCATCAAGTTTTTGGCGCCGCTGCCGGGGAGCTATTTTATGATTTCATATTAAGTATGTTTTAAATTTTCTTTCTTAAATGTCAGGTTACAAGACTCACAGCTCTAGGCCTTTTCTGGTCGTTCCTTTCGAAGATCCGGAGAAGCAATTTCGGACTAGGAAAGTTTACTCCTCGGTTCCAATTCACAACATCTTCTCATTTTATGAATCAGACCAGTCTGACGCGGAACCAGAGGTCATCAATGAAAACGATATCGATGACTTAATTATGGAACAATATTTGGAGCGACCTAATGAAAACTGCCAACGAAGCTTCACACAGAATTCTAACACTGAAAAATACTCTATTCCTGATCATATTATTCGAAAACTACACAAACTTAAGTTTTCTGGAGATGAAGATGAAGTTCTCCACTTATCCTCTCTCTTCAACGTTAGAGGTACTCCTAGTTATTCGGTCACGGCAAGGATTTTTCCTATGACTCTCACTGGAACAGTAAAAGGTGGTATAACAAACTCCTTAGTGAAAGTAAAGAAGCATGGGGAAAACTAAGAAAAGAGTTTGTCCAGCAATTTTGCCCTCCTTCAAAAATGGCTAAGCTTCTTGGGAAAATCTATCAATTTGTTCAGGTTGGAGAAGAAACGTTGTACCAAGCATGGGAAAGATTTAATGAGCTACTCTATCGATGCCCTACCCATGATTTAAACAAACATCAGATCGTCTACTTTTTCTATCGTGGGATTAATGCGCTTACACGGGAACTTCTTGATTCCCCGAGACCTATTCCTAGCATGAATCCTGACCAAGCCTTAGTATGTATTCAACGGGTTTCTGAACAGTGCTACAAGTAGCACATGGACACAGGATACGGACCGAGAGACAATTTCAATCATACTGTAATGAAGACGATAACAAAGCAAGAATACAATTACGGGGAAATTTTCGGAGGATGAAGGTTGGAAAGAGAATCTGAAGCATGCAAGGTCGAGAAAGTTAAGAGCGTGTTTGGGACCAAAACCGGGAGCGATCTTGAGAGAAAAATTCTTGACCACATCAGGGAATCAGGAGAACGAGATGATAGGATTGAAAAATTGACGAGGACATTAGTGGATAATACAGTTTCTTCTCTCAAACTTTACAATGATAGGATTAAGAGATTGGAGAAGAGTGTTAGTTCATGTTCAGAAGCCATCTCTGATTATCTAGCAGCACGGGAGGAGTAAGTTGTCCACACTATAGAAACTATCCTCGAGGAACCTTTGACCTTTTCAGAAAAAGTTAAGCGACGAATCAACATGGAAAGACAGCCACTTCTGGACCAAACTTTGCCGGTAAACTTACCTTTCAATAATTCTATTAAAACTAATCATGATGATATTACGCAGGAATTAAGCATTGATGAGTCAATTCACCTCAACGAAAGATGTTCAGCGGTTTTGAGGAACGAGCTACCACAAAAAGAAAAAGATCCAGGATGTTTCACTCTTCCCTACTTGATTGGGAGTCTAAACATGTGCAATGCCCTTGCCGATCTCGAAGCCAGAATTAGCATAATGCCTCGTTCGATGTTTTTGCGTATGGGGATTGGTAACTTAAAGCCAGCCAAGATGAAAATTGAAATGGCTGATCGATTTATGCAATCACCATTAGGCATCATTGAAAATGTGTTAGTAAAGATTAGAAAATTCCTTTTCCCAGTGGATTTTGTAATTCTTGACATTCCGAAAGACAACAGGATACCAGTCATATTAGGTAGGCCTATGCTTGCCACTACCATACTAAGGTGGATGTCTTTGCTGGAAAGTTGACTCTTGAAGCGAATGGAGAAATTGCTACTTTCAGACTTAATGAACATTTGTATACCCCGGAAAAGGTATGCGCAGTTGACCCTGTAGGCGGTTTTGGTGAAGCGTTAGAAAAATTTCTTAGTGACCCTCCTGATCCTGGAGAGGTTGACTAGGGGAGAGATTTTGATGTTTTCGTCAATTTTGAGGAAGAGGATAACTTAGGATTGAGTGCTGAAGACCTCTCTAGTGACGTCGAGATGGCCCATTGGCAAGATAACTCTGGTAAAACTTTTTCGCAACCAGACCAACCTAAATTTCATGAGGTAGGAACACGAATACATCATAGAAACCCATATTATCTTAAGATCTCATGCAAAATCGGATTCATCGACTTCCACCCATTTATTGACACTACTTCCCCAGTCAACATCATGTCAAAAGAATGCTACAACCAAGTTATGAAGAAAGAGTTAGAATATAAGGGGAATAATTTTCTTGGATTTGCAACTAACATCCATGTCTTCGTCGGAACTCATTCATTTTTGGTAGACTTTATGATTCTAGACGACGTAAGTGAATTTGTGGAGGATGGTCTTACGGGAGTAATTTTAGGGAAGCCCTTTCAGGAAATGTCGGGTTTAGATAAAAATGAAAAAGAAGGGTTAGTATGGTTGAATATTAACGATGACAAGACTATTTTCAAAATGCCGAGAACGACCAAGAACTTTAGAAATTGGACCAAGAGGCAGTTGAGCCAAGCTCAACCTTTACTCGATATCAGTGAGGAAGACAAAGAAAAAGGCATTGATCACCCTTATCAGAAAATCAAAAGTTTCTACTCAGGCTGTTTAGAACTGGGAAATTACTACAAAAGGGATGAGAATTTGGTAAGTTGGATCCAACGTGGAGATTGTCATGTCCACGAAATGACCAACAAGCACTGGTAGCCCCACGGCTCTGAGTCTAACTTAAAGACTCGTAAATAAAGAAAAATGATCTTTCGGGAGACAACCCGAATTATCCTTTTCTTTTGTTTTATTTCCTTTTCTGTTGGGTTTTGTGTTTTCTAACTATTTTTGCAGGAAACGAGGAAGTAATTGTTGTTGCAGTTTGCTTATCTGAACAGAGTTACGGCGTAAATCATCTTGGTGATTACGCCGTAACCAACATTTTAGCAGCAGAATTCTTGACGCATTACAAATTACGGCTTAATACCATCTCAGTGGTTACGCCGTAACTACTCGCTTTGCAGCTCATTCCAGGTTTTGCCAGTTACGGCGTAACTCCCTCAAAAGAGTTACGACGTAACTTTCCTCTGCTTTAATTCTTTCATTTTAAAACACAATAACCTTGTATTAGTTTTTAAATGAACTTTGTGGGTGTGTTCCCTGTAAACCCTCACGAGACTTCACTCGTCCACTTGGAACACCAAGTGGTTTAAAAGGCTTGTTGCATTCGCTAAATGCAACCGTGATTCCTACGAAAGTGAGTTAGGTTTGTTTTTCATTTTTCATTTTTTTTTCTTTTTAGAATTATGCTTTTCGGTATTGTGATTTCAGGGATTAAAGTTTGTTCATGATGCTTATACGAAGGCACGTCTCTTGTTCGTGGGCCTTTCTTTTTTATGGAGCAAATTTCAGAGAAGTTCTCGCTCTAATTCTACCTTTCTCTTCACCTTTATTTAAATGCCTAGTACAAAAGGGACTTTGTACAATTCAAGTAGGGGGACGGGAGTAGAATTATCTCTTGAACTTTATTTCGCCCTCATTTTTCTAGTTTATTTTGAAAAACTATGCCATTTTTAAAATTTTGACATGTTTTTCTTAACCTAACTAGATTAGACCTTAGCCGGGCACATACAACCCTTGATTTTATATAGTGTGATTAGCCTTATCCGTTTCCAATATTTTACCCCAAATCCACCAAATTATGAGTGTGCCGGTAGCTTGTAAACTTTAGAACTTGGCCTTTGCATCATTTCGAGACCATAGACGAGGTATGTTGAGTTAGCTCGATGTATTTGGACTTTTCAGTTTTAGAAGGCAATATTATAGGATTATCACCCAAACAGCCTACCATTGTGAGTCTATCAATTAGTCACCTCGAATTTTCGACCCTCATGTGAAACCCTTTTTGTTGCACTCATCTTTAGTGCAAGATACCCCTAGATACACCCTTCTGAGCCATTCCTTTCATTTTGTTCACCCAATATATTGTTTCGATACACCAATACACCTTAGCCTACCCTGTAGTCTTTATTTGTGATTGAGAAGTCATCATTTGCCTAAGTTCAAGGTTCGAGTGGAAAGGTTCGGAAATCACGCTTTCATCGACAACATTTCTGAAGATCATTGAAGACCCCCCGAATTCCCATTTTTCATCTCAAGTGAGGGGATATTATGTTATGTTATTGTTATGTTGAATATATATATATATATATATATATATATATATATATATATATATATATATATATATATATATATATACAGTTGTTATGATTATGTTATTGTAAAGTGCAATGTTATAAGCACTATAGTATGAGCTTTATTGATTTAGTATCGAGGAGGCCACCTCGGTCACATTTGAAGATTAGAGTTGGTAGTTATGCCAACAGTTGGAGAAAAGGTAGTGTGCCCATCACGACGTCCTCTAATGACACATCTACCTTGCATTTCATGATCCGGTTTCTTGACTTCTAAGCTTGAACTTTGGGCGGACGGTAAGTGGTGATGACTTGGTTATAGATTTAGACTACCTGCTTGTTTTTTTATTTTACACCAATTATATATCCCATGTCTTATCCTACCCTTTTAGTCATGAAGCGTGTCTAGGTGATGCAGCGAGGAATATTTGGTGTCTTAGCCATGGGTTTGGTCATGTATTATTGATTTTGTCCACTTCGTCGTGACATGTTAGTAATGACGAATTCACCCCTTAACCTTTGTCGTGTCTACCCATATTGCCTTCGAGAATTGTTTAGCCCTTACCTCTAGTGGTGGAGATTTGTGTAACCACCAAGCTTATGATAGAATACATGCTATGACTGTGCGATTGAGTGATCACCCCGAAATTGACACTTAAAATAGTTGAGAGATTTGAGTGTTTGTTCCCCTTTCGTGAGGTGTTCGGCTTTGTTTTATTCTAGCATAAGGGATTTGTAAACTCATATTTTCCAGGTTATGGGAGATATCTTTTTGGGAATCTATCTAATAAGGTCTACTTGAGGGCAAGTAGAGTTCAAGTGGGGGGATATTTGATAACATCAAATAGTCATGAATATTAAGTGTCAATTTCCCCCGATAAAGCTCGTTATTTATATCATTTATATGGATTTACGCTTGTTTTCCATTGTTTTTCACTTTCAGAATTCCATATCTGGCCTATAAATACCCCACGAATTCCAGCATTTCTAATCATCCCATTTCACACACAACACTCTAAGAACGTGGGAAAAAGCTCAAGGCAGGTCTAGGGGAGCATACGGAGTTGTTTCCAAGGGAGAAGTCACTCCATTACGATAAGCATTAGCGTTTTATATTTCTTTTACTTTCAATTCATGTATTTCGTACCTTTTAATATTGAATTGATTGGCATGATTAATATGAGCGGCTAAGCACCTTTTGGTGCTAGCCTAGTTATGATTCCTTAATTGTTTTGTTTGCGTTTACCTTTACTTCCGTACAATTATTTCTAAGTGTATGCATGCATAGTTCATTGGTAGCCACCCTTGGTTCGGTAGTTTTGAATAGCGGTAGAGGCCAATTGCCTAGGAGATATGACCAACTGACCCTAGGTGAGCGGACTGAGACGGGAAGGGTAAGATATGACCAACTGACGACCCTTTCTACTTGTGCGATTTGACCAACTGATCACCTATCGTTTGGATGAACTTAAGAATTGGGGGTGTAGTGTCTAAGTTCCTAATGGCCGCGCACTCACTATTATGAATCTAGCATGTAGCGGTACTTAATGACTTGGCTTAAGGGACCAGGAACAACAGGACTTATGACGGTGCCCCTGATTTCTCCTGTGGTGGCATCTTTGCTGATAGGTTAGGGCGAATTGACCAAATGCTGTCCTCTCGAATTTGACCCCACCTGAAGTAATTGGAAGTAAGTAGACGTAGACATAACTAGCTAGGAGGATTAACTAGGTTAGCACCACTCTTCTCTATATATTTCCCTTTATCCATTTATCTGCTTTATTTTATTCTGCATTAGTAGTTTAATTAATTAATTCCCTATCGAAACCTTTATTAAATCTGTGACACTAGACTTAGTAATAATCCAACACACATAGCTCTTGGGACGACCTCGGCTTTATCGATTACTACACTACACGCGACCAGGCACACTGCCCGTTAGTGCACTAGGGTAGACCATAGGTATAACGAGACACTATAAATTTAAGACTTGGTCAGTAAAACCTGCATCAGTATGCAACTATGATGCAGATTTAACAAGATTAATCTTGTGTAGAAATCCCTTAACGTTATAAGCAGCTATAGATTTGGTCAAAGAGCATGGGTATTCATCCAAAGTAAAGTTTGCTATTGTAACTCATGATATTATAGGCAGTAGTGTGACTGAATCTCTATAAAATGATTAGAATCATCAAAGCAGTAGCATCAGAGGGTCCCGCTAATGGTGGTAAAAGTTATCTATTTATATCTTACCGAAGTTCATATGTCAGCTAATCCAAATCTTATTTTCGTGGGGTAAATTAAGTTTTGAAGTATCTTGGTAATCAAAACTTGTTAGACCATCTCTAATGTATGCGCCAAAACTCCAAATTTGTATATTGTTGGCTTATCAAATTTCCCATCCTAAATTTATATCGTGAGTCTATCTCTAATAAATCAAGTTTCCAATCAAAAATTTATAATTATCTAGACGTACATCCTAGATTTATTTAATTTTTTGTTTACTTAAAAAAGGTTACTGCTTATAGCCCTTAGTATCTCTTCAGCCCCACATCAGCCACCAGAAAAATTGATAAGGATTTAAAACGTATGCTTTTAGGGGGTCATTTAAGCCCTAAATCGACCAATTTTATATCCGTTACTGCTTAATTTCGTTCCTTTTCACTTCTTAGGTCTTTTGGAAGCAAAATGCTGTAATGGAGCACATTTGGACGAAAAGGAGAAAATACATGAAGAAAATGGCAAAGTCAAGATCGAAGCCACTCAAAGCTGATCAACAGTACCTAAAGGCGTCCCAACCAAAGGGCGATGCCGTCCCTCTATAATGACTTGATCAAAACATGCACGCGACGGCTCAGTGGAAATTCTGGTCACATAACCTGACGACGTCACGCCTTAATATTGGAGGGCGTCACTCACAGTTTTCATCTCAGACGACCCAAATCTAGAATCAAGACGACGTCCCAACTGAAGACCGACGGCGTCACAACTCTAAGGTGACGCCGTCCCATCGATGACTTGGACCAGACGAAACCCTAATGATGGCGAGCTGACGGCGTCCTATGCAAAAGGTGACGCCGTCGCAGTTGTAAATCTATATATAGAATTCGATTTTTCTGTATTTGAGAGGTAGACTTTTGGAGAAAAAATCCTAAATCGTTTGTAGTCCGAATTAGACAGTATCTTAGGGTCCCATACCTTATTTGTAACATATTGGATTTCACAAACACATCATATCATGATCAAGTGGGGGCGTATAACTTAAGGTTTTTAGAGAGAGAAAGAGTTAGAGGTTTGGGAACTTAGTGAGAGAAAATGAAAGTATTATTATGAGCTCCAACTCTCTACCTTGGGAGTTGGAGAGTATTTATAGTCTTACACAAATTGCCACCTACGGGTTGTGGATCAGGCATACAGTGGGTAAAGACCCGTCCGTCCTCCACGATGTTACTTAACTAAATACTACTTAACTTTAAATAACTACGACTACGAGCTTTCTAACGATTACATATACTTGAGGTGACCGACACTTTAATACTTGGATTTACTAAATCCTAGCAATCTCCCCCTAAGGGAGGTCACCTCAAATTACATTGAATACAAACAGATATTACATTAAGATTGTTCTAGGATTCTTGTTCCTGTTCTTTGCTTAGTAGCTCAAAGTCATTGATTCTTCATTATTGCATGTTTGGATAATCCAAGTGGAGGTCTTTTACTGATCCACGTGATCATGAGTTTTGAGCCAGCATTGAGATCATCAGCTAACATAAATCTCTGACTCTTCCATTGTGGTGTTGGTATTATGTGATTTTGTGACATTTGGACCAACATGCTCACATTCTGGATCATGATTTTTTCTTATCAGAGTAGCGGAAGCATTAGTTGATTCGTGATATTTGCAGCAGCGTAGCAGAAGCATGGAGTGAAAATATCAGAGTCGTTGATGCACTTATCATGATTTCTTTAGAAATGAATGTGTAGAGTGAGCATGCGGCTATGGATTGACCGCATCATTCTGATCAGCTGCAAACGTCGGGCGTACATGCATACAACAGTTAGCAATAAATTGCACGAAAGTGTCTTTGATCAATTTCGTTGAATTGAGGTACACGGCCCACGGTTCCCCATTGATCAGTACAAGTGCTGCCTATGATCAGGTATAATTCTGAAGAATTTCCTTGACAGGGTTTCGCAGCTGCTCTAGCTGTTCTCAAACCGGAACGTCTTAAAGAAGACAACACGGAGTGAGTGAACCAGCGAATTGAGATTCACTGTTTGATGAAAAGAGATTTTAAAAACAATCGTGTATCGTTCAATATAAATTGTTTTTGCAATACAACGAAGGTTTTAATGAAAATCAATTATCAATCATAAACACCTTTTATTTTGAAGTATTAGTACACAGTCGATGTGCTAAAGAAAAGAGTTTTTAAGCACAACGACTGGTTTTTTAAAGGTATCCGTCAATCCATAACCTGAACCAGGATTGATTCAAAAAGTTGAATCGCCCCATTGTTTTTGTTCAGTTGTCACATGGTTGATCTATTGGATAGATCTCACATGCTACCCACCAGGAGCTTGTTTGATGTTGGCTCTAGAAGGCTTTCCATCTTCATTGTGAATATGTTTGCATATCACTCAGATGTTCTGGCAATACCACAAGGATAATGCGTAGGACTCATAAGATATAAACTCTCTTTCCACATTGTGTGAAACAGAGAGTCTTCATTGACAGTGTCCTAATGAGATTTATATGATGATCTCGTAGCTCTAGACTCAATTGTTCATATTTGGTTCCTATGCCAGAGACTAGGGAGAGGGTCTCCTTCTTCAATATCAACAATCTCTAAGAGAAAGTCGATAGATTATGTAGGTTCCCCGTGAGAATGAAACAAGCCCTTTTAAGAGGAACTTGAGTAGCTTGGGAAGTTTAGTGCAGTGCGTCATTGGGTCCATGACGTCTTATCTTCAATAGCAGTGTTACCTTAGTAACCACCAGTAGCATATGTATTGAACCCTGTTTCTGCCCTAAGGTTGAACTATTGGAGGGCTACCCTTTTCACATTTAATTCTTTTTCATTCTTCAACCTCTTCAGTGCTTACCGAGATTTCATAACTAGAACTTTGTTGGGTTTATTCTAGTACTAGCTCTATCTCAGTCCGCACTCTTCCCATATTCTCATTTTTCTCCTTTTTTCAACATTCCTAAGGACTCTATACTATCTAGTGGATTGTCCCTGGGAAGATCCCTCCGGTTCTAGCGGATCATGGGAATACATACCTAACCTTATCATCCTTATATCACCATACATAAAGTAAATTTGGTCGGTCTACTTGGTATTGTTCATCTGCCATTGGAACCAATTGAAAACCATTTGAAAATCAATCCAGATACTTGTGATATATTATCAAAGCATTTTGTACCTGAATTGTTTTTGATATTTTTAGAAAAAGAGCTCCCCCTCTACATGTGCATTGTGTATTTGAAATCGTTTTGGCACACGGAGGCAAGAGGAAGAATTAACTTCTTTGATTACCATTTTCTAAAAGATATCAACATCACTTCCACAAATCAATCACGTTTCAATTCTTTGTGGTTTTAAAAGGATGCTCCCCCTCAACATGTGCATGGAAAATTTGAAATCGTTTGGCACATGTGGGGAGGAAAGCTTGCTAAACACTTGTGAAACCATTTATCGAATCATCAGTTTAAATCCAATTTAAATTACAAATTCTCCCCCGATCACAATTTTCAAATCATTTGAGATTTGTGATCTCTATAGATTTAAATTGTTTTTGAAAGCTTTTAAGGAGAATTATGACTTGCTTATGAAAACATTTAACCGATAAGGATCACTTATGAGCCTTTAAACTCCAATAACATGCATGAATATCTTTTGAAAACATGACAAATAACCTTTAGATTTAATTGAAATCATTCTCCCCCTCAATCAATGACATAAGTTGTTGATTGAGAGATAGAGATTTTGACAAATGTTAAGTCCAGATGATTTTCAAAAATTGAGTCCGAGGTATTTTTCAAAGTAATTAGTTTTCATTAGATAGCAAATATTTGTTTATAGAATCAGAGCATGAGATTTGAAAAACAATATAAAGCATGGCTCTGTTCTTTCTTTAAAAAACGGGTTATAGACTGAAATGACTATAAACCATAGTTTCACTTTCTTCCAAATTTATTATTATTATTATTTTTAAAACATTCGAACAATATCTAAAGACCCGTGTCATTCTTTGAATGACAACACAAAATCCGTAGATGATATCGAACAAGGAAAAAAGAAAATAAACATGACAAACTAACAATATTTTTGGGATTTTTCAAAATTTTCTAATTTTTATGGATTTTTGAAAGTTTTATATTTTTCAATTTGCTTTTTGAATAAATATTTACAAGAGATGGATGAAGAAAGAACTTTACTCCTCGTCTTCCTCTTGAAGACGTTTGAGTGTTTCCGGTTGAAGACTCTTTAGACCAAGTCGTGGGAGGATAAACTCAAAACGTTCTCTAGGAAAAGCTTTGGTGAAGATGTCTGCTAATTGGTATTCAGTCCCCACAAAATATAGTTCCACCACACCGTTTTCTACTTGCTCCCTGATGAAATGATGTCGAATGTCTATGTGCTTTGCTCTTGAATGTTGAATGTTGTTGCATGAGAGAGCAATAGCAATTTTATTATCACAGTACAGAGGAACTTTGTTGAATTCAAAGCCATAGTCAGATAATTGGGATCTCATCCATAGGATTTAAGCACAACAAGATGACATGGCTATGTATTCAGCCTCTGTAGAGGAAATAGAAGTACTCATTTGTTTCTTTGAAGACCAGCTCACAAGCTTATCACCCCAAAACTGAGCACCTCCAAACGTACTTCGACGTGTATCTTGACATCCTGCATGGTCAGCATCTGCATAGGCTGTTAGTGACATACCGGCGTCCTTCGGGTACCAAAGTCCCATATTGATGGTTCTTTGGAGATACCGAAAGACTCGTTTAACCACTTCAAGGTTCTTTTTGGTAGGCTTAGCCTGATATCTAGCACACATGCATACAGCGAATAGAATATCTGGTCTACTGGCTGTGAGATACATCAGGGATCCAATCATACTACGATATTTCGTTTGGTCTACCATGATCCCTGAGTGGTCCTCATCCAATTTAGTACGCTCTATCATTGGAGTGTCAACAGGGTCACAAGAATCAAATCCAAATTTCTTTAAAATCTCATTTGCATATTTAGATTGATTTATAAAAATGCCTCTGGGACTTTGTGAAATTTGTAATCCCAAGAAAAATGACATTTGTCCCATCATTGACATTTGAAATTTGGAACCCATTTCATTGGAAAAACGGTCACATTCATTGGGGTCAGTCGAGGCAAAAATAATATCATCAACATATATTTGAACGTGAATTAAATGTTTGCCTGACTTTCTGGTGAACAATGTCGGGTCAACAGCTCCTTTGCTGAATCCAGTAGATAGAAGACACTTTGATAGCGTATCATACCATGCCCTTGGAGCTTGCTTCTAACCGTAAAGAGCCTTCTTCAAACGATAGACGTGAGTAGGATTCTCTGGATTCACAAAGCCTTCAGGTTGGCAGACGTATACGACTTCTTTAAGATCTCTGTTAAGAAAAGCCGTCTTTACATCCATCTGATAGACTACCATGTTCTTACTTGCAGCATTAGCCAAGAAAATTATGATTACCTCGATACGAGCAACTGGAGCAAATGATTTTTCAGAGTCAATACCCTCCTCTTGACGATATCCTTTTGCAACCAATCGAGCCTTGTTCTTTAAAACATCACCATGCTCATCAAGTTTTACTTTGAAGATCCACTTTAGAGCAATGATCATAGCACAATCTGGAGCAGGTACTAATTCCCATACATCTAGTCGATCAAACTCATGAATTTCTTCTTGCATGGCATTGAACCAGCTATCTTCATTCATGGCGGTTTTAACATCTTTTGGTTCGACCTTAGAGAGTACGGAGTTGAAGAAGCACCATAAGGCATCGGTTGCAAGTTGTTTCCGCGTGGATACTGGACGAGAGGGGTTTCCAATGATGTTGTCCAATGGATGATCATGTGTCCATTTTCTAAGGTGTTCATGTGGTAGTTGTTGAGCAACTGAAGTAGCAGAGTCGATATCTCCTGATGACGATGGTTCTGATGATGATTCAGGAGCAAATATGTTCTCAAAGGGGGCATCTTCGGGAGTAGCAAAGGGATTAACTTCATCATGGGTGCCATAAACAATTCCATGATGTACACTCGATGATTGATGATTTGTTGATGAGACAGAGTGATCAGCAGCAGGCGCTTCTTGACTTAATGACATTGAAACTGAAGGGTTAACTTCATTGACAGGGATAGAAGCAGCCTCAGTTGATGGAATTGACATATCATTAGCACTTGGCTCATAGTGTTCATCAAACATTGGATCAAATAATTTCTTCAAGTCATCTTCTGAAGGAGGTACATAAGGAGTTGCTGGTGAGGGATTAGAAACAAGGGTAGAACTGATAGGACTACTTGATGAAGGTTGAAATGCGGGTCCAAAACTGGATTATCCTGGAGACATTTGACCGGTTAGCTCATCGAACGTAATATTTTGGGTTCTCTTGTTGTAGATTCGGTATCCTTTTCTGTTTGGTGCATATTCTACAAATACACCAATGTCCGCTTTAGCTTTTAGTTTACCTAAATCATGACCGTCATTAGTTAGGTAACATAAAGCACCAAACAGACGAAGGTAGGATAGATCAGGTTTCCGTTTATGGACAAGTTCATATGGAGTTTTTCCATGAGAGGTGTGAATAAGGGAATGATTTTGGGTGTAGCAAGCAGTGGCAATGGCTTCAGCCCATAGAAACATAGGAACCTTTGAATAAATTAGCATTGTTCTTGCGGTTTCCACAAGAGTTCAATTTCATCTTTCAACTACACCATTCTGTTGAGGAGTTCGTGGAACACTTCTTTGATGACTGATTCCAACACTTTCATAAAACTGAATTAAGTCTTTGTTAACAAACTCTGTGCCATTATCTGTTCGAACAATTCTAACAGTTTTGTTGAGTCGAACCTGAAGCTGTTTGATAAGTTTGATGATGACATTTGGAGTTTCATCCTTTGTCCTCAAAAACTTTACCCAAGTAAATCGAGAGTAGTCATCAACAACTACTAGAATGTATTTCTTCCCATTTATTGTTTGCACTCTCATTGGTCCGCATAGATCCATATGAAGGGTATGAAGAACTTCCATTACTGAGTTTGTGGGTTTTGATTTGTGGGCATATTTCGTACTTTTTCCCAATTGACATGTTGAACAAAGATGATCCTTTTCATACTTAAGTCTAGGTAGTCCTCTTACTAAGTCCTTTCTGGAAAGATTTTTTATGGTACCAAAGTTCAAGTGATTGAGACGACGGTGCCATAGCCATGACTTAAGAAGCCTTTGACAGCAGGCAGATGGGTGAAGATTTCATCATGTCTTCGATAGAGATGGTGTATAGGTTTGAACCGCGAGTTCCTCTGAGAAGTTCCAAACCATCAAGTTCTCTAACAAAGCAAGTATGTTTTTTGAAGGCCACTTCTAAGTTAGAGTCACAAAATTGTCCAACAGAAAATAGATTATGTCCAAGACCTTCAACATAATATACCCTGGAAATCACACTATCTCCTACAACATAGTCTCCATAACCCATAATTGCACCAAAATGATCATTCCTGAATCTAACAGTCCCGATGAATTTACTCACAAAGTTCATGAGCCGTGACCGGTCTCCAGTCATATGCTTGGAACAGCCTGAGTCCAGGTACCACAGAACGATTTGAACGATCTGCAGTTGAATACAGACAAGAATGGATAACTGGATAATTGGGATCCCCATGCAAGAATGGGTTCCATTTGGTTAGTAACAGTGATTGGAACACCCACATCAGAAGTAGAAACAATGGAATCATCAGAAATAGATGCAGTGCTAGTGTCCGTATTTGACCTATTCAAAGTATGTTCACTTCTTAAGGGATTAGTTCTACCAGTAGGCATCCATTTTCTAGTGGGCATTGACTTAGCAAGTTTAGGGCACAACTCATTAATCTTACGGCCAGTAGGTATCCATTGATAACCTATATTACTAAATTCCCTTCCTGTGGGTTTCCACTGTTTTCTAACTTTCTTTCGCCTTTGCCTTTTAGCCTTCTTAGCTTGATTTTTAACATTAACAGTTTTAACTGGGCATTTGACAACATTAGACAAATCATTTACTCCACATTTATGATTAGTAACAAAAATCAAGCAGTCATCATTACATGGTTTGCGGATAGTAGCATAATTCGAATTAATTACAGTACGCTTATAGCTAATACTAGAATCAACACGATTCATTTTATTCAACTCAAACTTAATATTCCTAGGGTGATCTTCTACTCTCTTCCAATGCACATTCCTAGCTTGCGAGGTCCTATCTTGCTTGGTATTGCCTGGAGGCTTTGACCCGCTTGCTTTTATGTCACTGATTACTCCTGTAGAAGGAATTATGGGACCATTAGTTGGTTGATCTACTTTTTGCATTCCTGAACTAGACGTGCAGGGATCTGAACTACTTGAAGGCACATTAGAGTTCACTTTCTTAATACTGGGCATAGAATGTTTTGTATGCTTGTCACTAGGCATAGAACAAGGCATCACAGCTTTACCTTTCGCACCTAAGGATTTAAGACATGTTGCTATTAAACATTCTAGCAGCTCTTGAGATCGTTTGGCTTGAATGCAGGCAAACCTAATTTCTCTATCAAGAGGCTTATTTATGAAATCCTCTTCCACAATCTCACGGAGACATTCTAGCCTATCCTTAAGGTGATCAAAATAGTTATGAAACACAAGTTCATTATTCCTAAGATGAGGAGGAATGTATTTAACAGTCACAATATATTTGCAGTCTGGGGATGACCTTGATGCAACATTCTCATTAAAGACAAGTGGCAGTTTCCCTTTTTCCTGTCTCCTCAGATTCTCAATTTCCTTTTGTAAAGACGTTATTTTTTCGTTGTTCTTGTCACGAGTGACTTTAATTGAATCATATAACTCTTTAAAGTGTCGTTTAACTTTTTTATTTTCTTCAAGAAAACCCTCGTTTTCCTTTTGTAAAACATTAACCAAGTTTTGAAGATGAAAAGTCTGAGAATACTGAGAATCTAAAGGAGGAGGCATTTGGGAGCCAGTCACATTGTTCTTTTCACCCTTTAATTATGAAATTTGGGCTTTCAATTTTCTGATCGTGTTACACTGAGCTTGAATCTATTCGTCACGTTTGTTTATCTGAAAAACTGAATCAAACTCTGGAACATCTGAGGATGTCTTGATATTTGAGGTTTTGACATTTTCTTTGAGATGTTGATATTTTAGTTGCAAATCAAAATGTTCAACTTCTAGTTTAGAAAGATGTTTTACCAAATTATCGTGATCATCCTGATCAATTTTCTCATTTAGTTTAGAGTTTTTGTTTTCAAGCTCAATGACACGATCATGGGAAACTTTCAATGCAATAGATAATTCATGAAATCGAGAAGCAGTAATAGAGTGCTTAATAACAGTATAAAACACATCTTGAGCAACACAAACCGAAATCAAATTCTCATTTAAGATATGCAAGTTCTTCATTTCAACTTCATTATATTTGAGTTCATGTTCATAATCATTGACCTCAACTATCATTGCATCAAATTCCTTTTCCATTTCTTTAATATATAAATTTATTCCTTTTTGAAGATTCTCAAATTGACCTTTTAATTGTTTAAAGAAAGGCATGACCTCAGTTAAATAATATTCTTTAGTTTGCTCAAAACCCCTTTCCCCCTCAGTTATCCCTGTAGGTGTGATTCTCTTCTTACATGTCTTCTCAAAATCAACGAGTAGTTGATAAACAACATACAGGCTGATTAAGGTTTTGCTATTAGTGGTAATCGATCTAGGAACTAGATGCATTGGTGTATTTGGAGGATACACAGTAGCTGCAGGCATTTTCCTAAGGGGAGTGTTTGTTTCAACAAGTACATTAACTTTTAGCTTATCCATATCTTTCTTCCAAAAGATCTGTTCAGGGGTTAATTGAGTTTGAGGCTTAAACATGTTCAGGGAGATCCAATTTTCTTTAGTGTAATCGTAGGGTTTGATAGTTATGTTATTCTTTTTACACGCATGATCGTTAAGCTTCTTATCCATTTTCTCCCTAGATGCATCATCTAGTTTTCTATCCTCTTCCTTGCACTCAGCGCAACTAGGTTTCTGTCTAGGCTTGAGGATTTCATTACCATCATAGATCACATTTTGAGCAGCTTTTGCTATCTTACCATACTCAGGATTAGGTTTCTCTACAATGGGAATACTATGCTTATCGCTGAGAACTCTATGCTTAGTGATCATGTGAGCATTCTGAATGGTATTCCCTTGTACGTACAATTTATTTTCAAGTTTGTTTTTCAAAGTTTTTAGATTAGAAAAATCATTCAAAAGTTTTGATTCCTTAGCACTGAATTCTTGTTTAAGCACTTTAACATTATCTTGCAGCTCTTGCTTTTGCTTAACCGTTTTAGAAAGCTTTTCTTGTAAGGAGTTTAACTCTTGTTTTAACACTTCTTCTCTAAAATTACTTTTTCTAATGATTGTACGCATTTGGTCATCCATTTCCTGCTCACGGGTAGTTAACTCAAACTTAGCACGTTGTTCATAAATGGCAACTTGTTCTTTATAGGCATTCAGTTCACAGATAACAGAATCATCAGGGGCACATGCAGTGTATTCATCAAAAACATAGTCATCATTGACTGCGGAAGATGCATTACTTGGCACAATCTCATTTTCACTTTGCTTCACATATTGATCATATGGGACAATATTGCTATTATCCTCATCATCAATATCTGATTCATAAGTTTCAAGAGATTTTACTTTATTATGCATCTTTTGCTCATCAACTTCATCATATAGTTTTAATACCTCTGAAATGATTGAATCTTTGGTTGGACCATCCTGTTGTGGTGAAGAGACCTTTGGAGGGACCATTGGAGAAATGCTAGCCATAAAAATTGTCTGTGCAGTAGGTTCATCATCAACTTCAGATTCATATGCATCACAGTCGGCGACTTGGAAGGCATTTTGATGCTTATGACCTATCTTCTGAATTGGCTGCTCATCCACATCTGCATCATATGTCTTGGCATTACCCTCAGCAAGAAACAGTAATTCCTCTTCATCCAAAACAGCTCCATTATCCTGAGCTTGCACCAGTAGCATCTTGTCTTTGAAGTACTCTGCATTTTGAGGGCGTTTTGGAGAAGTGCAGTTCCTTGCTATGTGTCCATCACCACCACAGTTGTAGCACTTAATTGGCTTTGCTTGACCTTGATTTGGATTCCAACCACAAACTATACATACACTTTAATACATTTACTAATAAAAATACATTACTCTTTCTTTTGTTTTACCCTTGTCGACCAAGATACATGACTGTTGGAATCACTCCTAAACAGTATTTCAAGTATTTATATTTCGTATGTAATAGGTAGCTTTATTATGGCCTTTATGTTTGTTTAAGGTCAAGCTTATGTAGAAGGCCCATAAGCTTAGGCCCAAGCCCAATAAGGAATAGGGAAGGAGAGGGAGTGTTGCCCTAGCTCCTTGCCTATATAAACAATGTAATAACCCTCACTTGAGGGTTGGTTGTTCAAGTTATTCCCTTTCACATTCACCTACGCATAACCGCCTCTTATTACTATCGTGTGTGTGTGTTAGATCTTGTTCAATCGCCTTATCTCTTTCTATATAACTTGTGTTTGTAAAACTAGTGACCTAACAGTGGTATCAATCGCCAAATAGTTGGGTGTACTCGTTTGTTTTTGAAGTTTTTGGTTTTTGGGTCTTACGCGTAAAGATAACACATTCTTTTGCTCTATTAAAAACTTGTTTTTTACACTTTTTAATCCAAGATTCTTGTACTTTCAACGTTTTAAGGTGTTAAAATACTTGTTTTTGGCAAAAAGTTTCAAACCTTATGCGTGGATCATTGTTTTTGAACTAGTTTTTATTCGTGGGTGTATTTCTACGCATAACTGTTTTGAGAGCTTTGGATCATCAAGTTTCACACTTTTGTGTTATTTTGGTGTTATTGAAGCTATTTCATCACACAAAAACTGGTTTAGAAACATCTTTGGGCAAAATCAAAATTATGAGTAATCCTACGCGTACTGAAACCCTAAAATTACGCGTAAGATTTTCCTTGGTTTGATCTTCATTTTCCTGGTTTATTCCGTGTTTTCTTACTTGGATAAGTCTGAAAATACGTCGACTTTGGATATCTTTTGCACTGTGATAGTGTAAAAGATCATTTGGGCAAAAACCCTAAAATTACGCATAAGCATAAGCTTACGCGTAGAAATCCTACGCATAAGATTCACTTTACGCGTAAACTAAGTTCTACGCATAAGGTAATCCTACGCCTAAGTTTCTAGGCCTAACTTTTGTCTACGCATAACTTTAGTGTTTTTTCTACTTACGCGTAAGCTAAAACCTACGCGTAACTCCTCATTGTTACGCGTAACTTTTGGTGTTTTTACGCATAAGTGCTACTTGGTTCTTGTCTTTTCTACGCCTAAGGACACTTCATCAACAAAGGTTCATTCGACTACAAAGATCCATTTTTACTACACAAGTTTATCATCATGTCTCAACCACCATACTCTAACTATTTCCCTCACACTTATAATCATCAACAACAACAACAATTAACTCCACAACATCAACAATGGAATCAACAACAAGCTATTTATCAACAACAATTTAATCAGCAACATACTCCACAAATTGGTGCAATTCCACAACCACAAATGGTTCAACCACCACCAAGCCTTCAAGTTCAACCCTACACAAATGATTTTAATCAACATCCATCAAGGAACACTATGAAGGAACCCACTTGGTTTGCAAAGATGTGTGAAGCTTTAAGCAGCCAACAATCAATTCATGAAGCTGGATCACTTGATAGACCTCCAATGCTCACTCCAGGAAACTACGATCAATAGGTGATAAGGTTCTTTAGATTTTGTGATCTGAAGAAGCCACATGGAAAGTTCTTAAAGAAGGTTATCTTGGAAGGTCCATTTGAGATGCCTACTGTCATTGTACCCGGAGATCCAACTGTTGTTCCACCAAGAGATGAACAAACCAACATTGCTACTGTTGCAGATCTAAATGCTACAGAACTTCTACACTATGAAGCTGATGAACTTGCAATGGAATACATCCTCTTAGGATTACCAAACCCAATTCTTTGTAGTGTTGATGCTCAAAAGACTGCACAAAAAATGTGGGATCATATTCATCTTCTTATGGAAGGATCTGTACTCAATCAAGAGGATTTGGAATCCAAAATTTACTTGGCTTATGAACACTTCATGATTGAACCTGGAGAGACACTAGAGTCCTATCATCATCGATTTTCAGACATCATCAATGATTTGGATAAACACAACATCATCATGCCAAGAATTACAGTGAATACAAAGTTCCTGAGTAGTCTTGGTCCTGAATGGGAGAAGTATGTCATTTTTCTCCGTCAAGTGAAGAATATGCATCATTCTACTTATGGATTGTTGTACGATTACTTGAAGCCTCATGAAAAGGAAGTTGATCGGGAAAGGATTCTCCGTGCTCAACTTGCTAAACAGTCACAACCGGATAATCAACAACTTGCCTTGTATGCTCAACAGAATTATCCCTCTCAACCAGCAACTCAACCAACTGCTTCAAACACACCTTCACAGCAACAACCTCAACAAAATCAATTGGTTCCATACAGCAACAATGATCAAGCATATGTCAGTGAAGCGACTGAGGAA
This sequence comes from Chrysanthemum seticuspe, assembly GCA_019973895.1. Classification (NCBI taxonomy): domain Eukaryota; kingdom Viridiplantae; phylum Streptophyta; class Magnoliopsida; order Asterales; family Asteraceae; genus Chrysanthemum; species Chrysanthemum seticuspe. Next base: position 58,159,313 of record BPTQ01000007.1, read on the forward strand.
ATCGATCCATTCGAAGCATTGCAACAAGGATTTGTGATGATTGCTAATGCTTTTGGCCGTTACACCAACAAATCCAACAATCGTATTCGTTCCTCATCTAACACACGGACTCAAGCTGTTGTGAACAATGGACGTGTTGAAGTTCAGAATCGTGATTATGGTCGTCAGATGGGCGGTGGTCAAGGATTTAATGCTGTGGCTAGGAATTACAACAGAGCTCAAGTGGTGGAACAGGGAAATGCTCAAAATCGGTTAAATGGTCTTAGATGCTACAACTGCAATGAGAAGGGACACCTGGCTAATGCATGCCCAAAGCCAAGGACTAGGGGCAGTGCTTATTTCAAAGAGGCTTTACTTTTGGCTCTTAAGGATGAAGCTGGTGGATCTCTCACAGACAAAGAACAGAGCTTTATGGCAGATGCAGACTCGGATGATGATATGGAGGACTTGCAGGCCAATGCAGCTGTGATGTTGATGGCTAATATGCAAGAGTTACACATGAGTGAAACAGGCCCAGTGTATGACACTGATGGCTTGTCTCAGGTACCCGAACAAACCATTATCATATCTGAACTAATCTCTCCATCAATATCTGAATCCGGCACGGCTCAGAATGTTCAAAATGAGTCATCTACATCTCATTCTGACGATTTTCAAATAAACCCCGTAGTTACATTTGACGATCCAGATGACCTTATGGTTTCCCTTGATAATCAAATTGACTCCGTGGTTATACTTGAGGATCTAAATAATTATCATGTTGTGACTCACGATGAACACGATGAACCTTTGCCTCATCCAGATCTTGTTCTGTTACTTAAAGACCAACAATCCAAAATTGCTGAATGTGTTGCATTAAATCATTCCTTAAAAAGTAAAAATGCACTGTTAACCAAGGATTTTGAATGCTTACAAATGCAAATCAACTTTTTCAAAACTCAAGAAAACCGTGAAAAAGGTTTTGAAGCCGCTTTTGCAAAATCTCATCAAAACGAAAAATATTTAGAGAGACATATGCGTGATCTAGCCGCCTCGAAGAATGCTTTGTTGTCTGAATTAGAACAACTGAAACACGAACATAAAAAGCAAATTAACGCTCTCACCTTGGAAAATCAAAAAACTAAGGCTGAGTTGTTAAATTGTCAAAAACAGTTCTTCGCATACAAAAAGCATTCAACGAATCGGGTAGATGACCTTCTTGAAGAAATTCTCGGCTTGCAAAACAAACTTAAAGAGTTTAAAACTGTTGTTTACAAACATGGTGAATCAGTAACAGCTATTGAAAAGTTTACCTTAAAACCCAATCCAAAAGGATATGGAAAAAATCTAGCTGATTACAAACCAAAGCTTTCAGTAAAAACATTCAAACCAACTCCTGAAGTTTCCAGTGCAGAATAAAAAATTGATAATACTGTCATGAGTGTTGTTGAATATCATCGTTGATCGGTGGTGAACCGTCAAGTTTTATCACTCAAGCCGACCACTTGTGAATGGCCGACCGTAACAAACTTAAAACAGTTCAGACACCAATGCAATGAAGATCTGGGGAGTATAGTGTTTCCCCGGGTTGTTATGTCCCAGCGAGCTATGCAATGGATCACCAAACGTATAGTGATCGAGAAATTTGAATGAGAAAAGAGATCTGATTTATTATAACTACAGAAAAAAGTCTACAAATTACAACAGCTTAAATGCAAATTAAAGGAAATTTAAAAAGATAAAAAATATTAAATAAACGCTATCACTATTTGCAAAATGATGTTTTTGATTTTATGTTTTTATAAAACTGAATTAAAAACTACGTAACGTACAAATAAAAATGTGAAACTTACACAATATTAATCCTAAAAATATGAAAATGATATTTTTACAAACCTAATGATAAAAGAAAATTTTTAGAAAAAGAAAATTATTTTTATAACTAATTATCTAATTATTATTAATTAAAAACCATTTTTAACTATTTAATAATAGCCTAAAATACAAGAAAATATGAAATAAAGCTAGAAAAATAAAATTTTGACTTGGAAAAATCTAAAATAACAAAAGATAATTTTCAAAACTATTTTTATATTTTTCTGATTATTTTTCTATTTTCTAGGAATTAAAAACTATTTAAAACTACTTAAATTACTTAAAAATACAAATTTAACTAAGAAAAATCTAGAAAAATATTTTTTTTGCTTTTTATATTTATCTTAACCTAATAAAATTGAAAAATTATTTTTTTGAAACTTTTCTTAATTATTTGTATTAAATGCTAATTAAAAATGCTTAAAAACTAATTAAAATGAAGAAAAATACTAAACTGACCTATAAAAATCTGAAAATTTCAAGATAAGCTTAAAATAGTGTACTGAATCTAGGAAAAATGGAAAAACAGTAGCTTGTGTACAAGAATATGTAACTGCAAAGCCAAGTGCTTATAAATAAGCACTTAAAACAAGCCAACAACCACAAATAAGCACTAAACTGAAACAGAAGCTATATTAAGCTAAAATTACCCAATTGCAACTTAAAACAACAAGTCTAAACCTCTGGATTACAAGTTACAAAGATTTGGCTTATTTGAGTAAAAGTGCAAAAACAGTTAGAGGGCACTACTTTTGAGCTTAAGTTCAAGCTTCCCAATAAGCTATAAATGAAAAACAGAAGTAGGGACTTGTACTAGACCTGGCTGGGACCTTGTAACCAAAATTGAGCCAAAGATGAGCTCTGATGAGCAAGTTGCAAGGGCTGCAACTTACCTGTGCACACTCAGTCAATACTGAGCTTGTGCACAGGGGAAATGAGACCCAATCCACAAGCTCATTTGGAGCTTTTAAAAAATTTGCAAAATTCTACAAAAATGGTAATAAGCAAGGAGACCAGTTGAAATTTTTAAAACCAAAATTTCACTTGATTTGATTCAAGAATGAGTCCATGAAAATTCCTCCCAGATAGGCTCAAAACTGATTTTGTCCAATTTGACTTTTGATACAAATTTGAAAGTTTGACTTTGGTGAGATTTGAACTCAATTTAAGAACTGATTATGAAGTATTATGACCAAATAAAGCTAATGTAATCTATATCTATGATATTTAAACACAAATCAAGACTTTGATTTTCTAAAACTCTAACAGTTAAGCTGTTGAGACAGTTGAGTTGGAGTTTTGACTTTGGTGACTTGCAGGAACAAAACTAAGACAGATATGAGTTCAAATGAACTTAACAAACTTAAAGTAACAAGTTTTAACCACTGCATAAGCCTCAAATACAGTTTAGGCCACAAATCCAAACACACCTTAATTGACTGTTTTGCAATCAACTCTAAGCTAAACACTTAACCAGCTAAAATAAATGATCAAACTAAGTTAAATTAACCTAAATACAACTACTTCAACAGGTTTGAGCTTATTATACCTACAAAGACAGATTTTGCAATGCAACTTGAAAATAACTTACAAAGTGTCCTTAGCCACAATGGCTTGAAACAGAACCCAGTGAACCACTAGCCTATCCAAAACCAACCCAATTACTCTGAATCAACCCAATTTCAACACTGCTTCAACCCATATCCATTTCCATTTCCATTTTTTTGCCCCGTTTGACTTTCTTTGACCAATTTCCAAACTTGCTAGAAACTTGAATTTAAGCTTACAATAAGCTATAATAAGCTCATATAAGCCTGTTTGAGCTTAAGAATAAGCTAATAAGAGCTTGTATATCAGACTTTAAAATGGAAATTTTCAACAGTAATACAAAAATATGAAAAGAGATAAAACTTTGGAATTAATGATTAAAACTTGATTATACTGAAAATGTAACTTGAGTTCAACACTTAGGAACAAAATATTACAACTTTGAAATTAAACTAAGACATTAATAAGAAAAACGACATAAGGAAAATGTTAAACTAAAATTCTACTCTTTTGTCTTGCATCTCCTTGCTTCTTTTATAACCAAAATAATTCTCTCCTCTCTCTGATTGTTTCCCACTTCAATTGATAGCCATTGGATGGCTTAAAATGATCTTGGCCATTGAAACAGATTTTGGCGCCAAAAGTGGTTTTGATAACTTAGACAGGGAAAAGGGTGCATTTAATGCATTTGGCTGTTAGGTGAGGAGGGGGGGACATGGAGTGGAGTAGGGTGGCTGAGGTTGGAAGGTTGCAGACAAGGTGGTCGGGGAAGACAGGAAAAAGGGGGGGTGGTTTGGCGGTTTATTTTAAACCGTGGGTGGTTTTTGGGTAAACGGGTTGAGGGCTGGATATAAATGGTTGGACTGGGCTTGGGATTGGGCTTGTACAATAACAAGGGTCCGTTTGGATTTAGGATATAAGTAACACAAGGACCAAATGTGTAAAAGGTGAAAATTCAGGGACCATTCATGTAAATCTGAAATTGTATTCCAAGGACTATTATTGACATTCTCCAAAAATCCAAGGACCAAATTTGCAAATCTTTAATATTCCAAGGACCAAACCTGTTATTTTAAAAGTCCAGGGATCAAAACTGTAATTTCTCAAAACTTTTGGACTTTTCACCAAAGGACTAATTGTGACAAGTTATGATTTAAAAAGGACCTTTGGTGACTTTTCTTTTAAAATAAGTGCCTAGGGACTGATTTTGCCATTTTTTGAAAGTCGGGGGACTGAAACTACCAATTATGCAAACTTTGCTCGTTTTTCATCTGATTTTAAACATTTTGCATTTGCAACATATAAAATGCAACTTTGAGATATTTTCAGTATTTTGATGCATTTCTGAGCATTTTTAGACGTTTTGCAGTTCAGATTTAACCAAAAATGATGAGTATTTACACATTCATCAATCGTCAAGAGGAATTAGATGCAGAAGACGAGAGTCGATCAAAATTAAAAAACGTTGTTTACAACAAACCTTTTAATTATAAAAACGCGGTCACTTTCGTCACACCAACGGATTCTTCTAACACACCAAGGGTTATCATCAAAACACCTGAGTCTTCTAATGTTAATCCCAAAACAGAATTTGCACAAACTTATGGTCCTTTACCTTCCATTAGTGAAGTAAACTCAAAACCTAAAAATCGAAAAATTCTTCGATATTTTGACATTTTCATGGCTGACCTCAAAATTTTACAACATGAAATAGAATATCGCTCTGAAATCAAAGTTGAACATTTTCAATCGCCTCTAGCACGAGAACAAAGAGACGTTTTTCAGAAAAATCTTTTACCTAATGTTAAAAACTTGAAAAGTTGTGCAATTGCCTGGGAAACGGATTTTCATAAGGAACTTGGGGTAATGAAAAACGTTTTCGAGAAAACAGAAACATCTATTTCTAATACTAAACATAAAAAGAAACTCTTGAGAAAAGATGTTGATCGACTCTTGGAAGATGTTATCTGTGCTGATATCCATAATGTTGTGTTATTCTATTCTTTGCCATATGCATCTGATTATATCTCTGCTGATATTGTTGAAAATGTTGTAACTGTTGAGAACACCGATAATGTGCTTCAGATCGAGTCTTTAAAAGCTGAAAATAAACGATTACTCAGTGAAATTTACAATGCAAAACGTCGTCTTCATTGGTGTGAAAAAGATATTCACAATCATCAACTTAGTTTTCAAAAGAAAATCGCTCAGTTGAGTGCAAAATCTTCTGATCCTAAAATTGAGCAACTGGATGATCAAAACGTGTCTTTGAAAAGTCAAATCTCAAAATATGAACAAGAACTTTCAAAAGTTAAACAGGAATATGGTGTCATATTTGATTTGCTCAATAAGACTCGTCATAAAGCATCTAACGAACTTCATCACTATCTTGCTCACACTAGAGAAGTCATGAATTTTGCTGGTAATATTCGTTCTGAAAATCAAGATTTGATTCACACTATCTCCAAGTTAAGGGAAATGTTAGGAAAGTATGAACAACTTCCGCCTATCGTGATTAAGAGATTAGCACCAGTCACACTTAGTAATCGTGAACCTAGAATCCCTACTGCCAAATCACAAGTTGCTAATGTGTTTCCCTCTACTGAAACAGGAATAGTTGCGTCTTTTCCAAACGTCCGCACTTCACAGCCTAGGAGCACTCAATCAAAGAATAGGAAGTTGCGACCTAAGAAAAGATCAATAAGGAATGCTAAAGTAGAAGAACACCCTACGACTCTGAATAAAACTCATGTTGCTTCCACTACAGATGTTACGTCTGGCAAATGTAATAGAAATAGTGATGTAACGAATGCTAAACCGTTAAGCACTTTTGATATTCAGTCTGATGCACCTTGTGTTATTTGTCGAAAGAGTATGAATTCTGATTGTCATGACAAATGTGTTACAAAAACTATAATCTCTCGATTACGGAATCCTAAGAATCGGAATACCTCTAGGCCCACTAATCATTCTAAGTCTGTGCTTGGTAAACCACCTTCTTTAGATTCTAAGGCAACCATTGCTATCACAGTAGCTCCCGCTTCACCTCCTAAGAATGTAGTACCACCTAGTGCATTCACTAAGACTAAAGCAAAGAGTAGTTATAGATGGCAGAAATGGATATACAACACACTAGGATTTAAATGGATGCCTAAACTTATTAATGTGTGTATATCTAATATACCTGCTTCGGAACCCTCTAACATTTCGGGTTCCACATCTACTTCTATTCCATCTGTGTCGTCTGTGTGTAATGCAGGTGATACAGATCATTCTCTGGATTGTTGATAGCGGATGTTCCCGACACATGACAGGCAATCTTAAACTGTTATCAAACTTTATTGCAAAGTTCATTAGCACTGTCAGGTTCGGGAACGATCACTTCGCAGCTATCATGGGCTACGGAGATTATGTCAATGGGAACATCAAAATCAGCAGGGTTTACTATGTGGAAGGCCTCGGTCACAATCTGTTTTCAGTAGGTCAATTTTGTGATGGAGATTTGGAGGTTGCTTTCAGGGAGAAAACTTGTTTCATTCGTGATCTACAAGGAAATGACCTTATGTCTGGCTCGCGTAATTCTAGTCTCTACACCATCTCTATGCAAGACATGGTTGCTTCCTCTCCCATTTGCTTACTTTCAAAGGCAACATCTACAAAATCCTGGCTATGGCACCGTCGTCTCTCACATCTAAACTTTCAAACCATCACCAACCTTGCTAGACACAAACTAGTTGAAGGACTCCCACGATTCCGGTATTCAAAAGATCACCTTTGCTCAGCCTGTGAACAAGGGAAAAGCACTCGTGCTCATTTTCCTTCAAAGGTGGAACACAGCTCTCAGCATGTGCTTCATCTTCTTCACATGGATTTGTGTGGCCCGATAAGCGTGCAAACGATCAATGGCAAACGCTACATCTTAGTAATTGTTGATGACTACTCACGATGGACTTGGGTCTACTTTCTTCGAAGCAAAGACCAAGCTCCACAAATGATCATCACCTTTCTCACAAAAATACAGGTTCAGCTCCGCAACACCGTCAGGATAATCAGAACAGACAAAGGAACTGAATTTGTTAACAAAACCCTTCGTGAATTCTATGAGAAAGTGGGAATTCAGCATCAAACATCTATTGCACGTACACCTGAACAAAACGGAGTTGTTGAAAGACGAAACCGAACGTTAGTGGAAGCTGCAAGAACAATGTTAATCAATGCTAAACTTCCAGATTACTTATGGGCAGAAGTTGTATCTACTGCATGCTATACTCAAAACCGTTCTATGATCACAAAACGCCACAACAAAACACCTTTCGAGCTTGTCCACAACTACAAACCGAACCTCAAACACTTTCATGTATTTGGATCCCTTTGCTATCCAAATAATGATCGTGATGATTTTGGAAAGCTCAAAGCCAAAGCTGATATTGGAGTCTTTATTGGATATTGTGACAATTCTAAAGGCTTCCGAATCTGGAATCGTCGAACTAAGGAGGTAATGGAAACGATTCATGCTCATTTTGATGAACTCACGGAAATGGATTCTGAGTATAATAGCTTAGAACCCGGTCACAACCGTTTAAACTTCCCTCAACCCCCATCATCAGCTGAACAAAGCCCCCAGCTAACTCGTCAACAAATGGAAAGGTTATTTGCTCCTCTGTTCTGTGACGACATTGATGAACGTGCTCCAAGTGTATCCGCTGTTTCCGCTGCACAACCTGATAATATTCCTATACCTGATACACCTGCTACAACAACTACTGTTGAAGATGCACCTACACCAGTTGACTCCAACACAACAGTTGAACACACCGCTTCCAACAATGATGAACCAGCTGATGATATTCTGAATGAAGTACCCCCACCTGCAGATTTTGATCCAAATGCGTTCTTCAACCCGTTTGCTAATGAGACTGCTGCACCAGATGTCGCGGAATCTTCAACAAACCATTTGAATCCTCAGAATCTGCACAATGTATACAAACATCAACCCTCTACACATCGATGGACAAAAGACCATCCTCTGGCTAACATTATTGGCAACCCGAATCAACCAGTCGTTACGAGACAACGTCTTCACACAAATGGTGAACATTGCATTTATGCACTCACTGTCTTCCAATCTGAGCCTAAAAACATTAAAGATGCAATGACAAAAGACAACTGGATTGAATCCATGCAGGAAGAACTCAACCAATTCAAACGTCTTGAAGTATGGGAACTGGTTGAAAGACCAACAGGGGTCTACGTCATTGGTTTAAAATGGATTTGGAAAAACAAATTGGATGTTGAAGGGAATGTTATCCGAAACAAGTCACGGCTAGTTGCTAAGGGTTATCGACAGGAAGAGGGAATAGACTTTGAAGAATCTTTTGCCCCGGTTGCTCGTCTTGAGGCTGTTCGGATATTTCTCGCGTTCGCAGCTCATATGAATATGACGGTCTATCAGATGGATGTCAAAACGGCGTTTCTCAATGGACAACTTAAAGAAACGGTCTATGTCAGCCAACCAGATGGATTCGTTGATCCTGAGTTCCTGAACCATGTCTACAAACTGAACAAAGCTCTTTATGGTCTCAAACAAGCCCCTCGGGCATGGTACGATAAGCTATCATCTTTCCTCATTGCCAATAATTTCACCAAAGGCTCGGTTGACCCAACTCTTTTTATACAATATCACGGGGCACATATCTTAATTGTTCAAATTTACGTGGATGACATCATTTTTGGGTCGACACATAAAAAGTTTTCAACCGCTTTTGCAAAACTAATGAAGAAAAATTTTGAAATGTCCATGATGGGTGAACTTACGTTCTTTCTAGGACTGCAAGTTCATCAATCACCTCGTGGTATTTTCTTGAGTCAGTCCAAATATGCCCTTGAACTGTTAAACAAATTTGGAATGACAACCTGTGACACTTATGCCACACCAATGGGTCATACCAAGAAGTTAGATGCTGATTTACATGGGAAATTAGTTGACCCTACCAAATACCGAAGTATTATTGGGTCTCTCATGTATCTAACAGCTAGCAGACCTGATATTGGCTTTGCCGTTTATCTATGCTCCCGTTATCAGTCGCGACCAACTGAAACCCACCTCTCTGAGGCTAAAAGAATCCTCCGATACATCAAGGGAACCATTAACTTGGGGATCTGGTATCCGAAGGATTCTGGTTTTGAACTAATCGCTTTTTCAGACGCTGATCACGCAGGATGCTTAGACTCAAGGAAAAGTACTTCAGGAGCCCTACAATTTCTCGGTGATAAACTGGTGTCTTGGCAATCAAAGAAGCAGGATTGTACATCACTGTCATCAACCGAAGCAGAATATGTAGCCATGTCCGCGTGTTGTGCTCAAGTCATCTGGATGCGAACACAACTCAAAGACTATGGTTACGTATTTGACAGAATCCCGATGTACTGCGACAATCGGAGTGCCATTGCAATCTCGTGCAACTCAGTTCAGCACTCGAAATCAAAGCACATCGATCTACGCTATCATTTCATCAAGGACCACGTGGAACAGGGTACCGTTGAATTATACTTTGTGGGTACAGAATACCAATTGGCAGATCTTCTCACCAAAGCCTTGCCACCCGCTAGGTTTAATGAGTTGGTCCACCGGATTGGTATGAGGTGTTTAACTCAAGAGGAATTGGATGACCTCTTAAAACAGTCGTAAAAACCTGTCAAACACCAAAACATCTTTTGTAAATAAATTTTTCAAAAACAAAATACAAAAATATAAAATCTCATAAAACAACAAAAATATTCTTCTTATCTATAATCTTTCAACATGGCAAGTACATGTCCTCCTTCAACACTATAATCTCTCAAAATTCAGTATTTTTTACGATCAAGTGTTGAGGGGGAGAAAATTTTCACTTAACTGTTTCAAAACATCAGTGTACTTGCATGTTTTCATATCTCGGTTGTTTCATTTTACAATGGTGGTGAATATTCTAGTTTAATGACACTCCTCGGACTAAATTTATAACCTTTCATTATTTCTTAAGTCGAGGGGGAGTGTCGTCATGCTTCTTTCCTAAAATCTTCGTTTGGTAACCAAAATGGAAGTTAAATGGCTTTGTATGGAAATGAAATAGGTGAAGGGACTATAACTGTCAAAACCTGAAAGTATTTTCAATAAAATACCTCACCTAACATTATCACTTCACATTTATTACTAAAACCTAACCAATCTACGCCTAAGAATCAACCAAGAAATCCGTTCTTTTGATCATCTCTTTGTAAGTTGTTTTGTGATTAAAACATGTTTTTAAGCTAATGTTTCAAATCTCATGCAAATCCAACGGCTATAAATTGTTTTACGCGTGATTATGTGTTCTACGCATAAGCGTATGAACACACAATCATTGTGTGTGTGTTTGTGGTTAAATGGATTATGTCAAAACGTTTCAAATACATTAATGATATCATTTTAATCATCAAAACCCACCCAGAAACACGTATTAAAGATGTTTGAAAATTAGGGTTCTTGTGTCGAATTGGGTGTTTTCAAATATGAAGTGTCATGATCAAAAAGATTGTTGGGTTATGTTCTTATGATGTTGAATTGAGGATATCCTTGCTCTATAACCACCCAGAAACTCTAAATTATCAACAATTTGGAATTAGGGTTTAAAGTTCTTGAGTTTGGGTATTTTCGATTCACCATGAATTGGATGTTAAAACTTGGTTAGTAGACTCTCACAATACCTTAGACCTACCAGAAAACGTTTGGTGCAATTTCCATGGTTAGAATTGTTACGCGTAATTCTTGAACTATTAGGGTTTTGGATTACACGTATGTAGTTCTACGCATAACTGTGTAACAAGTGTTCTTGCCATGAATTGTTGTTAAAATGAATTTATGTGTTAATATTGATGATATGACGGTTCTATTTCAGGCTTGTTACTCGTGAAACTCAGAATCAAGGTCATTTGCAACTCTACGCATAAGGATTACCCTACGCGTAGTCATGTTACGCGTAAGAATAATCCTACGCATAATAGTTACGCGTAAGGTTCTACAATGGACTACGCGTATCCTGTGAAGGATATGCGTAAACAGTGACCTCTACGCATAAGGTCTACTCTTACGAGTAAACCTTACGCGTAAGGTATATATACGCCTACGCGTAAGCTCTACGCATAAGGTCCCTCTTTTCCTACGCGTAACATTTCTTACGCGTAAGTTAGGATCCTACGCGTAAGCTTTCGTCTACGCATATGTCAATACTGTTTACGCTTAACTTTGCTAAAACTACGCTTAACCCTGGATTGACCTTCATGATGAATTGTCACATGTACAAACATGTAAATAAACTAATCATAACGTCACGAATCCAATAATGTCACTAATAATCTTAATCGTCTAATATGTTGTGAACAATAAGTGATAACATAAACTTTAAAACTTAAAGTTAACTAACTCACGAAACATTTCACGAAGTCATTAGACTATTGGACATACAAGTGACTTAGGACTTGTAACAATCATTGACACTGTACATTCAATAACTAGACATTAAGACCTTCTGTTGACTAACATTATGTCTTTCGATATGTTGGTTCTTTTGGCTAATGTTATTTCAGATCACGACATGGCTGAACAAATGAATGTGGATGCATAAGAAATTCTCTCCATTGCTGACATCTATCCTTATGGCTATCCAATGAAGATAGGAAAGAATAATCTCCGTGTTGACTTTGACACCCTCACTTGCTCAGAATCTTCGTGTCTAATTGCTATTGATATTCTGAGGACTCATCCGTATCAGAATATGCTCACTCACTCTGCAACTGTCCCTGAGATCTATATCCAACAGTTCTGGAACACTATGGAAAGGGTCAAAGGACGGACTGCTGTGACGGTGACTCTGAATCACAAACAAGTCACCATTACACCCGCAGACTTAAGGGCCGTTCTCCTAATTCCTGAAGTCGATCCAACCAAACTATATGCCACACCTGCTGAAGAGCTCACTCTCCAATTCTTAATCGATATCGGTTATGACGAGGCTATAGGAGTAATCACCAAGCATTCTCACGTAGAGCTTAAGAGTATTCCTCAACCATGGAGAACTCTCTACATGATCATCACCAAGTCTGTTTCTGGTCGTGACAGTGGCTATGAGCATCCTAAGCTCATGGAACTGCAAATATTTTGGGCATTGGTCAACATGAAACACATCGCTATCGAAGCTCTGATTTGGGATGACATGATGTCATTTCTCAACAAGCTTCGCTCAAAGATTCCCTACATCAGATATACTAAACTGTTGATCCAGAGAGCACTTGGACTTCATCCTGATATTCCCAAGAGGCTCAATGACCCCGACAATCACGATATGTTGACGGAACCTATTCTATCTGTCAGAATAAAGGAATCGTCTACAAAGAAACAAGGTGCTGTGTTGCCAGATTTCCTTCTAACTGAAGATGTCAGAAAGCTCGAAACGTACAAAAGGTATCTGGAAGCAGTTAGACAGGGCAAAGTTAGTCATCTCGACGAAAAATCTTCTGGAACACCTGTAAGAAGAACCAGAAGAGGAAGTGCAGGAAGCGCAACAAGTACTGTGAGTCAAAGGAAGGTTCGTAAAAGGAATCCTCCTTCTAAAAGGATTGTTCCCGTAAAGGAAGCCGAACCTATTCCCACACTTGAACCACAAAGAAAGCTTAGGGACGAGAGCTCTGAAGATACTGATACAGATGAAGAGTTTCATTACTCTGCAACTGCAACCGATGCACCTGCCTCAGTAGCAAAACCTCCAAGTCCTCCAGCTGTCCAAGGAAAAGGGAAGACTCCAGCAATTGTTCCCTATAATGAGAGCTCTGAAGAAGAAGAAGAGCAAATGGATAAATCATACATGAAGAAGTTTACAATCGTCAGACACCTTCAAAAGGCTGAAGAATTTGCTAAAGATCAAATGGGTGGCCCCAGAGGATCAAGTGGTGCTGCCCACTCCTCTCCAGATCCTGATGCGGTTAATCAACCCGATAAGGGAGCTGGTGCCACCACTCTTGTGCAACAACAAAAGCCTGTAGAGGATACTATTGTGTATGATTTTGAGAAACTGGAAACGGAGAAAGATAAAGATGCTGCTTACGACGATGTGCTTCTGGATAGTCCTACACGCTCACAGAAGGAAACTTCTGCACCACCAAAGGACCCGGAATCTCCTCACATCTCATCATCATCGGATTCTTCGTCTCATTCATCACAACCACCATCTATGAAGTCAACCAAATCATCATCCAAATCCGTGAAGAAACCACCTAAATCTTGGATTTCTCAGACTCATGAAAGAATTGTGAAAGCTGTCCAACAAGTCAGAAAGAAGGACATACTTTACAGAAAACTGAATTGGTTTGCTGACCAAATACAGTACTTAAATGATGAGAAAGACAAGATGCAGAAAGAAAGGGAATTTGTTCAGAAGGGATCAGTTCAGAATGTTGGAAAGTTTTGTTGGTGGTCGACCCAGGATCAACATCACCGGCTATCAACGCCCTGTTCGCACTCCTGGGAACATCACTGCACTTCCTGGTACCCCTTGATTTGGTTCTTTCATTAAAAATTTGGATGTGTGATTATCTATGTTAATGGCTTGTGCACACATAACAGTGTACAACCCGTAATTGTCAAGAAAGGACCTTGTGGTATGCCTCAGTGCCACAATCCGTATAAAAGGAGCGAAAGCTTCTTATTTTTGAGTAAAACCTATCAAACCTTTCATTTTTCAAGGTTTTGCTCAAAAACACGAGTACTTCCCCATATGATTTTTCAAAACCTCAACCGTTTATATCACTAATTGAGGGGGAGTATTTGAATTAAAACTTTGTCACAAATTGTTCACAGTGGTCACTCTTCCCGCAACACTCGAAATGGTCATATTTATTCTCAAACGTTCAAAAATAACATTTTTATGCCATTTTTGAGGGGGAGAAAATTTGTGTGATAAGAAATATGTTGTGCAAAATGCAAATGAATCTGTGTACCTCAGACTTAACCAACGAATTGACGGTACTAAACTGTTTGTAACTCGAAAAGACTTGTCCTGGACGGGTAATAATTTCAAGCTAGTTCGCTAGTAATGTAAACGTGTCTCGCAAAGGACTTGTCCAAGTAGAAAGTACCATTCGAGAAACTCTTGATAGACATGAACTCTGACGGGTATGACAACCTCTTGAGGTTTGTCTACACCTTCAAGGTAGTTATTAGAGCTAGTTGTCACCTAAAAACTGACAATGCAACTCTTTAACTATGCAACGTAACCGTGTCTCGCGGGGGATTGTCTATCTTCAGTGGATCAATTCAAAAAGTGCGCGCTCTTTCCTCACTGTTCATTTAACCGTTAAAACTATTAAGCACATGTGGAGGGGGAGTATTTATGCAAAACTTCATCTCTCACAGTGGTTCAAACATGTTTTTCATTTACAAACCCTTTGAGAGATATTTTCACATACAGTGGTTTTAATGGCAACATAGGTTAGTCATGGAGTTATAAGGTGACTAAGGTTAGGAATAACCGTCCTATGATCCGCCAGAGCCGGAGGGATCTACCCAAGGACACTACCATTAGTTAGTGTTAGAAGTCCTTAGGAATGATTATAAAAAGGAGAAAATGAGAATCGGAGAAAGAAGGAGTTGAAGAATCAAAAAAAATTGTAAAGTAAAGGGTGAAAAGAAATAGCCCTCCAGATTATTCAACTTAGGGCAGACACCGGGTTCAATTCATATGCTACTGATTGTCACTTAGTGACACCGGTATTGAAGATTAAAAGTCGTCATGGACCCAGTGACGCATGCACTAAACCTTCTTAGCCACTCAAGTTTCTCTCAACAGAAGCTTGTTTCATTCTCACAAGGAACCCTACGTAAACTATTGGCTTTCTCTTAGAGATCGTTGGTATTGAAGAAGGAGACCCTCTCCCTAGTCTCCACTCAGGAAAACCAAAACGCACTATTGAGTCTAGAGCCACGAGCTTCATCAAAAGATCTCTTAGGAACACTTGACATTTAATCACTTGATGATCACCTAATAAGATTATCAGTGGTTCATATCGAGTCCTTCACAGATCTTAGCAATCTGTCGAGAACATTTATGAGAGGTTCACATCTGTGATCCTCAGTGATTGAATGGAAACTCCTGCCAGGGTCTACATCAAACAGCCCTGACAGCAGGTCACTTCGGTAACTCCCCGTGGATTACGCGGAGTGTGTCTCAAACGGTCTACAGTCGTGAGGTGATGCTACGGTGTACCTCAGCGACTCATCTGAACTGTAGATGTACTTCGGTACATCGTGTTATCTCACTTGTGGGACTCCTTTGTAAGAATTAGAGTTGTGTTTTCACACTATGCTGTTAACACTCTCGAAGTTCAAACTTGTAAGTGCTGGAAACCGCTTATTACTAACCGTTTGAAATGTTTTCTTCTTATGGAAGCTCCGGAGCGGGATGATCGTGCTGATTCTTCTTGTAATACCTGAATTTCTAAAATTCACAAAAAGACCAAAATACCCCTACAATCAAAAGTATGAAAAATTAATTCAAAAGAATACCAAGTAAGCTATGTAAATTCAGAGAATTTTAAGAAATATCCCACATGGTCTAAATAAATATTAAACACTTTGTAAAGGTAATTTTTATAGTTTATGATTTTATAAAAATTAGTTTTGTATTTTACATATTAGCCGAAAATATTTAAAATAGTTTATAAAAGAAATTAATTAGTAAAAGCCCAATATAAATTTATAATATTAAGAGACCATTTAATTTAAGTCCAATGCATTATAAAGCCCACAAGAAAAATAGTAACTCAAGTATATATACATATATTCGGTTCCCATAATCCCTAAATATCGATTAAACACAAACCGACCTAAAAAAACCCTAAACAATTCGACTTCTAGTTTCCAGAGCTTGAGATCAATTTTCTTGGACGAGATTCAAGGTATAGAAGGTGGGAAAAATAGTGTTTGAGTTCCAGAGCTGCTGTTTTAGTCGTGGGGAGTTTTTGGGTGAATTAGGGTTTCGGCAAATAGAGGTTTTGTGCTTCTTTTGTTCCAACGATTCAAGCTCATCAAGGGTATGTTTCTAATGTTGAATTCAGTCCTATAAGTCGTATAGAACACATAAAAATTGGCCATGCATGATTAATATGTCGTATGAAATTACTTGGAATCAAAAACCCTAAAAAGCGTATATAATTAACGAATGAGCTTATAATATTTTTAGAGATCATGAATTGATTTTTACAGAAGCTATTACATGTTATAAGACCTAAATAAAATGCATAATCATGAATTCGAAGCTTGTGTGAATTGTCTTGGGTTTTTCTTGTTCGAAAACGCATAAAAAGGAAAGGTTTTAAAAAGGGGCGATTAGGGTTTTTCATGAACTAGGGTTTCCTTATAATCATTGAAGGTAATTAATGAAGTAGTAATGATGGGCTAATGATTGGTGTAACCTAGGTTTAGGGCTTGTTTTCGAATTATGCCCTAATCGGTTTTACATAAAAGTTGTGGGTTGGTTTTGTAAATATTGAAACTTAAAGGTTATTTTTGTAAAACAGTAAAATACATGTACTAAACGTATAAAATAAGTGTGGGGGTTAAACGTGTAATTTTGGATATTTAGAGGGCCATTCGAATTGTATTTAACTTAAAAGGGTATGTTTTGTAAATTCTAAAACCTTTGGACTAAAAGTGTAAAATCTGATAATAGAAGGTTAGATCGTATAATTAAAGATGTTAATGGTGCAATATGTAATTTTGGGTAATTATGGGTCAACATGTGTAAATAAATTACGTAAGGACATGCGTGAGTTTGAGTTAATTTCCGTTTGAGTTTTCGTACGTTCTAGGTCAAAGTGGAAATCATTAAAGGAAGTAACATGTTAAATGAATTCGTAATAAAATGATGTTAAAAGTATGGAAACCCTAGAACATGAATAGGAAGTTGATTAAGGGTTAAAATCTAATTGTGTAATTTCGTTATTTCATGTGAGTTATAGATTATGTAAACTATTTTGGAAGAGAGTCTTAAAATCCGTCTTTGACATTGTAAACCCTATGCTATGAATAATGATCATAAAAGCTCTTAAATAAGATAATTATCATATTAAACCCATACGTTTGGCTAATTAATAATTGAAACCCTAAAACGTTGTAATTCTGTCCGTCACTAAAAATGAGAATAATCTGACAACTCTAAAGGTATTAATGAGATTAATCTGTTATACTAATAAGTATTAAATAAATCATAATCCGTGTAGATTCGTTGGAGGAGACGCGACGTTACATCTTCGTATTCGTTCATTCGTTTGCTTTCTTTTCATTTGCTTTAAGGTACGGATATTCTGTCTTACTTTAAGACACTTGAGTTATCGTTCAGATATTCTGACCTTTTCAGTAAAGGTCCCTCATGTTTTCCTTCTTCATCATGTTCTCTTATGTTTATTAGGATTCCCCAATGCCATTGCTATGAACCCTTTTCTGAATGTTTGGTCTGTTACTTATCCGAATGAAGGTTCTAGCTTAGTGAACTATGCAATATCTGATGTGAACTTATATTAGGAAGACTTTGTTATATACATTTGTTGAGCCCTGCTATATTGGATTATGAACTTATGATTATGAACCTCTGGTTATGAACCTCTGTTTATGAATATATGATATGTCTCTATGATATGAACTTATGATTTCTGAATATCTGGATATGAACCTTATGATATGAACTATCTGATATGTTATGTTATCTGTGACCTTGTGTGTGACTATGATCTGTGCCATATCTGAAATCTGTTTGACTTAAGTTGGTTGATAATAACCAAATATTTAACTAGTCATGGGGGTTCCATGTCCGTATCAGTGATGCACCTCTGATATGACTCTAGGGCAGTAGAGTGATGTTCTGCCACGTCTCTGGATGGTGAAGCATATTTTTGAATATGTAGGAAGGGGCGTATGGATGCATCCTAGATCTGATCTGTTATCCGATATGTTATCTGGTGAATGATGTCGTGTGCAATACGCGTCTTCACAAAAATCTGGGAGCTAGCTACTCCATGTACATTTATTTTCTGAAGTTACTTTTGAAGAAGAAAGATATTTCTAATATGTTATGATTAATAAATGTGCTTATGACGTATTTGTTTAAGTGATTATTAGTTGCCATGCTAGGATAAGACTAATACGTTAAAATATGATTCGTATATCTGATATTATAATTTGTTATCTTTATGTGAATGCGTTGATCTGCGAGATGAATGTGCTAGTGTGTAATTGAGTGTTTTGAAGGTTAATTATCTGTCTGCGTATGTGACTTGCCATGTTGAAACTCTGTTAAGGTTAAGATTTGATATGAGAACTGGTTTAGCTATTATGTCTGCCATGAACTGTCTGCTATTTCCGCTGCTACAATATTGAATTAAGTGCTTTAAATGTTGATTAATTGATTTGTATGAATGCCATGTTTATTTACTAGAAACTGTTTCCGTTAGTCTCTGGACATTCCGTTTGGCTTATACGAAATCTGTTATTTTGGTATGCTATGTGTTTGGTTGTTCTGATATGTTCGTGTTTGTGTCATTTATGTGCTCTGTGATGTTAAACTGTTATGTGGTGTTTGGATTTCTGTATATTTGTGCTTCTGCAGAATCCTAAAAGATCCTTTGTCATTATTTCATTTTATTTTCGTTATTCGTATATTTGTTTTGTTTAGCTTTTGTTTCGTTATATCCGTTCACTGGGCTTTGTAAGCTCAGCCGCACTTTTCTTTTCCTGCGGCAGGTATTTAGCATTTCAAGATGAGCTTATGGGATAGCTGATCTGGGTTTGAGAGTAGAGCTGAGAGCAAGACTTTACCATAGAGATCTTAGATTTATTTTGAAGTTTTAGCTATTTATGTTTTCTTTTTGAATATTTTGTAAAGGCTTCCGCTATTGTATAGTATTAAAGTTCTGATATGAAACCGTATTGTGATATCTTTACCCTTGTCGGGTCGGGGTGTTACAATTTATGGTATCAGAGCTCTAGGTTTTAGGACCCTTAGAGCTTAGGCTATGACCTGTGAGAAGTGGGTAGACATTAGGTTTCCGTCTGTTCAGATATTTTTCGATTCCTTTTGATGGTCGTTCAGATTTGACTTCGATATCCTTTTGCCTTCACTGAATTGGCCCTCCTCTGTTCGCATCGAATTTTGTTAGTTTGTTTTCGCTCGTCCGTTTGTCGATCGTTAGATGGAGACTACCCTGTGGAGCCGAAGAAGATGGTGCCGACCCTGCGTTGCTGCGACGGTTCCTGTGCTGGAGAGGTTCGTGAAGCAGAAGCCACACTCGACTGCCGTGCTGTCTGGAGACATCAGGATGTTGTTGGAGGAAGTTGGATGGACCAACCAAAGGCGCAAGAGACGGAGACAAGATTCAACCGGTAGGCTGAGAAGATTCATCTACTTCATATGATTTGGGCGCGACTTATGTCACTCTGATTCGTTTGTCATGCGTTTCAAGACGGTTTGATATTCTGATAAGTGATTCTGATCTGTATTGCTTTTCTCTGATTTGTTCGGAACTCAGGTGTGAATCGTGAAGTTTTATCGTTTAGCATTCTGGTATATCTCAGCTTTCTTTCTGGATCGTCAGTAATAAGTCATGAGGAAGAATACGAGGTGGATTCGGATTAGGAGTCTACGGCTACTGGTAGGTTTAATCCGACACAAGAATAGGAATTTCGCTTCTGATTAGTTGTCCTCCTTATGAGAAATTTATGACGTTTGATTTTGAGTTAAGTCCTTTTGTTTTCATTTTGACGTTTGAATCTGGGATTATTAGGTTTTGTTTTGGAAGTTCATCTTATGATGATTCTGCAAATTTTTTTGACTAATGGAAATAAAACAAAATTTTGGAGGTATAGTTCCTGTCTGCTGATTTCTTTCTGCTAGAGTCGTTAAGTTTCCGTTAGTTCTCATAAGTTTCGTCTGCTATTCGTTTTCTTAGTAATGTTGTTTGATTACCGCTTGGAATGAAGTATGGCCATCATGATGGTATACTTATGTGTATCTGGTTTGTTATAGTATGTTACTTGCTATCTGTATGTTATCTGTATGTGGTATGCTTTGTATGATATTAGTTATGTGTTTTGTCATGACCCGAGACCGAATATAGTGACAATAAGAACTTGTTATGTGATGCAAGTATTATGACGCCTGATCAACGTAAATAATACCGAGATCACATAATTTGAACTTATTGAAGGTATATGACGTTTGGGAAATGCCTGTGATTGATGTGTGTATAGATATTGACTTGTATCTGTTATCTGGTGCTCCTCATGTTCGTTTGAATTTCGTACCTAGTTGTGAGATTTTCGTCGATATCTGTTTCGTATGAGTTTTGTACGCTTAGAATCCGAAGTTGTTATGATCTGTACGAACCTATAGATTGCTATGACCACCTTAACCTTATATGTCTCCCCATATTTCTGCGACTATTGAGGCCGATAGGATTTATTCTGTCTATGCATATGATGTCCTCATCATTAGATATCTGAATAAGTTAGAATTTGTCGTTTGAATTTTCTGCGTCTCATCTGTTCTCCGCCATTATTCTGATATGTATATAATTATCTATTATAAGTATTTGACTATTGATTCGATTTCTGAATAAGTATGAGTTCAAATATTCTGATAAGAAATTCATTTGTTTCGAGATAAGATTAACGTTCGTTATATTCCTAGAATTTCTGAAATCCGATTCGTTCTCTGTTCTGTTCCGTCTTGTCCAATTTCGAGGACGAAATTTTCTTTTAGAGGGGAAGAATTGTAATACCTGAATTTCTAAAATTCACAAAAAGACCAAAATACCCCTACAATCAAAAGTATGAAAAATTAATTCAAAAGAATACCAAGTAAGCTATGTAAATTCAGAGAATTTTAAGAAATATCCCACATGGTCTAAATAAATATTAAACACTTTGTAAAGGTAATTTTTATAGTTTATGATTTTATAAAAATTAGTTTTGTATTTTACATATTAGCCGAAAATATTTAAAATAGTTTATAAAAGAAATTAATTAGTAAAAGCCCAATATAAATTTATAATATTAAGAGACCATTTAATTTAAGTCCAATGCATTATAAAGCCCACAAGAAAAATAGTAACTCAAGTATATATACATATATTCGGTTCCCATAATCCCTAAATATCGATTAAACACAAACCGACCTAAAAAAACCCTAAACAATTCGACTTCTAGTTTCCAGAGCTTGAGATCAATTTTCTTGGACGAGATTCAAGGTATAGAAGGTGGGAAAAATAGTGTTTGAGTTCCAGAGCTGCTGTTTTAGTCGTGGGGAGTTTTTGGGTGAATTAGGGTTTCGGCAAATAGAGGTTTTGTGCTTCTTTTGTTCCAACGATTCAAGCTCATCAAGGGTATGTTTCTAATGTTGAATTCAGTCCTATAAGTCGTATAGAACACATAAAAATTGGCCATGCATGATTAATATGTCGTATGAAATTACTTGGAATCAAAAACCCTAAAAAGCGTATATAATTAACGAATGAGCTTATAATATTTTTAGAGATCATGAATTGATTTTTACAGAAGCTATTACATGTTATAAGACCTAAATAAAATGCATAATCATGAATTCGAAGCTTGTGTGAATTGTCTTGGGTTTTTCTTGTTCGAAAACGCATAAAAAGGAAAGGTTTTAAAAAGGGGCGATTAGGGTTTTTCATGAACTAGGGTTTCCTTATAATCATTGAAGGTAATTAATGAAGTAGTAATGATGGGCTAATGATTGGTGTAACCTAGGTTTAGGGCTTGTTTTCGAATTATGCCCTAATCGGTTTTACATAAAAGTTGTGGGTTGGTTTTGTAAATATTGAAACTTAAAGGTTATTTTTGTAAAACAGTAAAATACATGTACTAAACGTATAAAATAAGTGTGGGGGTTAAACGTGTAATTTTGGATATTTAGAGGGCCATTCGAATTGTATTTAACTTAAAAGGGTATGTTTTGTAAATTCTAAAACCTTTGGACTAAAAGTGTAAAATCTGATAATAGAAGGTTAGATCGTATAATTAAAGATGTTAATGGTGCAATATGTAATTTTGGGTAATTATGGGTCAACATGTGTAAATAAATTACGTAAGGACATGCGTGAGTTTGAGTTAATTTCCGTTTGAGTTTTCGTACGTTCTAGGTCAAAGTGGAAATCATTAAAGGAAGTAACATGTTAAATGAATTCGTAATAAAATGATGTTAAAAGTATGGAAACCCTAGAACATGAATAGGAAGTTGATTAAGGGTTAAAATCTAATTGTGTAATTTCGTTATTTCATGTGAGTTATAGATTATGTAAACTATTTTGGAAGAGAGTCTTAAAATCCGTCTTTGACATTGTAAACCCTATGCTATGAATAATGATCATAAAAGCTCTTAAATAAGATAATTATCATATTAAACCCATACGTTTGGCTAATTAATAATTGAAACCCTAAAACGTTGTAATTCTGTCCGTCACTAAAAATGAGAATAATCTGACAACTCTAAAGGTATTAATGAGATTAATCTGTTATACTAATAAGTATTAAATAAATCATAATCCGTGTAGATTCGTTGGAGGAGACGCGACGTTACATCTTCGTATTCGTTCATTCGTTTGCTTTCTTTTCATTTGCTTTAAGGTACGGATATTCTGTCTTACTTTAAGACACTTGAGTTATCGTTCAGATATTCTGACCTTTTCAGTAAAGGTCCCTCATGTTTTCCTTCTTCATCATGTTCTCTTATGTTTATTAGGATTCCCCAATGCCATTGCTATGAACCCTTTTCTGAATGTTTGGTCTGTTACTTATCCGAATGAAGGTTCTAGCTTAGTGAACTATGCAATATCTGATGTGAACTTATATTAGGAAGACTTTGTTATATACATTTGTTGAGCCCTGCTATATTGGATTATGAACTTATGATTATGAACCTCTGGTTATGAACCTCTGTTTATGAATATATGATATGTCTCTATGATATGAACTTATGATTTCTGAATATCTGGATATGAACCTTATGATATGAACTATCTGATATGTTATGTTATCTGTGACCTTGTGTGTGACTATGATCTGTGCCATATCTGAAATCTGTTTGACTTAAGTTGGTTGATAATAACCAAATATTTAACTAGTCATGGGGGTTCCATGTCCGTATCAGTGATGCACCTCTGATATGACTCTAGGGCAGTAGAGTGATGTTCTGCCACGTCTCTGGATGGTGAAGCATATTTTTGAATATGTAGGAAGGGGCGTATGGATGCATCCTAGATCTGATCTGTTATCCGATATGTTATCTGGTGAATGATGTCGTGTGCAATACGCGTCTTCACAAAAATCTGGGAGCTAGCTACTCCATGTACATTTATTTTCTGAAGTTACTTTTGAAGAAGAAAGATATTTCTAATATGTTATGATTAATAAATGTGCTTATGACGTATTTGTTTAAGTGATTATTAGTTGCCATGCTAGGATAAGACTAATACGTTAAAATATGATTCGTATATCTGATATTATAATTTGTTATCTTTATGTGAATGCGTTGATCTGCGAGATGAATGTGCTAGTGTGTAATTGAGTGTTTTGAAGGTTAATTATCTGTCTGCGTATGTGACTTGCCATGTTGAAACTCTGTTAAGGTTAAGATTTGATATGAGAACTGGTTTAGCTATTATGTCTGCCATGAACTGTCTGCTATTTCCGCTGCTACAATATTGAATTAAGTGCTTTAAATGTTGATTAATTGATTTGTATGAATGCCATGTTTATTTACTAGAAACTGTTTCCGTTAGTCTCTGGACATTCCGTTTGGCTTATACGAAATCTGTTATTTTGGTATGCTATGTGTTTGGTTGTTCTGATATGTTCGTGTTTGTGTCATTTATGTGCTCTGTGATGTTAAACTGTTATGTGGTGTTTGGATTTCTGTATATTTGTGCTTCTGCAGAATCCTAAAAGATCCTTTGTCATTATTTCATTTTTATTTTCGTTATTCGTATATTTGTTTTGTTTAGCTTTTGTTTCGTTATATCCGTTCACTGGGCTTTGTAAGCTCAGTCGCACTTTTCTTTTCCTGCGGCAGGTATTTAGCATTTCAAGATGAGCTTATGAGATAGCTGATCTGGGTTTGAGAGTAGAGCTGAGAGCAAGACTTTACCATAGAGATCTTAGATTTATTTTGAAGTTTTAGCTATTTATGTTTTCTTTTTGAATATTTTGTAAAGGCTTCCGCTATTGTATAGTATTTAAAGTTCTGATATGAAACCGTATTGTGATATCTTTACCCTTGTCGGGTCGGGGTGTTACAATTTATGGTATCAGAGCTCTAGGTTTTAGGACCCTTAGAGCTTAGGTTATGACCTGTGAGGATTGGGTAGACATTAGGTTTCCGTCTGTTCAGATATCTTTCGATTCCTTTTGATGGTCGTTCAAATTTGACTTCGATATCATTTTGCCTTCACTGAATTGGCCCTCCTCTGTTCGCATCGAATTTTGTTATTTTGTTTTCGCTCGTCCGTTTGTCGATCGTTGGATGGAGACTACCCCGTGGAGCCGAAGAAGATGGTGCCGACCCTGCGTTGCTGCGACGGTTCCTGTGCTGGAGAGGTTCGTGAAGCAGAAGCTACACTCGACTGCCGTGCTGTCGGAGACATCTGGATGTTGTTGGAGGAAGTTGGATGGACCAACCAAAGGCGCAAGAGACAGAGACAAGATTCAACCGGTAGCTGAGAAGATTCATCTACTTCATATGATTTGGGCGCGAATTATGTCACTCTGATTCGTTTGTCATGCGTTTCAAGACGGTTTGATATTCTGATAAGTGATTCTGATCTGTATTGCTTTTCTCTGATTTGTTCGGAACTCGGTGTGAATCGTGAAGTTTTATCGTTTAGCATTCTGGTATATCTCAGCTTTTCTTCCTGGATCGTCAGTAATAAGTCATGAGGAAGAATACGAGGTGGACTCGGATTTAGAATCTACGGCTACTGGTAGGTTTAATCCGACACAAGAATAGGAATTTCGCTTCTGATTAGTTGTCCTCCTTATGAGAAATTTATGACGTTTGATTTTGAGTTAAGTCCTTTTGTTTTCATTTTGACGTTTGAATCTGGGATTATTAGGTTTTGTTTTGGAAGTTCATCTTATGATGATTTTGCAAATTTTTTTGACGAATGGAAATAAAACAAAATTTTGGAGGTATAGTTCCTGTCTGCTGATTCTTTCTGCTAGAGTCGTTAAGTTTCCGTTAGTTCTCATAAGTTTCGTCTGCTATTCGTTTTCTTAGTAATGTTGTTTGATTACCGCTTGGATGAAGTATGGCCATCATGATGGTATACTTATGTGTATCTGGTTTGTTATAATATGTTACTTGCTATCTGTATGTTATCTGTATGTGGTATGCTTTGTATGATATTAGTTATGTGTTTTGTCATGACCCGAGACCGAATATAGTGACAATAAGAACTTGTTATGTGATGCAAGTATTATGACGCCTGATCAACGAAATAATACCGAGATCACATAATTTGAACTTATTGAAGGTATATGACGTTTGGGAAATGCCTGTGATTGATGTGTGTATAGATATTGACTTGTATCTGTTATCTGGTGCTCCTCATGTTCGTTTGAATTTTGTACCTAGTTGTGAGATTTTCGTCGATATCTGTTTCGTATGAGTTTTGTACGCTTAGAATCCGAAGTTGTTATGATCTGTACGAACCTATAGATTGCTATGACCACCTTAACCTTATATGTCTCCCCATATTTCTGCGACTATTGAGGCCGATAGGATTTATTCTGTCTATGCATATGATGTCCTCATCATTAGATATCTGAATAAGTTAGAATTTGTCGTTTGAATTTCTGCGTCTCATCTGTTCTCCGCCATTATTCTGATATGTATATAATTATCTATTATAAGTATTTGACTATTGATTCGATTTCTGAATAAGTATGAGTTCAAATATTCTGATAAGAAATTCATTTGTTTCGAGATAAGATTAACGTTCGTTATATTCCTAGAATTTCTGAAATCCGATTCGTTCTCTGTTCTGTTCCGTCTTGTCCAATTTCGAGGACGAAATTTTCTTTTAGAGGGGAAGAATTGTAATACCTGAATTTCTAAAATTCACAAAAAGACCAAAATACCCCTACAATCAAAAGTATGAAAAATTAATTCAAAAGAATACCAAGTAAGCTATGTAAATTCAGAGAATTTTAAGAAATATCCCACATGGTCTAAATAAATATTAAACACTTTGTAAAGGTAATTTTTATAGTTTATGATTTTATAAAAATTAATTTTGTATTTTACATATTAGCCGAAAATATTTAAAATAGTTTATAAAAGAAATTAATTAGTAAAAGCCCAATATAAATTTATAATATTAAGAGACCATTTAATTTAAGTCCAATGCATTATAAAGCCCACAAGAAAAATAGTAACTCAAGTATATATACATATATTCGGTTCCCATAATCCCTAAATATCGATTAAACACAAACCGACCTAAAAAAACCCTAAACAATTCGACTTCTAGTTTCCAGAGCTTGAGATCAATTTTCTTGGACGAGATTCAAGGTATAGAAGGTGGGAAAAATAGTGTTTGAGTTCCAGAGCTGCTGTTTTAGTCGTGGGGAGTTTTTGGGTGAATTAGGGTTTCGGCAAATAGAGGTTTTGTGCTTCTTTTGTTCCAACGATTCAAGCTCATCAAGGGTATGTTTCTAATGTTTAATTCAGTCCTATAAGTCGTATAGAACACATAAAAATTGGCCATGCATGATTAATATGTCGTATGAAATTACTTGGAATCAAAAACCCTAAAAAGCGTATATAATTAACGAATGAGCTTATAATATTTTTAGAGATCATGAATTGATTTTTACAGAAGCTATTACATGTTATAAGACCTAAATAAAATGCATAATCATGAATTCAAATCTTGTGTGAATTGTCTTGGGTTTTTCTTGTTCGAAAACGCATAAAAAGGAAAGGTTTTAAAAAGGGGCGATTAGGGTTTTTCATGAACTAGGGTTTCCTTGTAATCATTGAAGGTAATTCATGAAGTAGTAATGATGGGCTAATGATTGGTGTAACCTAGGTTTAGGGCTTGTTTTCGAATTATGCCCTAATCGGTTTTACATAAAAGTTGTGGGTTGGTTTTGTAAATATTGAAACTTAAAGGTTATTTTTGTAAAATAGTAAAATACATGTACTAAACGTATAAAATAAGTGTGGGGGTTAAACGTGTAATTTTGGATATTTAGAGGGCCATTCGAATTGTATTTAACTTAAAAGGGTATGTTTTGTAAATTCTAAAACCTTTGGACTAAAAGTGTAAAATCTGATAATAGAAGGTTAGATCGTATAATTAAAGATGTTAATGGTGCAATATGTAATTTTGGGTAATTATGGGTCAACATGTGTAAATAAATTACGTAAGGACATGCGTGAGTTTGAGTTAATTTCCGTTTGAGTTTTCGTACGTTCTAGGTCAAAGTGGAAATCATTAAAGGAAGTAACATGTTAAATGAATGCGTAATAAAATGATGTTAAAAGTATGGAAACCCTAGAACATGAATAGGAAGTTGATTAAGGGTTAAAAGCTAATTGTGTAATTTCGTTATTTCATGTGAGTTATAGATTATGTAAACTATTTTGGAAGAGAGTCTTAAAATCCGTCTTTGACATTGTAAACCCTATGCTATGAATAATGATCATAAAAGCTCTTAAATAAGATAATTATCATATTAACCCATACGTTTGGCTAATTAATAATTGAAACCCTAAAACGTTGTATTCCAAGTAAGCTATGTAAATTCAGAGAATTTTAAGAAATATCCCACATGGTCTAAATAAATATTAAACACTTTGTAAAGGTAATTTTTATAGTTTATGATTTTATAAAAATTAATTTTGTATTTACATATTAGCCGAAAATATTTAAAATAGTTTATAAAAGAAATTAATTAGTAAAAGCCCAATATAAATTTATATATTAAGAGACCATTTAATTTAAGTCCAATGCATTATAAAGCCCACAAGAAAAATAGTAACTCAAGTATATACATATATTCGGTTCCCATAATCCCTAAATAGCGATTAAACACAAACCGACCTAAAAAAAACCCTAAACATTCGACTTCTAGTTTCCAGAGCTTGAGATCAATTTTCTTGGACGAGATTCAAGGTATAGAAGGTGGGAAAAATAGTGTTTGAGTTCCAGAGCTGCTGTTTTAGTCGTGGGGAGTTTTTGGGTGAATTAGGGTTTCGGCAAATAGAGGTTTTGTGCTTCTTTTGTTCCAACGATTCAAGCTCATCAAGGGTATGTTTCTAATGTTTAATTCAGTCCTATAAGTCGTATAGAACACATAAAAATTGGCCATGCATGATTAATATGTCGTATGAAATTACTTGGAATCAAAAACCCTAAAAAGCGTATATAATTAACGAATGAGCTTATAATATTTTTAGAGATCATGAATTGATTTTTACAGAAGCTATTACATGTTATAAGACCTAAATAAAAATGCATAATCATGAATTCAAATCTTGTGTGAATTGTCTTGGGTTTTTCTTGTTCGAAAACGCATAAAAAGGAAAGGTTTAAAAAAGGGGCGATTAGGGTTTTTCATGAACTAGGGTTTCCTTGTAATCATTGAAGGTAATTCATGAAGTAGTAATGATGGGCTAATGATTGGTGTAACCTAGGTTTAGGGCTTGTTTTCGAATTATGCCCTAATCGGTTTTACATAAAAGTTGTGGGTTGGTTTTGTAAATATTGAAACTTAAAGGTTATTTTTGTAAAATAGTAAAATACATGTACTAAACGTATAAAATAAGTGTGGGGGTTAAACGTGTAATTTTGGATATTTAGAGGGCCATTCGAATTGTATTTAACTTAAAAGGGTATGTTTTGTAAATTCTAAAACCTTTGGACTAAAAGTGTAAAATCTGATAATAGAAGGTTAGATCGTATAATTAAAGATGTTAATGGTGCAATATGTAATTTTGGGTAATTATGGGTCAACATGTGTAAATAAATTACGTAAGGACATGCGTGAGTTTGAGTTAATTTCCGTTTGAGTTTTCGTACGTTCTAGGTCAAAGTGGAAATCATTAAAGGAAGTAACATGTTAAATGAATGCGTAATAAAATGATGTTAAAAGTATGGAAACCCTAGAACATGAATAGGAAGTTGATTAAGGGTTAAAAGCTAATTGTGTAATTTCGTTATTTCATGTGAGTTATAGATTATGTAAACTATTTTGGAAGAGAGTCTTAAAATCCGTCTTTGACATTGTAAACCCTATGCTATGAATAATGATCATAAAAGCTCTTAAATAAGATAATTATCATATTAAACCCATACGTTTGGCTAATTAATAATTGAAACCCTAAAACGTTGTAATTCTGTCCGTCACTAAAAATGAGAATAATCTGACAACTCTAAAGGTATTAATGAGATTAATCTGTTATACTAATAAGTATTAAATAAATCATAATCCGTGTAGATTCGTTGGAGGAGACGCGACGTTACATCTTCGTATTCGTTCATTCGTTTGCTTTCTTTTCATTTGCTTTAAGGTACGGATATTCTGTCTTACTTTAAGACACTTGAGTTATCGTTCAGATATTCTGACCTTTTCAGTAAAGGTCCCTCATGTTTTCCTTCTTCATCATGTTCTCTTATGTTTATTAGGATTCCCCAATGCCATTGCTATGAACCCTTTTCTGAATGTTTGGTCTGTTACTTATCCGAATGAAGGTTCTAGCTTAGTGAACTATGCAATATCTGATGTGAACTTATATTAGGAAGACTTTGTTATATACATTTGTTGAGCCCTGCTATATTGGATTATGAACTTATGATTATGAACCTCTGGTTATGAACCTCTGTTTATGAATATATGATATGTCTCTATGATATGAACTTATGATTTCTGAATATCTGGATATGAACCTTATGATATGAACTATCTGATATGTTATGTTATCTGTGACCTTGTGTGTGACTATGATCTGTGCCATATCTGAAATCTGTTTGACTTAAGTTGGTTGATAATAACCAAATATTTAACTAGTCATGGGGGTTCCATGTCCGTATCAGTGATGCACCTCTGATATGACTCTAGGGCAGTAGAGTGATGTTCTGCCACGTCTCTGGATGGTGAAGCATATTTTTGAATATGTAGGAAGGGGCGTATGGATGCATCCTAGATCTGATCTGTTATCCGATATGTTATCTGGTGAATGATGTCGTGTGCAATACGCGTCTTCACAAAAATCTGGGAGCTAGCTACTCCATGTACATTTATTTTCTGAAGTTACTTTTGAAGAAGAAAGATATTTCTAATATGTTATGATTAATAAATGTGCTTATGACGTATTTGTTTAAGTGATTATTAGTTGCCATGCTAGGATAAGACTAATACGTTAAAATATGATTCGTATATCTGATATTATAATTTGTTATCTTTATGTGAATGCGTTGATCTGCGAGATGAATGTGCTAGTGTGTAATTGAGTGTTTTGAAGGTTAATTATCTGTCTGCGTATGTGACTTGCCATGTTGAAACTCTGTTAAGGTTAAGATTTGATATGAGAACTGGTTTAGCTATTATGTCTGCCATGAACTGTCTGCTATTTCCGCTGCTACAATATTGAATTAAGTGCTTTAAATGTTGATTAATTGATTTGTATGAATGCCATGTTTATTTACTAGAAACTGTTTCTGTTAGTCTCTGGACATTCCGTTTGGCTTATACGAAATCTGTTATTTTGGTATGCTATGTGTTTGGTTGTTCTGATATGTTCGTGTTTGTGTCATTGATGTGCTCTGTGATGTTAAACTGTTATGTGGTGGTTGGATTTCTGTATATTTGTGCTTCTGCAGAATCCTAAAAGATCCTTTGTCATTATTTCATTTTTATTTTCGTTATTCGTATATTTGTTTTGTTTAGCTTTTGTTTCGTTATATCCGTTCACTGGGCTTTGTAAGCTCAGCCGCACTTTTCTTTTCCTGCGGCAGGTATTTAGCATTTCAAGATGAGCTTATGAGATAGCTGATCTGGGTTTGAGAGTAGAGCTGAGAGCAAGAATTTACCATAGAGATCTTAGATTTATTTTGAAGTTTTAGCTATTTATGTTTTCTTTTTGAATATTTTGTAAAGGCTTCCGCTATTGTATAGTATTTAAAGTTCTGATATGAAACCGTATTGTGATATCTTTACCCTTGTCGGGTCGGGGTGTTACACTTCTCATGCTCACGCCAACATCATCACTAATGGAAGTTCTATTCAAAAGCAACACAACCGTCAGAATGATTCTTCGTCAAACCAATGAATCTACAATGTTAAAGACTTAAAGAACTTCATCAGCATTGAATTCCAACGTCAAAGAGCGTGTGAGCATGTTGAAGAATGACGTGGAGACACTGGAGCAGCGAAGCAGACCTGAGGCAGATTGATGCAGACAACAACATACTATCACTTTAACCACAAAGAACAATGATCAAAGAACAAAGTTAAAGATGACGTCGAAGCATAACTGTTCAAAGATAACTATCTCTCTACACTGGGGAGATTGTTCGAATCAAGGCAATTCCTCTCACAAGAAAGAAGAATGTCAGAAGACGTCAGAGCTACTATTACATCAACGCCTTCACCGTTTACATTCATATATACTTGAGGGGGAGATTGTTGGAATCACTCCTAAACAGTATTTCAAGTATTTATATTTCATATGTAATAGGTAGCTTTATTATGGCCTTTATGTTTGTTTAAGGTCAAGCTTATGTAGAAGGCCCATAAGCTTAGGCCCAAGCCCAATAAGGAATAGGGAAGGAGAGGGAGTGTTGCCCTAGCTCCTTGCCTATATAAACAATGTAATAACCCTCACTTGAGGGTTGGTTGTTCAAGTTATTCTCTTTCACATTCACCTACGCATAACCGCCTCTTATTACTATCGTGTGTGTGTGTTAGATCTTGTTCAATCGCCTTATCTCTTTCTATATAACTTGTGTTTGTAAAACTAGTGACCTAACAATGACTCAACAAAATTTGGACATAAAAATCTTAACTAGATAATACACATGTACCATATAGACCTACACTTGTAGTATTTTTTTTAATTATATACTCATTATACACATACATACCCATATCTTTTGGTGAAAAAAAAAATAAACCTCTCCATCTTACTCTTGCAAACCGGCCAAGGAGAAAAACCAAGAAGGAAGCCAAAAAATTTCAAGATCAAGCTAAATTATACACTCTAGTATACTCTTGATTAAGGTTTTGCAATAAAAACCTAGGGTATTTAGGAAAAACCTTGTTCTATAAACCTAATCACTACACTAGTAAGCATTTCATGATCATTTTTAATCCTCCATATTCATACTTTGGTTATTTTTATCATGCTTGAAGAAAACATGCAAGTTATATGAGTCTCTATATTACTTTTAATGTTTTTAATACTTATAATTAGTATATACCATCCTATAATTAATCCCTTGAAACATATCATTTTTGATGATGTTTAGGAACCCATGACACCCTAAGAAGGTGTATGTTAGGTTTAGAATAGCTTTGGTGTTGATTTGAAGTGGTTAGAATAAGTATTACGCGAGAAAAATCAATTTCGACAACTAAAAAAATAAGGTCTGATCAATTTTGCTAAGTCTGGAAATTTCTACAGTTTGTAAAATATTTTGGGCTAGATATTCAGAAAATATACTTTAAAACGAAAACGTGGTCGCTTGAACGGGTTAAAACGGAGTTATAACAAAGAAGTTATGCTATTTTCAAGTTTAACGACGAAAACTATATTTTTCCGGAAAAATCAGCATGCTGTCCAGATTTTTAAGGGTAAAAAATGAGTCTTAAGCGTTATCTAAATGAGTCGATTTATCAAAAATATATTAGTATACTTTAACACGAAGTTAAGGATATATAAAACGTAGAAAACGGACTTATAACGACTAAATTACACGTGTTTAAATAAGGTTGACGTAACTATTTTCACAAGTATAACACATACATATTTCCTATTAGCAAAAACTAATTGTCGCTAGTGACCATGTTGAGAGTCGATTTTAACATCGATAGAATACTTTTTAGAAAACGATGTCTTCTAGTAAAAGTAAGTTCACCTAGCCTATTTTCCAAAATGTTCAACCGTTCGTCAAACGGAGTTGTAACGAATAAAATACGGTCACTCAAACTTTGCCGAAAATTACCCTAAAACAATATTTTTGGTACAAGTACCCTACTTTACCTATGTTTTTCTCCATGATCGAGACCTCTAGGATGAAAATTTAAAAGCTAAAACTTTGAGATAATGATACAAGCTTTCCAAAACCGTTGAGTTTGTTTCCTAACACTCGATATTCACTATTTTACGACTAGATTTTCGAGGCCATTTAGTCACTTTCATGAATTTTCAAATTATATTGTTTTGCGACGAAAAACTATAATTTCATAATAAATCGCTAAATGATTATTGTAGGATATCATTTCAACATAAATACTTGTAAAGTAATTTATAAATTCACAATACGTTATAAACTTATTTTTCGACGATAAACTTTATTTTTAAAAATTCACAAGTGGTATAGATATCATACGAGTTGCATGCATAACATTACATCATAACTTATTATAGATCATATCATTCATAATAGGTCACGGTTAGAGATTTGCGCTTCATTTCAATGTACTCACTTTTGCCATCGCATCATTGTCCAAGTGAGTTTTCATAGCCCCGTTGTACATGTTTATACTTATTTTCAAACCTACGGGGGAGAATACATTGCACATCATTTTTATTACGTTACCAAGTATATCAAACTCATTACATTGCTTAAGTTACCTCATTGCCAATTGAATGTCCCCATTACATAATCATGAACCGTTAATTCTGGAAGAAGCGAGGGTGAGTGAATAGATCTATTGAGGGTGACTCCTCCATCCGGGTTGGTGGTCCCAACTGGTCAAACGGATGCATTTCATTTAATATCATTATTTGAGTTGTTTGGCAAACACTCTGTTGGGGCGAACATCATGAACAATCTAGCTTCGGTGTCAAGTATTATAGCAATTGTAACATTTTTATGTGGCATATTTGTCATACATGGTCTATACTTGTGTAGTCGT
Organism: Chrysanthemum seticuspe; assembly: GCA_019973895.1. NCBI lineage: Eukaryota > Viridiplantae > Streptophyta > Magnoliopsida > Asterales > Asteraceae > Chrysanthemum > Chrysanthemum seticuspe. Next base: position 58,193,937 of record BPTQ01000007.1, read on the forward strand.
ATAAAACATTTTTTCATAAACCTATGATTTCTCACCAACATTATTGTTGAGCGTTTTAGCAATGTATTTTCAGGTAACTAAGGCATTACATCATGGCACGCATATGGACCATCATAGAGTCGCGATGACGACGCGTCTCACTTGTAAATTATGGTACTTTTAAAACATCGTTTGGCTTGTAATAAACATATTTCCGTAAACGTTATCAACTTTTGGGACCTATCTTTGTAACTCTGAAAGCTTTACATAAATAACAAACGATGTGTTTTTAAACGACACTTTAGGTCGTTCAATATAACTGTGATTGTGATGCTATGACAGTCAACCCCCAGGAATTCCATTCCGCTGCAAAACAGGTAATTTGGGGGTGTGACAGATTGGCATCAGAGCTTCGGTTATAGAGAACTAGGGTGCATCATTGACCCTAGACTATAACTACATCATCATAGCATCTCATTATTTCATCATAAGTTCATATTCACTTTTCATGCGGATTCATACACACTTTATTCGAGTTATTTACTTTCATTTCACATCGGTTGTCACAGAGATGTCTTCAGATTCCCATCCCATCACTATCTCATCAAACACTGACATGGAGGATGTCTCATCAGACACTAACATGGATGATGTCTTGTCACACACTACTATAGTTTTATCTTCAGTTGGCTCTATATCAGATTTACCACTCATAGTATTCAACACTGAGATTGAACCCTTTGAGGAGGGCGAATTTGCACCCACACCACCAGTTAGTCCTACTCATAGCCCGATTCACCCACCATCACCACTTCCATCATCATCATCATCGACCTCTAGTTCACCACCAGGATCGCCACTATCATCATCCTCATCATCATCCTCATCTTATTACCTTAGAGATCCTATGCCCACATCAGACTTGCCGCTCAAGAAGCGCGCACGATTTGACACACCTATACCACCCACTACTGAGCCCGCACCACCTACTAGGTTTGATATTGGTGAGAGTTCTAGGGCTGCTGTTGCTAGACAGCCTACTATTGCCACATTAGAGGCACGATTAGATAGTCAGCAGGTACAGATTGACAGGGTGTTAGGACAGTTAGAGGAGCTTTCATTGAGTCGAGTAGAGGCTATTGAGGAGGATATTGAGAGTTTAGTGATAGGTAGAGTTTCTATTGATGTTTCCTATCAGGGGTTGGAGACTAGGCAGTTAGCTAACCAGGAACACATCACTGAGTTGAGGCAGGAGATGCCAGAGTTGTATGATAGAGCTGAGATGTCACAGGATGAGCTACAGTGACAAGCTCATGAGTTAGCATTGGCACGAGAGAGTATTGCTACTGCTCAACGTCAGATTAGTGACTTGACCGATATGGTTGCTAGTTTGACTACACAGGTTCGAGAACTACAGGATCGATCAGGCGGAGCACCAGGAGGTGCCTACATTAGACTTGTATCATGTTAGTTTTTACTACTATTATCCTAGTCACGAGGTGTGTGACATAGTTTAAAGAACTTGTTGTCTTTTGGTTGTTGTACAAACAAATGAATCAAGTGTTGACACTACTATGTAGGAATGGTTGTGCTATCTATGATATCGGTCCATGTAGGCCAAAATTTTCATGTATATTATTCACTTGTGTTGTGATTATATTTGTGATATTTCGTGGTTTTCCGTTGTGATTTCATTTATATTATGCATGTTGTGGTTGTGGATATATATGTGTAATGTTTGTTTCTACTTATGGATTCTCATCATTGTTTCATCTTATGGTTTTGAAGAGTTATGGCACCAAAGAAAGCTGCACCCGAATTGACACAAGCGGCTATGCAAAAGTATGTCAGGGATAGTATAGCCGAGGCAATAAGGAATGAAAGAGCAACAGTGGCGGCTGCTACTGAGGCTGCGGCTACTGCCGAAGCCGCTAGACTTACTAATGCTGCTGAGGCTGCAGCAACTGCTGAAGCCGCTAGACTTGCCACTGCTGCTGAGGTTGCAGCTACTGCTGAAGCTGCTAGACTCGCTACTGCTGTCGAGGCTGCGGAAACTGCTGAAGCTGCCAAACTTGCTGCTGCTGCAGGAATTGCAGGAGGGTCTGGGATTCGGAATTGTTCATACAAGGATTTTAAAAGCGGAGATCCTACAAAGTTTGAAGGCACAGAAGGAGCCACTGCTATGGTTCGATGGTTTGAGAAAATGGAGTCTGTGTTTCTTTTATGCAATTTCCCTGATGATTGCAAGGTTAAGTTCGCTACTAGTACTCTTTTAGATGGGGCAATGTCATGGTGGAACTCGTATGCACAGCCTATGGGAATGGAAAATGCTTTCAAGCTCACCTGGGAGCAATTCAAAGGGTTGTTGACGAAGAAGTATTGTCCGCGTACTGAGGTGAAGAAGTTGGAAACTGAATTTTATGAGCTAGTAACTGTTGGGTATGACATCAATACCTACATTTGAAGGTTTCAAGAATTGGCTGCTTTATGTCCGTCTATGGTTTCGGACAATGAAAAACTATTGGAAGGTTTCATCGGAGGACTCCCACAAATCATTCAAGGTGATGTGATTTCTTTTGATCCGCAAACGATTGAAGAATCTATTCGAGTATCTCAAAAGCTCATGGCACAAGTTGTAAAGAGGCGCAACGTTACCAACACCAACCGCAACAACAATACCAATAACCGCACCAACTATAATAATAACCGAAACAACTACACCAACTAAAACAATAACAACAACAAAATAAAGTGGGATAATAACCGAGGTGGCAATGTTACTCAACAACCACCAAAGAGACAAGATGTTGCAAAGGCCTATGCTGCAGGCCCAAAGGAAAGGAAAGGATACACGGGTATTTTGCCTAAGTGTGATAGGTGTCAAAGTCGTCATAATCCCGGTCGTTGCCCTAACCCATGTGGGAATTGTAAGAAAGTGGGTCATCAAACCAAGGAATGCAAGCTTCCAGCTATGGTGGAAAATCAAAAACCACAAGTGACATGTTTTGGTTGTGGAGAGAAGGGACACTACAAGGGAGACTGTCCAAAGTGGAGGAATCAAGGGAACAGGAATCAAGGTGGAATGGCACAAGGAAGAGCTTATGTCATGGGAGGAGGAGAAGCCAAGGAGGACCCGAATGTTGTCACGGGTACGTTCCTTATCGATAATCGTTATGCATCAGTTTTATTTGATTCAGGAGCCGATAAAAGCTTTGTGTCCACTATATTTGCACCTTACTCAATATCAAGCCAACCACATTAGACACTTCATACAACATTGAATTAGCTAACGGTAATTTAATTAGCTCCGACACCATTGTCCGTGGTTGCACTCTCAATTTCCTAAATCATCCATTTAATATAGACCTTATGCCCGTAGAACTTGGTAGTTTCGACGTCATTATCGGCATGGATTGGTTATCCAAACATCGTGCAAGAATCATTTGTGATGAAAAAGTTGTTCACCTTCCTTACAACGGCGAAAATTTGATCATTCGCGGAGAACGAAGTGGAACTAGACTCAGTATTATATCATGTATCAAAACGGAGAAGTACATAAACAAGGGTTGTTTTGCTTTCTTAGCACATATAACAGAAAAGAAGTCGGAAAAGAAGCGACTTGAGGATGTACCGATTGTTCGAGAATTTCCTGAAGTCTTTCCAGAAGACTTACCAGGACTTCCACCGGCACGTCAAGTAGAATTTCAAATTGACTTAGTGCCAGGAGCTGCACCAGTCGCACGAGCACCTTACCGACTAGCACCATCAGAGATGCAGGAGTTGTCTAACCAGTTGCAAGAACTTTTAGACAAAGGATTCATTAGACCTAGTTCCTCGTCTTGGGGAGCACCGGTCTAGTTTGTGAAGAAGAAAGATGGATCCTTCAGAATGTGTATAGATTATAGAGAGCTAAACAAGTTAACTGTGAAGAACCGTTACCCACTTCCCAGGATTGACGACTTGTTCGATCAGTTGCAAGGCTCTAGTATCTACTCAAAGATTGACTTAAGGTCATGTTACCATCAACTTAGAGTTCGGGAGGAGGATATCCCGAAAACAGCGTTTAGAACATGCTATGGTCATTATTAGTTTCAAGTAATGCCATTCGGACTAACCAACGCACCTGCAGTATTCATGGATCTCATGAATAGGGTATGCAAACCGTATTTAGACAAGTTTGTTATAGTATTTATCGACGACATATTGGTTTACTCGAAGAGCAAAGAAGAGCACGAAGGGCACCTAAGAACGATTTTAGGACTACTCAAGGAAGAGAGATTGTATGCCAAATTTTCGAAGTGTGATTTTTGGAACCGAAAAGTGCAATTTCTTGGTCATGTCATCGATAGTCAAGGATTACAAGTTGACCCTGCAAAGATTGAAGCTGTAAAAGACTGGGCTACTCCAAAAAATCCTACAAAGATCCGTCAATTTTTAGGACTTGCCAGATATTACAGAAGATTCATTGAAGGTTTTTCAAAGATAGCTAAAGCTTTGACCAAGTTGACACAGAAAAACCAGAAGTACGAATGGGGAAAAAACAAGAAGTTGCTTTTCAGTTATTGAAGCAAAAGCTTTGCAGAGCGCCAATTTTGGCACTACCCGAAGGAATTGAAAACTTCGTTGTATACTGCGATGCTTCACATAAAGGGCTTGGAGCTGTGTTAATGCAGAACGAGAAGGTGATAGCTTATGCTTTTCGACAGCTTAAGGTTCATGATAAGAATTACACCACTCATGATCTAGAGTTGGGGGCTGTAGTTTTTGCACTCAAGATTTGGAGACACTACCTCTACGGTACTAAGTGTACATTGTTTACGGACCACAAGAGTTTGCAATATGTTCTTGATCACAAATAATTTAACATGAGGCAACGTCGTTGGTTGGAATTACTTAGCGATTACGATTGTGAAATCAAGTATCACCCGGGGAAAGCCAATGTTGTGGCTGATGCTCTTAGCTGGAAAGAAAGACCCAAACATTTAAGAGTCATATCATTAGGAATGACGATTAGTTCACCTTTACCATCAAAAATCCTCAAGGCACAGATCGAGGCACTTAAGGAGGAAAATCGACCAAATGAAAAGCTTTATGGTATGCCCGAGAATGCAAATGGCTTTGTAAAGAGAGCAGATGGAGTATTATGCTTCAAGGATATAATGTGGGTACCATTTTATGGCGGGATACGAGAGTTGATTATGCATGAGTCGCATAAGTCGAAGTATTCTATTCACCCAGGTTCTGATAAGATGTATCAGGATCTCAAGAAACTTTATTGGTGGCCGAACATGAAAGCGGAAATTGCCACGTATGTTAGCAAATGCCTTACTTGCTCTAAGGTGAAAGTTGAATACCAGAAACCTTCAGGATTACTCCAGCAACCAGAAATTCCCCAATGGAAATGGGAACGCATTACAATGGATTTCATCACAAAACTTCCTAAGACATCAGGAGGTTACGACGCTATTTGGGTAATTGTTGATCGTCTTACCAAATCAGCCCATTTCATACCAATTAGAGAGACTTATTCCATGGAACAACTTACTAGACTTTATGTCAAGGAAATAGTCTCAAGGCACGATGCACCAATTTCCATCATTGCCGACAGAGATATTTGATTCACTTTAAACTTTTGGAAATCATTGCAAGATTCATTTGGAACTAAATTAGAGATGAGCACTGCCTATCATCCTCAGACCGATGGTCAGAGCGAAAGGACAATTCAGAAGTTAGAAGATATGCTCAGAGCATGTGTGATTGATTTTGGAAATGGTTGGGCTAACCATTTGCCATTGATCGAATTCTCGTACAACAATAGTTTTCACACCAGCATAAAAGCAGCACCATTCGAGGCACTCTATGGTCGAAAGTGTCGATCACCTGTTTGTTGGGCCGAGGTTGGTGACGCACAACTCACTGGTCCAGAAATGGTTCGGGAAACAACAGAAAAGATAGTTCAAATTCGAGATAGACTCCGAACTGCCAAAAGCCGACATAAAAGTTACGCTTACGTACGACGCAAACCATTAGAATTTCAAGTTGGCGACAAGGTTATGTTGAAAGTATAGCCTTGGAAAGGCGTGGTACGATTCGGAAACGCGGGAAGTTGAACCCGAGGTACATTGGGCCATTCAAAATTTTGAGCAGAGTCGGCCTTGTAGCATATCGAATTGAGCTTCCGTCAGAACTCAGCCATGTACATAACACGTTTCACGTTTCAAATCTCAACTCGACAATTCCATTGGAAGAAATTCAACTCGACAATAAACTCAATTTCGTGGAGGAACCAGCAGAAATCATGGACCGAGAGGTCAAACAGTTGAAGCAGAGTCGTATTCCTATCGTGAAAGTTCGCTGGAATTCTCGAAGAGGTCCCGAGTTTACTTGGGAACGGGAAGACCAGATGCGTCTCAAATATCCTCACCTTTTGACCGACAACACCGTAGGAACCAACATGGACTGAATTCCTTTATGGGTGGGCGAATGTGACAACTCGCAATTTCAGGTCATTTCTCAAATTTACTATTCATCTCGAGAATTTACTATTCATCGGTTACTATTCATCATTTTACTATTCAACATTTTTGAAGTCGATTTGATATTCTGAGAACGTATTTCAAAATTTTACTATTCACAAAACACTATTCATTCCCGGAGAAAATCACTATTCATGATTCACTATTCATCATTTATCGTAAACTAGGTTTACGAGTATCAAATTCGCGTAACCGTAAGGGTTTAGCTGCGAATTCATGAACAATCATTGAGGACATTTTAAATAGACTAGATTTAGTCTACATATCATTAGAAACATCATCGTCATAGTAGTTCATGCATTGATTTGCATTTTTCATTAAACGTATAATTTCCTATTAAATAAACGCTATCGCGTAATCATTTATTTTGAACATTTGATCCGACACTTCCAAAAATTATCCTGATATATTTTTATACTCATTTTAATACTATAAAAAAATTATAATATTAGTTTACCCGGTGTTTTAAATTTATTTTGTATATAAATTGTTATATATATATATATTTACGACGTTTTTCGTAAATACTACTCGATAATTATTATTTCACTCAATTCTTGTAAGAAATGTATTTTTATAATTTTTACGACTTCGATATATTATTATTTGTTCCGTTAAAATTTATTTCTAGCTAACGCTACCCCAAATACCTATTTTAACTTACAACATACAAACTATACATACACTTTAATACATTTACTAATAAAAATACATTACTCTTTCTTTTGTTTTACCCTTGTTGACCAAGATACATGACTCAACAAAATTTGGACATAAAAATCTTAACTAGCTAATACACATGTACCATATAGACCTACACTTGTAGTATTTTTTTAATTATATCCTCATTATACACATACATACCCATATCTTTTGGTGAAAAAAAAATAAACCTCTCCATCTTACTCTTGCAAACCGGCCAAGGAGAAAAACTAAGAAGGAAGCCAAAAATTTTCAAGATCAAGCTAAATTATACACTCTAGTATACTCTTAATTAAGGTTTTGCAATAAAAACCTATGGTATTTAGGAAAAACCTAGTTCTATAAACCTAATCACTACACTAGTAAGCATTTCATGATCATTTTTAATCCTCCATATTCATACTTTGGTTATTTTTTGTTGGAAAATTTAGTGCACTTGTGGGATTAGTTCACACCTTGTAATGGGTTAGGAGGTACGGAGTGTACACCCATAAGGTCCATGAACACCCTGACTCTTATAGTGGTTTGTATTGGTAGTACTGGTGAAAGTACTGCTTGGTGAAAGTACTGCTTGTGGAAAGTATTGCTTGTGGTTTCCACTGATAAGCAGTGTTTCCACTGATAGGCAGTGTTTCCACTGAAGTGGTGTATCCACTGATAGTGCTATGAAAGTACTGATAAGCAGTGTTTCTACTGATAGGCTGTACTTCCACTGCAAGTGAAAGTACTGCTAGTGGAAAGTACTGCTTATGGCAAGTACTGCTAAATGGCAGTTACAACTTCTTTATGACCATGTTTAATTGGTCATGTAACCACTAACGGCTATAATGGTGATAATTATGAGGCTATTAATGGGCCGATTAATACTCATAATTCCATTGGAATAGCTCAAGAGTAACCTCCTATAAATAGGAGATCAGTTTATGCATGAGACACACACAGAAAACGTAAACACTTATTAGCGAAAGGGTTATAGAATTGTGCCTAATTCTCTAACTGCATTTGGTCTTATCCCAAGTAGATATTCGTGATACCCAGGCATTAGGGTCGAATAGTTTACTTTGGAAAGTGATCACACGATTCCAAGTGATATCCGGTAACCACCTAGTGGTATTGCTACTGTCATTGATTGTCTTAACCCTGTTCTGGGAGCTAACCCCCAACAATCAAAGTAAACTATTTTGTGATAATCAATGGCAACTGCTGCAATGAAACACATGGCTTCAAACTTTGCTAAGCTGGACAAGTTTGAAGGGGTGGACTTTAGGAGGTGGCAGAAGAAGATGCACTTCTTGCTGTCAAGCATGAGTGTGGTCTATGTGCTGACTACTCCAATTCCTGATGATGGTGATGATGCTACTGTGGAGCAGATCAGGAGGAGGAGCAAGTGGGAGAATGATGACTACATATGCAGAGGTCTTATTCTGAATGGTATGTCTGATTCTTTGTTTGATATTTATCAGAACTTTGAATCTTCCAAAGAACTGTGGGATTCCTTGGATGCCAAATATATGGCTGAGGATGCATCAAGTAAGAAGTTCCTTGTTAGTAATTTCACAAATTACAAAATGACTGATTCAAGACCAGTTATGGAACAATACAATGAACTTCTTGGAATACTTGGAAGGTTTACACAACACCAAATTAACATGGATGAGGCTATCAAAGTCTCTTGTGTCATTGACAAACTCCCTCCTTCATGGAAAGATTTCAAGCATACCTGGAAACATATGAAGGAGGAGTTAATTCTTGTTGAGTTGGGCAGTCATCTGCACATTGAGGAATCTCTCAAAGTGCAGGATAATGACAAGCCAAAGAGTAGCAATGCTACTGGACCATCTGTTGTCAATATGGTGGAGCATAACAACTCCACCAGGTACAATGACAACAAAGGCAAACGCAAGTATCATGACAACACAAGGGCAGATCCTAACAAGAAGGCAACACCTACTTGTTGGAAATGTGGCAAGACTGGTCACATTAAAAGGGACTGCAAGGGTGTTAAAGTTGGTGGTAAAACCAATGGATTAGGCATTAATGGTTCAGGGAGTGGTGGTTCAGCCAACTCACTGAAAGGTCAGAATATGTTTAATAAGTCTTTACAGATTTATTATGTTACATATGTATCTGAATCTTTTTATGCGCAGGATGATGATGTTGCGTGGTGGGTTGACTCTGGGGCAACAGTTCATGTGTGTAAAGATAGAAGCTGGTTCAAGACTTATGAGTCACTGAATGATGGTTCTATTCTTCACATGGGAAATGAGTCAACAGCCTTGGTGCATGGTCGTGGTTGTGTAGATCTTAGATTTAGTTCTGGAAAGATTGTAACTTTGTTTAATGTTATTCATGTTCCTGATATAAGGAAAAACTTGGTTTCAAGTAGTGTTTTGAATAATCATGGATATAAACAAGTTATTGAATCTGATAAATTTGTTCTTTCTAAATGTGGTGTTTTTATTGGTTTTGGTTATTTATGTAATCAAATGTTCAGGCTTAATATTACCACCGACAGTGTTATTTCAGCTTTTGTGACCACATATGATCAGAGTGATTCTAACCTTTGGCAAGCTAGACTTGGTCATGTTCACTATAAAAGGATGCAAGATATGTCTAGGGATGGTTTAATCCCTGCTTTTGACATGGACACTGAAAAGTGTAAAACTTGCATGTTGACCAAGATAACCAAGAAACCCTTTCAGGGTGTTAGTCGTGAGACTAAGATCTTGGAGCTTATTCACAGTGACCTGTGTGATTTGCATGCCACTCCTTCTTTGGGGAATAAGAAGTACTTTGTGACATTTATTGATGATGCTTCTAGATTTTGTTATGTCTATCTATTACATACCAAGGATGAAGCATTAGATAAATTCAAAGTGTTTAAAACTGAAGTTGAATTACAACTTGGGTCTTTGATCAAAAGATTAAGGACTGATAGGGGAGGTGAGTACATGGATACTCAGTACTTTCAGTCTGTTGGAATAATCCATGAAACAACTGCCCCTTATACTCCTCAGCAAAATGGTATTTCTGAAAGGAAAAACAGGGTGCTGAAGGAGATGGTTAATTCCATGTTGTCCTATTCAGGACTGAGTCAAGGGTTCTGGGGTGAAGCTATGTTAACAGCTTGCTATTTATTAAATAGGGTTTCAAACAAAAGGAACAAGGTTACCCCTTATGAACTCTGGACTAAAAAGAAACCCAACCTGAATTATCTCAAGGTTTGGGGTTGTAGGGCTGTTGTAAGACTCCCTGATCCAAAGCAAAAGACTTTGGGTGAAAGAGGCATTGACTGCATCTTTGTTGGATATGTTGAGCATTCCAAGGCTTTTAGGTTCTATGTTATTGAACCTAATGAACATGTTTCAGTTAACTCAATAATTGAATCAAGGGATGCAGACTTTGATGAGAATAGATTCTCATCAGTCCCTAGACCAAGTCAGAGGATTCCTAATGGAACTCATGACACTGGTGTTGTAACACCCCGACCCGACAAGGGTAAAGATATCACAATACGGTTTCATATCAAAACTTTAAATACTATACAATAGCGAAAGCCTTACAAAAATACTCAAGAGAAAAACATAAATAACTAAACTTCAAAATAAATCTAATATATCTATAATCGAATCTCGCTCTCGTCTCTACTCTCAACCCAGATCAGCTATCCCATAAGCTTATCTTGAACGCTTAATACCTGCCGCAGGAAAAGAAAAGTGCGGCTGAGCTTACAAAACCCAGTGAACAGATATAACGAAACAAAAGCTAAAGAAAACAAAATATACAAATGACGAAATCAAAATGAAATAATGACGAAGGATCTTTTAGGATTTTGCGGAAGCATAAATATACAGAAATCCAAACAACCACATAACCAATTAGACAACTCCTAGCACATTAATGACACAAACACAAACAACCAAACACTTAGCATATCAAGAGCAAATAGATTACATATAAACCAAACGAAAAGTCTAAAACTAACGAAAACACTTTTTAGAAAATAAACATGGCATTCAACAAATTAATTAACCTTCACTTAACACACTCAAACATTAAAGCAGCAGCGGAAATAACAGTCCAAAACATGGCAGTCTCACAAACAAATAGAAACATAGTAGACACACTATAATTAAAAAGACCAAACAAAATATAGCATAACCATTAGTAACTATCAAAACCACTATCACAAACTAAACCAGTACTCAGATCAAATCCTATCATCAGCAGAGTGCAAACATGGCAGGTCACATAGGCAATAAAACACTAACGTATAAACAAAGTTCACAAAATTAACTGATCAGACTATACATATTAAGCTTATAGAATACTAACTATCACACTAATACATTCATCCCACAGTTCAACGAATCCGCATAACGATAAACTAACATAACATCAGATGACAGCATGCAAACCCCATTTAAACATATTAATCATAACCTAGCATTGTAAACGGTAATCACATAAACATACAAAAGCATACACATATATAAGAACATATAATAACCCAGCACATAATCATAAGCATTTGAACATACCAAATCATAATCAGAACTTAACATAGAAATAACAAATAAAGATTTAGTTAACTACCTCGAGCCCAGAACATATCATATCAAAACATCATAACTATATAGATAAATCTCAAAATAATACGGAGTAGCGAGCTCCCAGAGTTTTATGAAGATGCGTATTGCACACGACATCATTCATCTAAACAAATCATATCAGACAACAGATCATATCTAGGATGCATCCATACGCCCCACAGACATACATAGGTAGTATAATACCAATTGAGCTCATAACAAATAACAGATAAGGGACATGGCAGAACTTCACTCTACTGCCCTAGAGTCATGTCAGAAGTGCATTTGCTGACACGGACATGGAACCCCCATGACTAGTGAAATATTTGGCTCGGGTGTCAAACTAACTTAGGTCAAAACAAGAGTTCAATTATACCACAAGTCTTAATCAAACACAAGGTTCAGCAGATAACATATCACTAATTCGTATCATAAGGTTCATATTCAAATGTAATAAGGTTCATCAATTACACATATCCAAGTCTTCCTAACGTAAAGTTCAAATCAAGTATCTCATAGTTCCTTAAAACATAAGTTCAGATAAGCAACAAATCACACAATCAGGAAAGGGTTCATAGCAATGGCATTGGAAACCCTAATAAGTAAAATGGAAATACTAACGAAAGAACATCATAAGGAACCTTTACTAAGAAGGTCAGAATATATGTATGATAACATAAGTGTCTTAAGGTAAGACAGAATATCCGTACCTTAAAGCAATTGAGAGAAAAGTAACGAATGTAAGAATATGAAGATGTAACGTCGCGTCTCCTCCAACGAATCTACACGGATTATGATTTATTTAATATTTATTAGCATCATTAATATTATAACGGATTTATCGCATTAATACTTTTAGAGTTGTCAGGATATTCTCGTTTTAGTGACGGACGAAATCACAACATTTTAGGGTATTCCTCATTAATTCATCAACTTCCTATTTAGGTTCTAGGGTTTCCCATACTCTTTAAATATTACTAAATACGCATTAAATTCACATATTACTTCTTTTAATGATTTCCCAATTTAACCTAGAACGTAAATGATAACAAACCGAAATTATCTTAAACTCATGCGTGTCCTACAAAATCAACTTACACTTGTTGAACCCATAATTGCTCAGAATTTCAAATTACACCCTTGACATCTTTAATTATATGACCTAACCTTATATTATCAGATTTTACACTTTTAACCCAAAGGTTTTAGAATTTACAAAACGTACCCAAATAAATTAAATACAATTCGAATGGCCCTCTAAATATCCAAAATTACACGTTTAACCCCCACACTTATTTTTATACGTTTAGTACCTTTATTTTACTGTTCACAAAAATAACCCTTAAGTTTCATAATTTACAAAACCAACCCAAAACTTTTGTTTAAAACCGAATAAGTATAATTCAAGTACAAACCCTAAACCTAAGTTTAACCAATCATTAGCTCATCATTACTACTTCATTAATTACCTTTAATGATAACAAGAAAACCCTAGTTCATGCAAAACCCTAATCGCCCCTTTTTAAAACCTTCCTTTTTCCATGTTTAACCGAACCATAAAACTCAAAACAATTCATACAAGCTTCAAATTCATAATTATGTATTTTATTCAGGTTCTATAACATGTAATAGCTTCTGGAAAAATCAATTCATGATCTTAAAAATTATTATATGCCCATTCGTTATTTTTATACGATTTCTAGGGTTTTAGTTCTAAATAATTCCATACGACTTATTAAACATGCATGGCTAATTTTTATGTGTTCCATATGACTTATAGGACTGAAATCAACATTAGGAACTTACCCTTGATGAGCTTGGATCGTTAGAACAAAAGAAGCACAAAAACCTCACTTGCCGAAACCCTAATTCACTCAAAAACTCACCACGATCAAAACAGCAACTTAGGAACTCGAAAACTATTTTTCTCACCTTCTTTATCTTCAAACTTGTCCAAGAAAATTGGTCTCAAGCTCTGGAAACTGGAAATCGAATTGTAAAGGGTTTTGGGAGTCGGTTTGTGTTTAATCGGTTATTAGGGATTATGTGAACCGAATTTTGTATATATACTTGATTTACTATTTTTCTTGTGGGCTTTATAATGTATTGGACTTAAAATAAATGGACTCTTAATAATATAAATTTATATTAGGCTTTTATTAATTAAATTCCTTATAAAACATATGAAATATATTCGGTTATTTATATAAAATACATAAATGATTTTAGAAAATAATAATCTATAAAATTAACTTTACAAAGTCATTCAAGATTTATTTGGATCATATGTGATATTTCTTATAAGTTTTCTGAATTTACATAGCTCATTTGGTATTCTGTTTATTTAATTATTCTTACTTTTGATCATAAGGGTATTTTGGTCTTTTTGTGAATTTTAGAAATTCAGGTATTACAGGTGTATTAGAGGTCCCTGATGATGAACCATCAGTGGTCCCAGATGAGGTTGTGGTTCAGCAACCTGAACCTGTGCTCAGGAAGAGCAAAAGGGTCAGGACTCCAAAGTCATTTGGACCTGAGTTTCAACTATACTTAGTTGAAGGTACTAGGGATGAGGTCTCAGACCAATTCTCCTATTGCTTCATTGTTGAGGATGACCCCAAAACATTTGAAGAAGCAATGAAGTCCCAGGACATTGCTTTCTGGAAAGAAGCAATCAATGATGAGATGGATTCCATCATGGGCAACAACACTTGGGTGTTGGTTGATCTACCTCCTGGTTGCAAACCTCTGGGTTGCAAATGGATTTTCAAAAGGAAAATGAAGGTAGATGGAACTATTGAAAAGTTCAAGGCTAGACTAGTCATTCAGGGCTTTAAACAAAAGTCAGGAATAAACTATTTTGATACTTATGCCCCTGTGGCTCGTATCAGTACCATAAGACTGCTGATTGCTATGGCATCTATTCACAATCTGGTTATTCATCAGATGGATGTGAAAACAGCTTTCTTGAATGGTGAATTGGAAGAGGAGGTTTATATGAACCAACCTCACGGCTTCATCATGCTAGGCAATGAAAACAAGGTGTGTAAACTGATTAAGTCTCTTTATGGACTTAAACAGGCACATAAGCAATGGCATCAAAAGTTTGATGAAGTGGTTTTGTCTAGTGGTTATGTTCTTAACCAAGCTGACAAATGTGTATATAGCAAATTTGATGAATCTGGTAAAGGAGTCATCATTTGTCTATATGTTGATGACATGTTGATCTTTGGCACTGACCAAAATCAGGTTGACCTGACAAAGGAATTTTTGTCATCAAGGTTCTCCATGAAAGACATGGGGGAGGCTGATGTTATCCTTGGTATAAGGATTAAACATGAAAGTAATAGAATTTCTATCTCTCAGTCTCATTATATTGAGAAGGTACTGAGGAAATTCAATTGCTTTGATTGTACTCCAGTGAGTACACCTATGGATACTTGTGAGAAGCTGATGCCTAATCATAGCAAGGCTGTATCTCAACTTGAGTATTCTAGGGTAATTGGCTGCCTGATGTATGCCATGACTTGTACAAGACCTGATATTGGTTTTGCAGTGGGAAAATTGAGCAGGTATACTAGTAATCCTAGTGCTCATCACTGGAAAGCAGTTCAGAGGGTACTGAAGTATTTGAAGAGAACTATGGATTATAGTCTCTCATATACTGGTTACCCATCAGTGTTGGAAGGTTACACTGATGCAAGTTGGATCAGTAACACTGAAGACAATTCGTCTACCAGTGGCTGGGTATTCCTACTTGGTGGAGGTGCAATTTCTTGGGCATCCAAGAAGCAAACTTGCATCACCAGTTCAACAATGGAATCTGAATTTGTGGCTTTAGCAGCTGCTGGTAAAGAAGCTGAATGGTTGAAAAACTTGCTTCTTGAGATTCCATTGTGGCCTAAACCTATAGCACCTATTTCTATCCGGTGTGATAGTGCAGCTAAATTGGCTAAGGCTTATAGCCAGATGTACAATGGTAAGTCTAGACACTTAGGTGTCAGACATAGCATGATTCGTGAGCTTATCATGAATGGGGTGGTATCTATAGAGTTTGTGAGATCTCAACAGAACTTAGCTCATCACTTGACGAAGGGTCTGGCTAGAGACTTGGTTATAAAGTCTGCTAAAGGGATGGGTTTAAGTCCAACTTAGTCACTGAATGCTAGGACACCCAACTCCCACCTAAGGAAACTTGGGAGCTGAGTTCAATGTGGAAAGCTGAACATTCAGTGGACTGGAGCACATGTTTTATTTACATCCCAAGGTTGTGCTCAGAACCTGCTGAAATGAGGATGAAGTCTTTACTTCTTAATGGTTATATTTTCTTTGAAAAAGTGCTTGGCAGGAGCATGACTAAAGAGGAACCACCTATGTAAATGTTGAAGTTTTGCCGCTTCAGGAAGCTTTGGACTTTTAGCTTTTACAACATTTATGAATTTGGATATGGACACATGGCTTGTATAGTGTCAGGAGCTGTTAAGTGTTTGAAAACTTGTGTGTATTTTATCTTCAGGTATTCAAATGGGTTGAAGGGTTCAATTCTTAGAACACCCTGATTCTCGAATATTTGAACGTGTAATTTACTAAGATGGAAATTCAATCCTCAGGACATTTTCGTTTATGCACATGTTTTGCTTAATGTTTATTTTTCATGCAAAGGAAGTGAACTAAATTTGGGGAGGATTGTTGGAAAATTTAGTGCACTTGTGGGATTAGTTCACACCTTGTAATGGGTTAGGAGGTACGGAGTGTACGTCCATAAGGTCCATGAACACCCTGACTCTTATAGTGGTTTGTATTGGTAGTACTGGTGAAAGTACTGCTTGGTGAAAGTACTGCTTGTGGAAAGTACTGCTTGTGGTTTCCACTGATAAGCAGTGTTTCCACTGATAGGCAGTGTTTCCACTGAAGTGGTGTATCCACTGATAGTGCTATGAAAGTACTGATAAGCAGTGTTTCTACTGATAGGCTGTACTTCCACTGCAAGTGAAAGTACTGCTATTGGAAAGTACTGCTTATGGCAAGTACTGCTAAATGGCAGTTACAACTTCTTTATGACCACGTTTAATTGGTCATGTAACCACTAACGGCTATAATGGTGATAATTATGAGGCTATTAATGGGCCGATTAATACTCATAATTCCATTGGAATAGCTCAAGAGTAACCTCCTATAAATAGGAGATCAGTTTATGCATGAGACACACACAGAAAACGTAAACACTTATTAGCGAAAGGGTTATAGAATTGTGCCTAATTCTCTAACTGCATTTGGTCTTATCCCAAGTAGATATTCGTGATACCCAGGCATTAGGGTCGAATAGTTTACTTTGGAAAGTGATCACACGATTCCAAGTGATATCCGGTAACCACCTAGTGGTATTGCTACTGTCATTGATTGTCTTAACCCTGTTCTGGGAGCTAACCCCCAACATTTTTATCATGCTTGAAGAAAACATGCAAGTTATATGAGTCTCTATACCACTTTTAATGTTTTTAATACTTATAATTAGTATATACCATCCTATAATTAATCCCTTAAAACATATCATTTTTGATGATGTTTAGGAACCCATGACACACTAAGAAGGTGTATGGTAGGTTTAGAATAGCTTTCGTGTTGATTTGAAGTGGTTAGAATAAGTATTACGCGAGAAAAATCAATTTCGACAACTAAAAAAATAAGGTCTGATCAATTTTGCTAAGTCTGGAAATTTCGACAGTTTGTAAAATATTTTGGGCTAGATATTCAGAAAATATACTTTAAAACAAAAACGTGGTCACTTGAACGGGTTAAAATGGAGTTATAACGAAGAAGTTATGCTATTTTCAAGTTTAACGGCGAAAACTATATTTTTCCGGAAAAATCAGCATGCTGTCCAGATTTTTAAGGGTAAAAAATGAGTCTTAAACGTTATCTAAATGAGTCGATTTATCAAAAATATATTATTATACTTTAACACGAAGTTAAGGATATATAAAACGTAGAAAACGGACTTATAACGACTAAATTACACGTGTTTAAATAAGGTTGACGTAACTATTTTCACAAGTATAACACATACATATTTCCTATTAGCAAAAACTAATTGTCGCTAGTGACCATGTTGAGAGTCGATTTTAACATCGATAGAATACTTTTTAGAAAACGATATCTTCTAGTAAAAGTAAGTTCACCTAGCCTATTTTCCAAAATGTTCAACCGTTCGTCAAACGGAGTTGTAACGAATAAGATACGGTCACTCAAACTTTGCCGAAAATTACCCTTAAACAATATTTTTGGTACAAGTACCCTACTTTACCTATGTTTTTCTCCATGATCGAGACCTCTAGGATGAAAATTTAAAAGCTAACACTTTGAGATAATGATACAAGCTTTCCAAAACCGTTGAGTTTGTTTCCTAACACTCGATATTCACTATTTTACGACTAGCTTTTCGAGGCCATTTAGTCACTTTCATGAATTCTCAAATTATATTGTTTTGTGACGAAAAACTATAATTTCATAATAAATCGCTAAATGATTATCGTAGGATATCATTTCAACATAAATACTTGTAAAGTAATTTATAACTTCACAATACGTTATAAACTTATTTTTCGACGATAAACTTTATTTTTAAAAATTCACAAGTGGTATAGATATCATACGAGTTGCATGCATAACATTACATCATAACTTATTATAGATCATATCATTCATAATAGGTCACGGTTAGAGATATCATACGAGTTGCATAACATTACGACGCGTATCACTTGTAAATTTTGGCACTTTTAAAACATCGTTTGGCTTGTAATAAACATATTTCCGTAAACGTTATCAACTTTTGGGACCTATCTTTGTTACTCTGAAAGCTTTACATAAATAACAAATGATGTGTTTTTAAACGACACTTTAGGTCGTTCAATATAACTGTGATTGTGATGCTATGACAGTCAACCCCCAGGAATTCCATTCCGCTGCAAAACAGGTAATTTGGGGGTGTGACACATGTATACATCATTGAATTACCAGGGAACTCAACAAGCTATATACGAGATGATGAAC
This sequence comes from Chrysanthemum seticuspe, assembly GCA_019973895.1. Lineage (NCBI taxonomy): Eukaryota > Viridiplantae > Streptophyta > Magnoliopsida > Asterales > Asteraceae > Chrysanthemum > Chrysanthemum seticuspe. The sequence goes on from BPTQ01000007.1 coordinate 58,212,799, forward strand.
CTAATTGGCCGCCAAACTCTTGCAGGGGTGAACCCTATTAGCTTAGAGAAACTGAAGGTATGTTCCTGAATGCATTTTTTATAAACATAGATGTAAACATTTTAGCATGTTTGTTGCATGCCTTTCATAATAAATATTTACACTTTTTATTTGTTAATTTACGGGTATTTCCTCCGGTGAGAAAACTTGATCCTTCAATGTATGGACCACCAGAATCAGACCTTAAAGAGGATCATATTATAAGTCATCTCAATGGCATGTCTGTGCAGCAAGTAATAGTTGTCAAAAAGTAAAAGAATATACCTAACTTCTGCTTATATGAGAAATCGTTGGTATTGAGATTTTAGTTTGGATTTTATAAAAATGATTATATTAATGTGCAAGCATTGGATGAAGACAAGCTCTTCATATTAGATTATCACGATGTTTACCTTCCATTTCTAGAGAGGTTAAATGCTCAAGAAGGCCGAAAACAATACGGAACTCGCACAATCTTTTTCTTGACATCAATGGGAACTCTAAAGCCAATTGCAATCGAGCTTAGCCTTCCTCCCAATGATTCCAATGTCCCACTGAGACAAGTTCTGACTCCTTCAATTGATGCAACCACCAACTGGCTCTGGCAATTGGGGAAAGATCATGTATGCTCTAATGACGCAGGAGTACACCAACTTACTCATCATTGGTATGTTGAGCTTCAACAATATTTCTATTTGTCTCTAAATCTAGCTTGTCTTTACAGTAAGGACATCAAAAGAAATTAAATGACTATAAGTTCATGTATTGGATCTTTAGGTTGCGAGTTCATGCCTGTATGGAACCATTTGTAATAGCTACTCACCGGCACTTGAGCTCCTTGCATCCGGTTTTCAAGCTTCTAATTCCCTATATGCAACACATGCTAGCAATAAATTCAATAGCCCGTGAGAGCCTAGTATCTACAGAAGGAATTATTGTGTGTGGCTTTACTCCAGGGAAATATAGGATAGAGATAGCATGTGCTGCCTATCATGACTGGTGGCGCTTTGACTGAGAAGGCTTACTTGAAGATCTGATGCGAATGTACAATCAATATACCAAATACATAATTTAAATAAAATGAAATCGACTTTATAAAATGCTAAGCAATTCTTATTCATTTTAATTGCAGAGATAGCAGTACCCGATGACACACAACCACATGGACTGAGACTACTCAATGAAGACTACCGATATGCAAATGATGGGCTGCTCATTTGGTCTGCAATACAGGAGCTGGTGCAAGCATATGTGACTCATTTCTACCCTAACGAAAATGGTATTATTTCAGACACAGAACTTCAATCATGGTACAGTGAAGCCATTAATGTGGGGTACGCTGATGTTCGTGAAGCTAATTGGTGGCCTAAACTATGCACTCATGTTGTAAAGTTGACTAGGGATCAAATTGTAGTTGGTATTGTGATGTACAAAAAAACAGATCTATGAATATATAAGCATATGGTACATGTAAACCCTACATCTTGATTAACTTGAGTCTATGAATGGATGATTCTACCAATTGCAACACTATATTATTTTCCCCTTTTAATCTAGCATATATGAGGTCATTGATTAGGTTGTATTATGGCAAGATGGATGGGTTGGGTAATGGGTCAAATTGTCAAGCTTTATATTTTCTCTAATATTCAATAAACATACATTTCTTTTGGTTCTTAATTCATTCATTATATAATTTAGTATCTTTATATTTTTTTAAACTTCCTTTTTTCAACGATAATTATAAGTCATGTCTGTTGTTAAATAAGCAATGTCAAACACCGCCTATATAGTAATAACATTAGCATAATTTTAAGTTGTTAAGCACTTAAAATACACAATCCCAAACACCGTATTGGTTAAGTTTTTTGGAAACAAACTTTACAATTTTAACCATTCAAAAAGCTGATAAGAAATTAATCATGATGTGTTTGGACGACACAATGAGTCGATAAGCACCTAAATAATCTTTGATTCGTAATGGATCAACTGTTCTTAGATTGACATATGTAGGTGCACACGTAATTCCTTTCCTTTCTTCTGGTGTTCTCATTAATTTGATAGCAATATGGGTACAACCCTTTCTTTCAACATGTACACTTTTCAACTATTTTTTACCACCCTTTTTTGGCTATAGTAAAATATGCCAACGATAATTATAAGACATGCCCGCTCGGGGCGGGCTTATATGCCCGGGAGGGCTTATAAGTCATGCCCGCCTGTTGGGCGGGCCATGACAACTAGTATGTATATATATATATATATATATATATATATATATATATATATATATATATATATATATATATATATATATATATATATATATATATATATATATATATATATATGGTGTATCTTTATTTTGAGAACCCTATTAAGTGCGAGAACTCCCTTTGAACCGTTAGATTATTTGATCAATGGCTATGATTGATTGTGCCATTAATGTAATTAACTAAAAGATTATGACAATATATGTAAAGTTGAAAGGACAATTTAGGTATTTTGTATTTATCCCTAAAAATAACTAATCAGGATTTATAGGAATTATAATTAGGTTATAAAAAATAACTGGTTCCTCTCTCTCTCACATAATTGCCGTCATCTTCTCCCCCTGACACAAACCCTAATCGCCCCCACCACAAGTCCACAACCTCATCCCTGCAAGGCTGCAACGAAGAACTTTATAGGTCTCGCCTTCTTCTTGATCCACTAATCTTTTATTATGACATCGGAGGTTTTTGTCTTCTGATCTTGGATCCGTGTTATTGTTGACCAGTAAACATAACCGCAGGTTTAGTTTTTATACTTATAGTTATTTATAGGGATTGATTGATTTTTGTTGTTTTGATGATTTTTTATTTTCTCACGTATTAGAGTCACAAATTGAAAAGCAAAATGCATTTTTCTTTGGTAAAAAAAGAACATGAGTATATGGATTAGAATATGAAAATAGATTTGATAGTCAACAATGGTGTGTCAGTGTGTTATGCCCACGAATAATATGTAACGTCGTGATGGATATATGTTGACTCTTTTCACAATTTATCTATTTGTTGTGATTGTTACCTGTTAAATTCAACACATATGTGTTGGAAAATTTAGTGCACTTGTGGGATTAGTTCACACCTTGTAATGGGTTAGGAGGTACGGAGTGTACACCCATAAGGTCCATGAACACCCTGACTCTAATAGTGGTTTGTATTGGTAGTGTTAGTAGAAAGTACTGCATGTGGAAAGTACTGCTTGTGGAAAGTACTGCTTGTGGAAAGTACTGCTTGTGGAAAGTACTGCTTGTGGTTTCCACTGATAAGCAGTGTTTCCACTGAAGTGCTATGAAAGTATTGCTAGAGGTATGAAAGTACTGCAAAATGGCAGTTACAACTGCTTAATGACCACGTTTAATTGGTCATGTAACCACTAACAGCTATAATGGGGATAGTTATGAGGTGATTAATGGGTCGATTAATCCTCATAATTCCATTTGAACGGCTTAGAGTAATGTCCTATAAATAGGATATCTGATTATGCATGAATGACACACAGAAAACCATAAACACTTATTAGCGCAATGGTTATAGAATTGTGCCTAATTCCATAACTGCATTTGGTCTTATCCCAAGTAGATATTCGTGTAACCCAGGCATTAGGGTCGAATAGTTTACTTTGGAAAGTGATCACATGATTCCAAGTGATATCATTGATTATCTGCTGACTTGTTACAGGTTTCTGCTAACATTGATTATCTTAACCCTGCTACTGGGCTCACCACACCAACAATCAAAGTAAACTATTTTGTGATAATCAATGGCTGCTACTGCAATGAAACATATGGCTTCAAACTTTGCCAAGCTTGATAAGTTTGAAGGGGTGGACTTTAGGAGGTGGCAGAAGAAGATGCACTTCTTGCTGTCAAGCATGAGTGTGGTGTATGTGCTAACTACACCTATTCCTGATGATGGGGATGATGCTACTGTGGAGCAGATCCGGAGGTGGAGAAAATGGGAGAATGATGACTACATATGCAGAGGTCTTATTCTCAATGGTATGTCTGATGCTCTGTTTGATATTTATCAGAACTTTGAATCTTCCAAAGAACTGTGGGATTCCTTGGATGCCAAATATATGGCTGAGGATGCATCAAGTAAGAAGTTCCTTGTTAGTAATTTCACAAATTACAAAATGACTGATTCAAGACCAGTTATGGAACAATACAATGAACTTCTTGGAATACTTGGAAGGTTTACACAACACCATATGAACAGGATGAGGCTATCAAAGTCTCTTGTGTCATTGACAAACTCCCTCCTTCATGGAAAGATTTCAAGCATACCTTGAAACATATGAAGGAGGAGTTAACTCTTGTTGAGTTGGGCAGTCATCTACACATTGAGGAATCTCTCAAGGTGCAGGATAATGACAAGCCAAAGAGTAGCAATGCTACTGGTGCATCTGTTGTCAATATGGTGGAGCATAACAACTCCACCAGGTACAATGATAACAAAGGAAAACGCAAATATCATGATAACACAAAGGCAGATCTTAACAAAGAAGGCAACTCCTACTTGTTGGAAATGTGGCAAGACTGGTCACATTAAAAGGGACTGCAAAGGTGTTAAAATTGGTGGTAAAGCCAATGGATCAGGCACTAATGGTTCAGGGAGTGGTGGTTCAGCCAACTCACTGAAAGGTCAGAATATGTTTAATAAGTCTTTTCAGATTTATTATGTTACATATGTATCTGAATCTTTTTATGTGCAGGATGATGATGTTGCGTGGTGGGTTGACTCTGGTGCAACAGTTCATGTGTGCAAAGATAGAAGCTGGTTCAAGACTTATGAGTCACTGAATGATGGTTCTATTCTTCACATGGGAAATGAGTCAACAGCCTTGGTGCATGGTCGTGGTTGTGTAGATCTTAAGTTTAGTTCTGGAAAGATTGTAACTTTGTTTAATGTAATTCATGTTCCAGATATCAGGAAGAACTTGGTTTCAAGTAGTGTTTTGAATAATCATGGATATAAACAGGTTATTGAATCTGATAAATTTGTTCTTTCTAAATGTGGTGTTTTTATTGGTTTTGGTTATTTATGTAATCAAATGTTCAGACTTAATGTTACCACTGATAGTGTTATTTCAGCTTTTGTGACCACATATGACCAGACTGACTCTACCCTTTGGCATGCTAGACTTGGCCATGTTCACTATAAAAGAATGCAAGATATGTCTAGGGATGGTTTAATCCCTGCTTTTGACATGGACACTGAAAAGTGTAAAACTTGCATGTTGACCAAGATAACCAAGAAACCCTTTCAGGGTGTTAGTCATGAGACTAAGATCTTGGAGCTTATTCACAGTGACCTGTGTGATTTGCATGCCACTCCTTCTTTAGGAAATAAGAAGTACTTTGTGACATTTATTGATGATGTTTCTAGATTTTGTTATGTCTATCTGTTACATACCAAGGATGAAGCATTAGATAAATTCAAAGTGTTTAAAACTGAAGTTGAATTACAACTTGGGTCTTTGATCAAAAGATTAAGGACTGATAGGGGAGGTGAGTACATGGATACTCAGTACTTTCAGTCTGTTGGAATAATCCATGAAACGACTGCCCCTTATACTCCTCAGCAAAATGGTATTTTCTGAAAGGAAAAACAGGGTGCTGAAGGAGATGGTTAATTCCATGCTGTCCTATTCAGGACTGAGTCAAGGGTTCTGGGGTGAAGCTATGTTAACAGCTTGCTATTTATTAAATAGGGTTCCCAACAAAAGGAACAAGGTTACCCCTTATGAACTCTGGACTAAAAGGAAACCCAACCTGAACTATCTCAAGGTTTAGGGTTGTAGGGCTGTTGTAAGACTCCCTGATCCAAAGCTAAAGACTTTGGGTGAAAGAGGCGTTGATTGCATCTTTGTTGGATATGCAGAACATTCCAAGGCCTTTAGGTTCTATGTTATTGAACCTAATGAATGTGTTTCAATTAACTCAATAATTAAATCAAAGGATGCAGACTTTGATGAGAATAGATTCTCATCAGTCCCTAGACCAAGTTAGAGGATTCCTAATGGAACTCATGACACTGGTGTATCAGAGGTCCCTGATGGTGAACCTTCAGTGGTCCCTGATGAGGTTGTGGTTCAACAACCTAAACCTGTGCTCATAAAGAGCAAAAGGGTCAGGACTCCAAAGTCATTTGGACCTGAGTTTCAACTATACTTGGTTGAAGGAACAAGGGATGAGGTCTCAGACCAATACTCCTATTGCTTCATTGTTGAGGATGATCCCAAGACATTTGAAGACGCAATGAAGTCCCAGGATATTGCTTTCTGGAAAGAAGCAATCAATGATGAGATGGATTCCATCATGGGCAACAACACTTGGGTGTTGGTTGATCTACCTCCTGGTTGCAAACCTCTGGGTTGCAAATGGATTTTCAAAAGGAAAATGAAGGTAGATGGAACTATTGAAAAGTTCAAGGCTAGACTAGTCATTCAGGGCTTTAAACAAAAGTCAGGAATAGACTATTTTGATACTTATGCCCCTGTGGCTCGTATCAGTACCATAAGACTGCTGATTGCTATGGCATCTATTCACAATCTGGTTATTCATCAGATGGATGTGAAAACAGCTTTCTTGAATGGTGAATTGCAAGAGGAGGTTTATATGAACCAACCTCAGGGCTTCATCATGCCTGGCAATGAAAACAAGGTGTGTAAACTGATTAAGTCTCTTTATGGACTGAAGCAGGCACCTAAGCAATGGCATCAAAAGTTTGATGAAGTGGTTTTGTCTAGTGGTTATGTTCTTAACCAAGCTAACAAATGTGTATATAGCAAATTTGATGAATCTGGTAAAGGAGTCATCATTTGTCTATATGTTGATGACATGTTGATCTTTGGCACTGACCAAAATCAGGTTGACTTGACAAAGGAATTTTTGTCATCAAGGTTCTCCATGAAGGACATGGGGGAGGATGATGTTATCCTTGGTATAAGGATTAAACATGAAAGTAAGAGAATTTCTATATCTCAGTCTCATTATATTGAGAAGGTGTTGAGTAAATTCAATTACTTTGATTGTACTCCAGTGAGTACTCCTATGGATACTTGTGAGAAGCTGATGCCTAATAATGGCAAAGCTGTATCTCAACTTGAGTATTCTAGGGTAATTGGCTGCCTGATGTGTGCCATGACTTGTACAAGACCTGATATTGGTTTTGCAGTGGGAAAATTGAGCAGGTATACTAGTAATCCTAGTGCTCATCACTGGCAAGCAGTTCAAAGGGTACTGAAGTATTTGAAGAGAACTATGGATTATAGTCTCTCATATACTGGTTACCCATCAATGTTGGAAGGATACACTGATGCAAGTTGGATCAGTAACACTGAAGACAATTCGTCTACCAGTGGCTGGGTATTCTTACTTGGTGGAGGTGCAATTTCTTGGGCATCCAAGAAGCAAACTTGCATCACCAGTTCACTAATGGAATCTGAATTTGTGGCTCTAGCAGCTGCTGGTAAAGAAGCTGAATGGTTGAAAAACTTGCTTCTTGAGATTCCATTGTGGCCTAAACCTATAGCACCTATTTCTATCCGGTGTGATAGTGCAGCTACATTGGCTAAGGCTTATAGCCAGATGTACAATGGTAAGTCTAGACACTTAGGTGTCAGACATAGCATGATTCGTGAGCTTATCATGAATGGGGTGGTATCTATACAGTTTGTGAGATCTCAACAGAACTTAGCTGATCACTTGACGAAGGGTTTGGCTAGAGACTTGGTTATAAAGTCTGCTAAAGGGATGGGTTTAAGTCCAACTTAGTCACTGAATGCTAGGACACCCTACTCCCTCCTAAGGAAACTTGGGAGCTGAGTTCAATGTGGAAAGCTGAACATTCAGTGGATTGGAGCACATGTTTATTTACATCCCAAGGTTGTGCTCAGAACCTGCTGAAAGGAGGATGAAGTCTTTACTTCTTAATGGTTAATTTTCTTTGAAAAAGTGCTTGGCAGGAGCATGACTAAAGAGGAACCACCTATGTAAATGTTGAGTTTTTGCCGCTTCAGGAAGCTTTGGACTTTTAGCTTTTACAACATTTATGAATTTGGATATGGACACATGGCTTGTATAGTGTCAGGAGCTGTTAAGTGTTTGAAAACTTGTGTGTATTTTATCTTCAGGTATTCAAATGGGTTGAAGGGTTCAATTCTTAGAACACCCTGATTCTCAAATATTTGAACGTGTAATTTACTAAGATGGAAATTCAATCCTCAGGACATTTTCGTTTATGCACATGTTTTGCTTGATGTTTATTTTTCATGCAAATGAAGTGAACTAAATTTGGGGAGGATTGTTGGAAAATTTAGTGCACTTGTGGGATTAGTTCAAACCTTGTAATTGGTTAGGAGGTACGGAGTGTACACCCATAAGGTCCATGAACACCCTGACTCTAATAGTGGTTTCTATTGGTAGTGCTAGTAGAAAGTACTGCATGTGGAAAGTACTGCTTGTGGAAAGTACTGCTTGTGGTTTCTACTGATAAGCAGTGTTTCCACTGATAAGCAGTGTTTCCACTGAAGTGCTATGAAAGTACTGCTAGAGGTATGAAAGTACTGCTAGTGTTAAAGTACTGCTAAATGGCAGTTACAACTGCTTAATGACCACGTTTAATTGGTCATGTAACCACTAACAGCTATAATGGGGATAGTTATGAGGTGATTAATGGGCCGATTAATCCTCATAATTCCATTTGAACGGCTGAGAGTAATGTCCTATAAATAGGATATCTGATTATGCATGAATGACACACAGAAAACCATAAACACTTATTAGCGCAAGGGTTATAGAAGTGTGCCTAATTCCATAACTGCATTTGGTCTTATCCCAAGTAGATATTCGTGTAACCCAGGCATTAGGGTCGAATAGTTTACTTTGGAAAGTGATCACACGATTCCAAGTGATATCCGGTAACCACCTAGTGGTATTTGTTTCTGCTGACTTGTTACAGGTTTCTGCTGACACTGATTATCTTAACCCTGCTACTGGGCTCACCACACCAACAATATGTATGATGATGTAGGGCATATAATAATAGTTGTTAGATTTTGAACATATTATATTTGAATTGTGTAAGTGTAATGGTGTTGAGAATGTTATTTCAAGTGTTTAACTTTAACATATGACATGTTACTATGCTTAAAGATACAAAAATGCTAACTAAGTAATCTGCACTATATACCATTTCAATAAGAACTGATACACACATATAAGCATTTGGGTTGGTTTTTTTTTGATGTCATCATTCATGTGATAAGATTATTTGACTATTATCATGCACCAAGATGCAAATTGTTACCGATAGTGCTATAAAACATAGATGTTGACGTTTAAAATATATATGTTTTCGTATAAAAACATATATGTTTTTACATGTTTGTTCTTGGTTTAACATGTATGTTTTTAACATGTTCTTGGTTTAACATATATTTAACATGTATGTTCTTGGTTTAACATTTATGTTTTTAACGTGGTTATACAAATAATTTTAATTTAATGGTTTATAGCTTCTTTATTTTGCATTTAACATGTATGTTCTTGGTTTCTGATAAATTTAAATTATCTAGAAAACACATAGGCACTTTACTATTTGAAAAACATAAATTGTAAAAATATTATTCCAAAAACATAAGTAAAAAAAATATGTAAGCCCTCATACATGTGTTTATACGTGTGTATATTAGTTTGCGTTTATTTTTCCTAATTTTTATTCTTTTCTTTGTATCAGATGTAGCTGAATTAAAAGAATGATGACAACGAGGGTGCACATTTGTCCGTCTTCTGAAACATTGAAAATGAGCGTGCACATATGTCCAACTTCTGAACTTTGACAAGTACGAGTGTGCATATATGTCCGACTTCTAAAAATGTTGATAACAAGGAGTGTGCACATATATCTGTTTGCGTTAAATATTACTTGTACACACGTGTATAGATTGATTAGATTCATGTATTTCTGCTTCTTAGAAATTTGTATTTAATTGTATATCAATCGATATTAGATTTTGTTGTATGTTTTTGGTTTCATATAAACTTACATATCTAGAAAACATGTATGCACTTCACTATGAAAAACATGTATGTCGAAAAAACTATTTCAAAAACCAAAATAATAAAATTAATTCATAAAAAAAACATATGCACTAAATCAGTTTTTAAACATGCATGTTCAGAAAAAAGCTAAAAAAAAAACAAAAAAAAACAAAAAAATAATAATAAAAGAAAAAAAAGAAAAAAAAGGCAAAATAAAAAATTAAAAAAAACTGAAAATTGAATGTTTAAAAAAAAGGATTTATTTATTTTAAAAAATCAAAAATAATATAAAATTGACTTTTACTATTATACCCTTTTGGATTAAATAAAAAGGTTTAATAATTCAAAAATGCTATGTTGCATTGATATGTTGCACAATATGCATTACTAGGAGTACATAAGGGGTTCTCGCATTTCTCGCACTTAACAGGGTTCTCAAAATAAAGTCCCCCTATATATATAAATATATATATATATAGGAGTATTGGTCTGAGACCTTATCCCTTGTTCCTTCAACCAAGTATAGTTGAAACTCAGGTCCAAATGACTTTGGAGTCCTGACCCTTTTGCTCTTTCTGAGCACAGGTTCAGGTTGTTGAACCACAACCTCATCAGGGACCACTGAAGGTTCACCATCAGGGACCTCTGATACACCAGTGTCATGAGTTCCATTAGGAATCCTCTGACTTGGTCTAGGGACTGATGAGAATCTATTCTCATCAAAGTCTGCATCCCTTGATTCAATTATTAAGTTAACTGAAACATATTCATTAGGTTCAATAACATAGAACCTAAAGGCCTTGGAATGTTCTGCATATCCAACAAAGATGCAATCAATGCCTTTTTCACCCAAAGTCTTTAGCTTTGGATCAGGGAGTCTTACAACAGCCCTACAACCCCAAACCTTGAGATAGTTCAGGTTGGGTTTCCTTTTAGTCCAGAGTTCATAAGGGGTAACCTTGTTCCTTTTGTTGGGAACCCTATTTAATAAATAGCAAGCTGTTAAATAGCTTCACCTCAGAACCCTTGACTCAGTCCTGAATAGGACAACATGGAATTAACCATCTCCTTCAACACCCTGTTTTTCCTTTCAGAAATACCATTTTGCTGAGGAGTATAAGGGGCAGTCGTTTCATGGATTATTCCAACAGACTGAAAGTACTGAGTATCCATGTACTCACCTCCCCTATCAGTCCTTAATCTTTTGATCAAAGACCCAAGTTGTAATTCAACTTCAGTTTTAAACACTTTGAATTTATCTAATGCTTCATCCTTGGTATGTAACAGATAGACATAACAAAATCTAGAAGCATCATCAATAAATGTCACAAATTACTTCTTATTTCCCAAAGAAGAAGTGGCATGCAAATCACACAGGTCACTGTGAATAAGCTCCAAGATCTTAGTCTCACGACTAACACCCTGAAAGGGTTTCTTGGTTATCTTGGTCAACATGCAAGTTTTACACTTTTCAGTGTCCATGTCAAAAGCAGGGATTAAACCATCCCTAGACATATCTTGCATTCTTTTATAGTGAACATGGCCAAGTCTAGCATGCCAAAGGGTAGAGTCAGTCTGGTCATATGTGGTCACAAAAGCTAAAATAACACTATCAGTGGTAACATTAAGTCTGAACATTTGATTACATAAATAACCAAAACCAATAAAAACACCACATTTAGAAAGAACAAATTTATCAGATTCAATAACTTGTTTATATCCATGATTATTCAAAACACTACTTGAAACCAAGTTCTTCCTGATATCAGGAACATGAATAACATTAAACAAAGTTACAATCTTTCCAGAACTAAACTTAAGATCTACACAACCACGACCATGCACCAAGGTTGTTGACTCATTTCCCATGTGAAGAATAGAACCATCATTCAGTGACTCATAAGTCTTGAACCAGCTTCTATCTTTGCACACATGAACTGTTGCACCAGAGTCAACCCACCACGCAACATCATCATCCTGCACATAAAAAGATTCAGATACATATGTAACATAATAAATCTGAAAAGACTTATTAAACATATTCTGACCTTTCAGTGAGTTGGCTGAACCACCACTCCCTGAACCATTAGTCCCTGAATCTGGATCGATTGAGAAGGTTTTTATTTTGAGAAGATTGAGAAGGTTTTCAAAAACGATAGATTTTTAACTTTGATTCATGTTTTTCAAGTGTACAACTCATTTAAATGTGATTAAAATTCAAAATGTGTAAAAAAATTTGAATCAATATTAAAAATCTCTCGATTTTGCGATATATGTAGAATACTGAATCATCTGTATAAATTTAATGAATCATCATCATAACTCGATTTTAACAATGATTTGTGAATCAAATTTGTGATTTATAGATTCGATTCACTATAAAATGATGTTTACTTGTGAATCAAATAAAAAACATGAATCAATTTACTCAAACGAAGATTTCTCAATCTTCTCAAAATAAAAACCTTCTCAATGGAACCGGAGCCTATATATATATATATATATATATATATATATAGAGAGAGAGAGAGAGAGTAGGGATCCAGTGAGAAGTAAATTAAAATAAGAAGTGGTGAGAAGTGACCAAAACCACGCATTTGAGATGCAACGACTTGCATTAGATGCATTTCTATTCATATAGATGCAACATCTTGAGTTTCGAAAGTTAATTTGACGTATAGATGGTGCAAATTGATTTTCATGATTTCGACACGTGTAGAGGAACAAAAAACAAGAGAAATCATGAAATGCATCTAATATACGTATATGCATCTGATTAAAAGCTAGAAAACACACTATTGTGCGTTATAATGCATGTAAGATTATATGGATGCATCTAATTTAAGTCGGTGCATCTCGGATTTGAGGTTATAGTTCTTCTTATTCCTTCTTATTTTAAGTAATCTTCTTATTTGATACTAACTATATATATATATATATATATATATATATATATATATATATATATATATATATATATATATATATATATATATAAGTTGGAGTTATTGTGATGTATACTTTTAAAATAAAAAGGTAAATTGCAAATTTTGTCCCTAATGTATTCCGAAAACGCAAGGATTACACCCAGACAAATTTTGTTGCAAAAAAACCACTAATGTTTACGTTTTTTGCAAAACAGCCACTGAGAGGCATTGGTCACTAACTCTCGTTAAGTTGTCTCGTCCTTGAGGGTAGTATTGTCATTTCATTGTTTGGTCTTGACGTCTCTCTCTCTCTCCCGCCAATTATACTTTATTTTCCGCAACTTATTTCAAGGACAATATTTGCAAAATATAACTTAATTTTACAGAAAACAATAAGTGCTAAAACAACCCCATTTAACATACCTTCAAACCAATAATTAACAGTAAAACACTAGATGAAACATAAAATGAAATCGACACAACTCAGTTATCCATTCGCTACACATATCCAAACCATCTATGGCAAATAACGATAAGGGAAAGTCTTTGATAACTGGGGGGAGCAATCATCTGAAAAGCCGTGTGGTCAAGTTATTGCCAAGTATGGTTCGTATAATAACATAGGGAAAGGAAGAGGGGAAGGCCTGTTGGGAGCTTAAGGAAGAGACAGGGGAAGGAAGAGTATGCAGATCTTGGTATGTTACTGTATTATACTTCATCTATGTGTCATTTTTAATTTTCTTATTGATAAGGATTTAAAACGTACACTTTTAAGGGGTCATTTAAGCCCTTAATCGCCCATTTTTTTATCCGTTACTGCTTAATTTTGTTCCTTTTCACTTTTTAGGTCTCTTGGAAGCAAAATGCTGGAATGATGCATATTTGGACGAAAATGAGTGAATATATGAAGAAAATGGCTAAGTCAAGATCAAAGACACTCAAGCTGCTGAATTTGAAGTTGACGTCGTCACAATCCAAGGGCGAAGCCATCCCTCTATACGTAATTAAATTTGTGATGGCTCAGTAGACTTTTTGCTAAAATACACCTGACGGCGTCAGGCTTTGAAGAGGAAGGGTGTCACGAAGACTTTTCATCCCAGACGGCCTAGATCCATAATCAGAGGAAGTCACTACTGAACCCGACGGCGTCACAACCACAACGTGACGCCGTCCCAACTATTACTTGGCCAAGACGAAACCCTAATGACGGTGATCTGACGGTGTCCCACATATAAGGCGACGCCGTCGCGAATGTAAAACTATATATAGAAATCGAATTTTCAGAAATTTAAGAAGTAGACTTCTGGAGTAAAAACCAAAAACGATTTAGTCCGGTTTGGACAGTATCTTAGGGTTCTCATACCCTATTTTACATCAAGATAAGTGTTTTACTTCATTGATTTCATTATGTCTTCGATTGAATGTGTTTATACTTGCGTGTTTAACATGTCCGGCTAAATTTCTTGTGTGTTTGCTTAGATCTATGAAACCTAGTTATTAATTATTGATTGGTTGTCTCTTATCTTAATTGTAATTGGCTTAGGAGTGCATTTGGCCATCGTTGTCTTTGAATGCTTGAGTAATCTTTGTGAACCTTAGCTTATGAATCACGTAGCGGAATTATAGGTTAAACATCCAAAGATAACCTTAGAGTTAGTTTATGAAACCTAGAGATTTCGTAGGCAATAACCTTAAGGTAGTCTCAAAGAGTTAGGGAGAAAAGCATACCCTACGACCTTACAAAACACAACGCGTTAAGAATAAGGACGTGACAATTCAACCACCAATAAAAGATAACTAGGGAGTAATAGTATCTAGGTAGACACATTTTTAATCATCATACGAGCACACATCAAAAGACATAGACTACCCATAGTTTAGATAATTAGATAGTAGAGTAATCGGTAGAAGTACCAAACCCCCAAATTCAAACCCCCAAATTTGACCCTTAGCTTTCTAAAAAATATAAAAAAGATAAAAAATAATCTTCCTCAACCTCAACCTTAGCGTAGTACACTTCTTACTAGCATTTCTAATCCCCTAGAGAATGATATCAATACCCGAGGCTTATCCAATACTACACTACAATGAGTAGGTTCACTGCCTAGGGTGTTGAAAAACTTGCTCGACGAAAAAGAAGTTCCTTTGACCCCGAATGCGTTATATGCGCATCAAGTTTTTGGCGCCGCTGCCGGGGAATAGAATAGCTAGTTAGATTTCTATCTCATTTAGGTTCCCTTGCTTGATTCCTATCAAGTAAGATTTTTTTCTCATTTTTAGATTCCTCGTAGTCTATCCCCCTTCTTCGTGAATTTGTTTGTAGCCCCATCACTTTTCGTCAAGGAAGGTGATAACCCGTCGCTAATCATTGACCCGCCAAGAGGCCGTACTCTTGGTGAATACTCTAGACCAAGCCACCAAGGCTATAGGAACACTATTGAGATCCCCGATCAAGCTCAAACTACGGCCCTGCGATCCGACACCATCCAGTTGGTGCAAAACGGATGTGCATTCCATGGACTTCATTCCGAAGATCCTAATCAGCATCTCAAGGATTTCCTTAAAATCGTTGATTCCATCGACCTTGATGCTACCGCACGGGAGACCACGCGCTTGCGTCTCTTCCAATTCTCTCTACGGGACCAAGCTAGTAATTGGCTTGAGCGACTTCCCACCGGATCCATCTCAAGTTGGGATGATCTCACCACTCTCTTTCTTTGCCCAATTTTTCCCACCGGGGAGAACTACTAAACTTAGGAATGAAATCTTGATGTTCCAACAACGTCAAGGTGAATCTCTCTACGAGGCATGGACTCGATTCAAGGACTTGCTCCATAAAGTCCCTCATCACGGCATAGATCTTTGGCTTCAAGTTCAAATCTTTTACGATCATGTCAACTTCTCAACTAAGCAATCCATCGACCAAGAGGCTGGTGGCAAACTTAATGATCTCACCGCGGAGGAATCGTGGGGTACAATTAAGGACCTTGCCCTCTATGACAACGAAAGTTGGAATGACCCCCGTGAGTTGCCCAAAACCCTCAAGGCAATCTCCTTGCCTCCCATTGACTCACAAACTTCCAATCGTAAGATGCTCAAACTTGAAGATCAAGTCAAATTCCTAATGAGCTCCTACGAGAATCCTAAGTCTTCGCACCAAGTGAGCAAAATCACTCTACCTTGTGAGTTATGTAGTGGTCCCCACGACACTCGTGATTTCACAAGACTCCCCGAACAAGCTTTTGCGGACTACGTCTCCATGCGTACCGACGGAGCGGGAGAGAAGTGGTACACTTTCAAGCCCGAACAAAACAACTTAGGAAATTCCTACAACCCCTTGTGGAGAAATCACCCTAACCTTAGGTGGAGCCAAAACTCAAACCCGCCCCAAAACTCATCTAGTCCACCCAATAGGTCCAACCCTTCAAATACCGGGAATTCCATTAGTCTTGAGGCAATTGTATCTAGGTTCATGTCATCTCAAGAAACTCGATTGACTAAGCTTGAAGCCGATTTCAAGCAACGACAAGGCGAGATGACAAACAAGCTCGATGCCCTCTTAAAAGCCTTCAACGACCGGGAAGTTGGAGCACTCCCGAGTGACACTATAAAGAACCCAAAAGTGAATTCGATTTCATTAACTTCATGTTCTTGCTCACCTTGGGAGAGTGCATATCCATGCCCTTCACACCCGAAAGTTCACCCGGTCAACGCCATCAACACGGGTTCCAAGCGATCCCTCATGAAGTACCAAGGACCCGAACCATTGGTCCAACCAACTCTTGAGAAACCCATCAACCAAGAACCCATACCTAATCTAGAAGAGGAGTACAAGGAACTCCACCAAGAAAAACCGGTTCTTGAAGTCTTGGCTCATGCGCCTTGTTATAATGCATTAAAAGAAAAATATGAGCAAGAACTTAAATTAGGAGAACGTAGGTCCGCATTTGTGCAAAATAAGTTACCTAAGAAAATAGATGATCCCGGGCTATTCATTCTTCTGTGTAGGCTTGGAAATTCCAAACCTTTCGACACTTTAGCCGACTTAGGATCAAGCATCAATCTTCTTCCGTTGTCCCTCCATAAAAACCTTAACCTAGGTAAGATAGAACCAACGTAAACCATCTTAGGTCTAGCGGACGGTAGTATGGCATATCCGGTAGGGATAATAAAAGACATGGTAGTGCACGTAGGTCAATTGACTCTTTTGGCGGATTTCCATGTCCTAGACATCAATAAAGACCCGACATGCCCATTGTTAGTAGGAAGAGGATTCTTAGCTACCGCTAGTGCCATAATTGATTGTAAAATGTCTAAGATATTGGTAGGAGATGGGAGTGCTAGGTCAATTTATGATGTCAAAAAACATGTCTACTACAAAGAGGAAGAAATTCCCTACGAGATCATGTTAGATAAAACACCATCTAGATATGGACCTTGGACTAATAAAAATTTTGTAGGTCCTCAACGACCTTTCTATCTAGAAGAGGCCTTTGTTAGTAATTCAACTTTCCATGAGCAAGAATTGACTAGGGACGTGGAAGTGAACCCGTTCGAGGATGCCTTAGTGTTTAGGAAGATGACCGAGTTCTTAGGAACCTTGCCCGTTAATCTTAACATAAATAAGTGGAAAGTTGAGAGTGAGAAGCCTAAGCATAATTGGAATTGGGATAGACCACCTAATGATGGAAATGGAGAATGGCACATTAGGATGACAATCTATGACCCCGATGGAGAAAAGTTTAAAAAGGCATACCGGACTAAGCGTACCACTAGGAACTTAAAAGATAAGTTTGATCCCTATGACATTCTTGAGGATAAACTTACTTACATAGGAACGTAGGAGCACGACTTCGAGTCTAGCTACAAGACTCATGAATAAAGAAAAGCGCTTCATGGGAGGCAACACATGCTTAATTGTTTGCTTGTTTGTTTATCATATATCTTTTCATTATTGTTTGTTCTCATGTTTGAATTTGTGAAAATGCTTTATTTTGTCTTTAACCTCGTCTCAATTACATATAAAGGTATTTTACAAAAAGGATAAGTGTAGTGAAGATTACACACGTTTTTAAAAGAACGTGAACATGAGAACTACGATTATTGAAAATGATATATATGTGTGTTTGTTAGAGTCAAATGCTTGTATCGAGTCATAATGGATGTTTTGCAGGAATTTTTTCCAGATTTTAAAGGTGTAATTTTTTCAGAAAAACGCAGCATACCAGTTTCTGTCAGGATAACCTAGCGGCGTCAGGCTTAGAACCTGACGACGTCAGGAGGAGCAGAAACAGCTTATAAACTTTCTCTCGTTTTCTGTGCTAATTATAAATTTTTGAAAATTATCAGGTCTTAATTTTCTAGAAAATCTGCAAACATCCATTCCACAAGCATTATATCCTAGTGTAGTAGAGTCATGTATAATTTTACCGCTAATTTTACGCGAAGGTTTCGTCTATTTTCTTAAAGTGTGCAGGTTTTATTTATCAAGAAGAAGAAACATAATATAGGATGAAGCTTATCACGTGTACATTCTTCTTGGGAAAGAATTTAACCACTACTTCACACGGATCCTACCGAGCTAATCAAGGGAGTACTAGTTTCTTTCTCTTTTAATTACCTTCCGTTATCATAACTTTGATACTTTCGGGGAACATTGGGGACAATGTTCAGTTTAAGTGTAGGGAGGGAGAATAAAACGGGAACTTTGAAACTATGCTTATCCTTGATCATTTTTCTTGTCCTATTTCATTTGTGTAATAAACCATGAGAAATATTTGTTAGGGCAATTTTAGCACCAAATTAAAAAAAATTCATGACATGTACGGGTGGGACTTTAGTCTTAATAAAGCGTCTCATGGATAGGAGTTATATGACTAGCACAAAAACCTTTTACCACTCAAATTCCACCCCCAAAATGTGAGGTTCGCCGCTAGATCTATAGGAATTAAAGCATTCACCTTTAATGCTTCGAGAGTGTACCGGTAGTATAATAGATTCTAGAACTTGTTTTGTGATACATTCCGAGATCGCTAGTGAGACTACACTTGTGTAGTTAGGAATAACTAAATGATAAGAAGCATTAGGATAACCCTTGTTTGATACTCGTATTATAATTACTTCTTCCACATCGGTCGAGTAATTCCCCAACACCCTTGCGTTGTACTCATCTTTAGTACACGATACCCCTAGTTAACCCCTCAGAGCCTATCCTTTTCGCTGTTCTCATGATGTTTCGGTTTTCCAGAATATCAATGAAGAGCATTGTTTACAATCCACCCCCAAATGTACACCCAAATCGCCTTAGCCTACCTTGTATGCACTCACCTTTAGTGCATTATTGTTATCATACTAAACCCTTAGTTCAATTATTTAGTTACTTGCATGGTTGCTAAGTCGAGTCATATCTTTTGTACACAGTTTTGGGATGATTAGGACTCATGGGTAAATTAAAATTTTATGGAGTGACGGGAAAGAACGTTAAATTCAAATTCCCTTTATTTACGTAATAAAGCACTTCAAGTGTTTTGATCTTTTCAATTCGGGTCAAATTAGTGTTAGAGTAATAAAAACTCAAGTGTAGAGATGCTCCTATAAATCTCTTATATTTTGATGTTATCGTAGAGGATTGTAGAGTAAAAGTGTATGAAAAAAAAAAAAAAAAAAAAAGTGTTGAAAAAAAAAACAAAAAACATATGGGCTACCCTCCTACAACTATCTTTATATTTATGTATGTTTGCTTCAAAGTTATCTAGAGTTTAGTGAGTCGAGTCTTGGCTTAGCAACGCCATTCTTTTCATGCTTGTAACATAAGATTTTTGACTTGCCACCACTAAATAGCCTATCCAACCAAACCCTTTGTTTCCTTACTGTAAGCCTAACGTTACAACCCTCTAAAAGACCCCTTAGATAGTTGTTCCTAGGTGCTTACGCCAAAGCGGTAGAGGTTTGATCTAGTCTCAAGCCTATGGTAATCTATGTACTATGACCGGTTAGTGAGTGTTTATCTTCCATTTCCATTTACTATATTTCATATACACCCGAGAGATGAGAGAATCCAAACACCCCTTGTGAGGTGCTAGTATATAATTTATGTGCTTGTTATGACTATTGCGGTGCTTTTACTTGTTGTGAATTATGAACAACCAATGCTTTATGCCCCCTAGCTTATAAATTGATTGGCCAAAAGCACATTTGCTTGAGGACAAGCAAATACCAAGTGTAGGGATATTTGATAAGGATTTAAAACGTACACTTTTAAGGGGTCATTTAAGCCCTTAATCGCCCACTTTTATATCCGTTACTGCTTAATTTCGTTCCTTTTCACTTTTTAGGTCTCTTGGAAGTAAAATGCTGGAATGATGCATATTTGGACGAAAAGGAGAGAATATATGAAGAAAATGACTAAGTCAAGATCGAAGACACTCAAGCTACTGAATTTGAAGCTAACGGCGTCACAATCCAAGGGCGACGCCGTCCCTCTATACGTAATTAAATTTGTGACGGCTCAAAGGACTTTTTGCTAAAATACTCCTGACGGCGTCAGGCTTTGAAGAGGAAGGGCGTCATGAAGACTTTTCATCCCAGACGGCAGTAGATCCAGAATCAGACGACGTCACTACTGAAGCCCAACGGCGTCACAACCACAACGTGACGCCGTCCCAACTATTACTTGGTCAAGACAAAACCCTAATGACGGCAATCTGATGGCGTCCCACCTATAAGGCGACGCCGTCGCGAATGTAAAACTATATATAGAAATCGAATTTTCAGAATTTTAAGAAGTAGACTTCTGTAAAAACCAAAAACGATTGTAGTCTGGTTTGGACAGTATCTTAGGGTTCTCATACCCTATTTTACATCAAGATAAGTGTTTTACTTCATTGATTTCATTATGTCTTCGATTGAATGTGTGTATGCTTGCGTGTTTAACATGTCCGGCTAAATTTCTTGTGTGTTTGCTTAGATCTATGAAACTTAATTATTAATTATTGATTGGTTGTCTCTTATCTTAATTGTAATTGGCTTAGGAGTGCATTAGGCCATCGTTGTGTTTGAATGCTTGAGTAATCTTTGTGAACCTTAGCTTATGAATCACGTAGCGGAATTGTAGGTTAAACATCCAAAGATAACCTTAGAGTTAGTTTATGAAACCTAGAGATTTCGTAGGCAATAACCTTAAGGTAATCTCAAAGAGTTAGGGAGAAAATCATACCCTACGACCTTAGAAAACACAACACGTTAAGAATAAGGACGTGACAATTCAACCACCAATAAAAGATAACTATGGAGTAATAGTATCTAGGTAGACACATTTTTAATCATCATACGAGCACACATCAAAAGACATAGACTACCCATAGTTTAGATAATTAGATAGTAGAGTAATCGGTAGAAGTACCAAATCCCCAAATTCAAACCCCGAGATTTTACCCTTAGCTTTCTAAAAAAATATAAAAAAGATTAAAAAAAAATAATCTTCCTCAACCTCAACCTTAGCGTAGTACACTTCTTACTAGCATTCCTATTCCTCTAGAGAACGATATCAATACCCGAGGCTTATCCAATACTACACTACAACGATTAGGTTCACTGCCTAGGGTGTTGAAAAACTTGCTCGACGAAAAGGAAGTTCCTTTGACCCAGAAAACGTTATACGCGCATCACTTATATTGATAGGTTTAGGATAAACAGAGTATTATGGTTCTAATTAGGCCGTTAGAATAGGAAATATAGTCAATTCAGTAGAGTTGTAGTGACAATGGGAAATGTAGTTGGTAGTAGTGGTTGATGTGTTTGCTTGAGTTGAAACTGTTTTAGTATTTGTTCAATAATAGGTCTAATTCAGTAAAATGTCCTTAGATCAGTCAAGTGAGGTTGAAGTTGCTTGGTTGATTATAGGTTGAAGCTGCTATGTTAGGTACAACCCTTCTCTTAGTGTGAATGAGGGCTATATCTTGCTTGATGATGCCTTCTCAATCTCAACTCAGACTATTATGGATGTGGGTTGAATGGTTGAGTTTAATTGAGTTTTGGAAAAGCAATCAAGAGGATATGATGTTTAGTACATCATAAAAGGTGAATAAAGTGTTAATGGATTTGTTGTCTGAACTAGTTAGCATATTTGGGTTAACTGATTTTGAGCCTGTTCAAATCATTTTTTATATAAAGCTGAAAAGAAGGGTTGATGATATGAGATGGGTAGGTTTGTGTGAAATTGTGAGAAGTAAATAAGTTGATGAGATGGGTAGGTTTGTGTGAACTTGTGAGAAGTTAATACTCCTTTACCTCACACAATGAAAGTCAAACGGGTATATTTCAAAGTAGACTAACACTATATTTTCCTACACAAAAGGTGCCATGAGTTATTTTCAAAGTAGGTTAGAAAGAATGTGTGTTACGCTTGAAGTAAATTCTCCTACCAACTAGTATAGTGAAGTAAATATTCCTTCCAACATAGAAATGACACACCCTTCAACTAAAAAAAATAAAGAGAAACAATATGGCTATTAATATTACACACGTAGGGGTGTTGGATGACATCAGCGAATCAGCTAAAATGACATGCGTTGGCTGTTATTTGGAAGAACAAAATATGGTTGGTTTAACTTTTGATGCAAGGCTACCTAGAGGAGAAAGTATGTGGTATTCTTATTAGAGTCATGCTTACTAAGGCAGAGTTGTTGTTTCAGCTGGTGGAGGTGGTGGTGCAGTAGCTATAAGTGGTGGTGTTATAGGCTTATTGATAAGGATTTAAAACGTACGCTTTTAGGGGGTCATTTAAGCCCTATTTCGACACATTTTATATCTGTTACTGCTTAATTTCGTTCCATTTTACTTTTTAGGTCTTTTGGAAGCAAAATGCTGTAATGAAGCACATTTGGACGAAAACGAGCAAATACATGAAGAAAATAGCAAAGTCAAGATTGAAGCTACTCAAGAACGATCAGCAGAACCTGACGGCGTCCCATCCAAAGGGCGACGCCGTCCCTCTATGAAGACTTGATCAAAACATGCACGCGACGGCTCAGTGAAGATTCTGGTCATATAATCTGACGGCGTCACACTTTAATTATGGAGGGCGTCACTTACAATTTTATCTCTAGACGGCCTAGATCTAGAATCAAGACGGCGTCTCAACTAAAGACCGACGGCGTCACAACTCTAAAGTGACACCGTCCCATGGATGACTTGGCCCAGACAAAACCCTAATGACGGCGACCTGACGGCGTCCCATGCAAAAGGTGACGCCGTCGCGATTGTAAATCTATATATAGAATTAGATTTTTCTGTATTTTAAGAGGTAGACTTTTGGAGAAAAAACCCTAACTCAGTTGTAGTCCAACTTGGACAGTATTTTAGGGTCCCATACCCTATTTTACACATCGAGATAAGTTTATTAATCCAAATTATCATTATGTCTATCTCATATTCGATTGATTGTGTGTATGCTTGCTTGTCTATCATGTCTAGCTAAATTACTTGTGTGTTTGCTTAGATCTATGAAACCTAGCTATTGATTATTGTTAGGTTGTTTCTTGTCTTAATTGAAATTGGTTTAGGAGTGCAACTAGGCATCTTCGTTGTATTTAATGCTTGAGTATGCTTTATGATGATATGGTTCATGGATGAAATAGCTTAGGCTTGCCGACTTCGTGAGTCATATACGAGAGATAACCTAAAAGAACTAGGGACCACGCATACCCTACAACCTTTAGGAATACAACGCGTTAAGATAATGGACGTGACAACTTAACCGACCAATAAAAGATGACTAAGGAGTAATAGTATCTAAGTGAACACATCTTTAATCATCATTCGAGCATACCTCAATTAGATATAGCTTCCCGTAGTAATTAGATAATTAGTTAAAGTAGAGTAATCAGTAGAAGTACCTCCCCCAAACCAATTGCTTCGAGATATTTACATTAGCTTTCTAAAAAACCATAAAAATATATATATATAAAAAAATCGTCCTCAACCCCACCTTCTCATCATATATTTCTTACTGGCATTCCTATTCCCCAAGAGAACGATATCAATCCCCGAAGCTTACCCCATACTACACTACAACGATTAGGTTCACTGCCTAGGAGGTTGAAAAACTTGCTCGAAGAAAAGGAATTTTCCTTGACCCCGAACGCGCCTTCCGCGTGCATCAAGTTTTTGGTGCCGCTGCCAGGGAATAGAATAGCTAGTTAGATCTCTATCTCGTTTAGGTTCCCTTGCTTTATTCCTATCAAGTAAGATTTTTTCTCATTTTCATTAGCTTCCTTGTAGTCTATCCCCCTTCTTTGTGTTTTTTTTCATAACCTTGTCACTTTTCATCATAGAAGGTAATAACCCACCAAACAACCATCCGCCACAAAACCCACCACTTGATCCGAATTATGCCAACCAACTTCGCGCTCGTATCTTTAATGAAATTGGAGAACTTAAGAAATTGAATAGGATAATTGAAAGTGCACTTGAGAAAGCCCTTAAAGAAACAACTTGTACTTTAGATAGTAATTCAACCACGAGTGATGATTCGGATGATGAAATTGGGGAAGGAGATTATAAAGTATTAGAATTTATGGATGGTAATGAGGAAGAGGAACTTAATAAGTATTTCAAGTCATACCCTAATGGAAAGGAAATCGCCTATCACTATAACGTAGTTAACAACACGCGACCACCTTTCGAGCCATGCATAAAAAAGGCTGACCCTAGAAACATTAAGATACCATGCATGATTGGTACTTGTATAGGGATCACACTTACATAGACTATAAGGCACCCATGAACATAATGTCTAAGCTCTATTACAATTGGATCATAAACGAAAAGCTAGGACCTAGGAGAGATCCCTTCTATCCTAGGAAAGTAAGTAACTATGTTGGGAGAGCTAGAGGATTGCATGTCTTTGTAGGTAATTTCACATATAGGTGTGATTTCATGATCTTGGAAGATGTTAAGGGTATCATTGATGGATTCTTAGGAGATGTGATACTTGGAAGACCATTTATTGAGGAATCCATGATGATTTATGATCAAGAGGAAGGAATAGCCAAGTTCTCAAATGAGACCGAATGTGTTAAATATGTAATGCCCTACAAAAATAAAAGGTTTAAAGGCATTGGTGAGCTAGATGTGGACAATATTCCGGCTTTTGAGGTTGATTGTAAGGATAAAGTTCACTACACCACTTGTCTAGAGTTAGGCCCCGAATACATTCGTGATGAAGGAAGAGTCAAGGCATTCGAATGGGCATCTAAGATATACGAAAAATAGGAGCACGACTTCGAGTCTAGCTACAAGACTCATAAATAAAGAAAAGCGCTTCGTGCGAGGCAACCCATGCTTAATTGTTTGCTTGTTTTGTTTTTCAATTTTTGTGTGTCTTATATCTTTTTCATTGTTGTTTATTCTCATGTTAGACTTTGTGAAAATGCTTTATTTTGTCTTTAATCTCGTCTTAATTACATATAAAGGTATTTTACAAAAAGATAAGTGGTAGCGAAGATCACATACGTTGTTGAAGAACATGAACATGAGAATTTCAACTATTGAAATTGATATATATATGTGTGTTTGTTAGAGTCAAATGCTTGTATCGAGTCATAATGGATGTTTTGCAGGAATTTTTCCAGGTTTTAAAGATGTAATTTTTCCAGAAAAACGCAGCAGACCACTTTCTGTCAGGACAACCTGATGGCGTCAGGATTAAAGCCTGACGACGTCAGGCTATGTAGAAATAGATTAGTCAGTTTTCGTTTTCTGTGCAACTTATAAATTTTTGGAAATTCCCAGGTCTTAATTTTCCAGAAAAAATGCAAACATCCATTCCACAAGCATTATATCTTACTTGTTTTCTAGTGTAGTTTTGTGTCATATATAATTTTACCGCTGATTTTATGCGAATGTTTCGTTTGTTTTTTTATAAGTGTGCAGGTTATATTTGGCAAGAAGAAGAAACACAAATTAGATGAATCTTATTACTCATGCATTCTTCTTGGAAAAGAATTTAACCGCAACTTCACACGTATCCTACATAGCTAATCAGGGGAGTACTAGTTTCTTTTCCTTACTTACCTTCCTTTATTATAACTTTGATACTTTCGGAGAACATTGGGGACAATGTTCAGTTTAGGTGTAGGGAGGGAGAATAAATCGGAAACTTAGAAACTATTCACTCACTTGATCATTTGTCTTGTTCTTGGTAATTTGTGTAATAAATTATGAGAAATATTCGTTAGGGCAAATTTAGCGCCAAATTTAAAATTTTTTATGACATTTATGAGCTAAACTTTAGTCTTAATAAAGCGTCTCATGGATACGAATTATATGACTAGCACAAAAACTGTTTACCACTCAAATTCCACCCCAAAAATGTGAGGTTCGCCCCTAGATCTTTAGGAATAAAAGCATTCACCTTTAATTCTTAGAGAGTGTACCGGTAGTATAATAGATTCTAGAACTTGTTTTGTGATGCATCCCGAGATCGCTAGTGAGACTACACTTGTGTAGTTAAGAGTAACTAAATGATAAGAGGCATTAGGATAACCCTTGTTTGAAACATGTACTATAATTACATCTTTCACATCGGTTGAGTAATTACCCCACACCCTTGCGATGTACTCATCTTTAGTACACGATACCCCTAGTTAACCCCTCAGAGCCTATCCTTTTCGCGGTTCTCGTGATGTTTCAGTTTTCCGGAATATCAATGAAGAGCATTGTTTACAATCCACCCCCAAATGTACACCCAAATCGCCTTAGCCTACCTTGTATGCACTCATCTTTAGTGCATTATTGTAATCATTACTAAACCCTTAGTTCAAATATCTAGTTACTTGCATGCTTGCTAAGTCGAGTCATATCTTTTGTACACAGTTTTGGGACGATTGGGACTCATGGGTAAAAAGTAATATGTTATGGAGTAACGGGAAAGAACGATAAATTTAAATTCGCTTTGTCTAAGTAATTAAATACTCCAAGTGTTTTGATCTTTTCAAATCGGGCCAATTAGTGTTAGAGAAATAAAAACTCAAGTGTAGGGATGTTCCTATAAATCCCTTATATTTTAATGTTATCGTAGAGGATGGTAGAGTAAAAATGTATGAAAAAAAATGTTCAAAAAAAATGAAGAAAAACATACGCGGGCTACCATCCTACATCTATCTTTATGTTTATGTTTTTTAAATTTATGTTTGTTTTGTTTCAGGTTATCTAGTCTAAGTGAGTCAAGTCTTGGCTTAGCAACGCCACGCTTTACATGCTTGTAACATAAGATTTTTTACTTGCAACCACTAAATATCCCCTATCCAACAAAACCCTTTGTTTCCCTACCCTAAGCCTAACGTTACAACCCTTGTAAAGACCTCTTAGATAGTTGTTCCTAGGTGCTTATGCCAAATCGATGAAGGTTTGATCTATTCTCAAGCTTATGGTAATCTATGTACTATGCCAGATAATGAGTGTTTATATTCCATTTCCATTCATATTATATTTCATATAAACCTGAGAGATGATAGAATCCAAACACCAGTTGTGAGGTGCTAGTGTATAATTTCTGTGCTTGTTATGACTATTGTGGTACTTTTACTTGTTGTAAACTATTTTAAACCAATGCTTCATGCCCCCTAACTTATAAATTGATTGGTCAAAAACACATTTGCTTGAGGACAAGCAAATACCAAGTGTAGGGATATTTGATAAGGATTTAAAACGTACGCTTTTAGGGGGTCATTTAAGCCCTGTTTCGACACATTTTATATCCATTACTACTTAATTTCGTTCCTTTTTACTTTTTAGGTCTTTTGGAAGCAAAATGATGGAATGAAGCACATTTGGATGAAAATGAGCAAATACATGAAGAAAATGGCAAAGTCAAGATCGAAGCCACTCAAGAATGATCAGCAGAACCTGGCGGCGTCCCATCCAAGGGCGACGCCGTCCCTCTATGAAGACTTGATCAAAACATGCACGCGACGGCTCAGTGAAAATTCTGGTCATATAACCTGACGGCATCACGCTTTAATTATGGAGGGCGTCACTCACAGTTTTCACTCCAGAAAGGCCTAGATCTAGAATCAAGACGACGTCTCAACTAAATACCGACGGCGTCACAACTCTAAAGTGACGCCGTCCCATCGATGACTTGGCCCAGACGAAACCCTAATGACGGTGACCTGACGGCGTCCCATGCAAAAGGTGACGCCGTCGCGATTGTAAATCTATATATAGAATTCGATTTTTCTGTATTTCAAGAGGTAGACTTTTGGAGAAAAAACCCTAACTCAGTTGTAGTCCGACTTGGATAGTATTTTAGGGTCCCATGCCCTATTTTACACATCGTGATAAGTTTATTAATCCAAATTATCATTATGTCTATCTCATATTCGATTGATTGTGTATATGCTTGCTTGTCTATCATGTCTAGCTAAATTACTTGTGTGTTTGCTTAAATCTATGAAACCTAGTTATTGATTATTGTCAGGTTGTTTCTTGTCTTAATTGAAATTGGCTTAGGAGTGCAACTAGGCATCTTCGTTGTATTTAATGCTTGAGTATGCTTCATGATGATATGGTTCATGGATGAAATAGCATAGGCTTGCCGACTCCGTGAGTCATATACGAGAGATAACCTCAGAGAACTAGGGACCACGCATACCCTACGACCTTTAGGAATACAACGCGTTTAGATAAAGGACGTGACAACTCAACCAACCAATAAAAGATAACTAGGGAGTAATAGTATCTAAGTGAACACATCTTTAATCATCATACGAGCACACCTCAATTAGACATAGCTACCCGTAGTAATTAGATAATTAGTTAAAGTAGAGTAATCGGTAGAAGTACCACCCCCAAACCAATTGCCCCGAATATTTACATTAGCTTTCTAAAAAACCATAAAAAAGATTAAAAAAAAAAAAAAAAAAAAAAAAAAAAAAAAAAAAAAAAAGAATCATTCTCAACCCCACCTTCTCGTCATATATTTCTTACTAGCATTCCTATTCCATACTACACTACAATGATTAGGTTCACTGCCTAGGAGGTTAAAAAATTTGCTCGAAGAAAAGGAAGTTTCCTTGACCCCGAACGCGCCTTCCGCGCTCATCACTTATGTGTTAGAAGTGGAAACATAACTAGAGGGGGTGGTGCAGTGGGTAGTAGAGATGGAAGTGGGACAAGAACACCACCTAAAGATCGTGAAGAAGAATGTATTGAAATAGACGATTGTAGATCTCCCCAACCTAGTGAGAGTTGTGAAGAAGAAGAAAGTGTAGGAGCACGTCAAGCAAAAAGAATCCAAGAAACTTCATTCAAAACAAGAACACCAGTGGATGGGTATGCTCTATCAGTTTAGTGGCTTTTGTTGTATCAGACTTAGTAGTATGTTCTATTAGATATGTCTCATGATCAGAGTTATATTAGTATAGTTGTATCATGGTCTTGGTCTTGTCCAAGCCACTTCTATTTTTATTGATGTAACTATTGGTTGATTAATATAAGATCACCTTGTTCATCAGGAAAACTATATTACCTCTCTATATGAACAAGAAGATACTATGTTTTCTATTTACATTGATCACTGGTACTGGATATAGCAGCAAAACAGGAAGAGATAGGTATCATTCAGGAGGCCAATTCATGTAATTTGCAGTAATGCATATTTCCAGTATCCATAGGATGGTTCACTACTATCACTACTCTGTTTCGCATCACCTATCTTAAGTCCTAATCCATTGTTCAAAAGGCTTAAGTCCTAATCCATTGTGTTTTATGGTTTGATTAATGCCATTTTCATGTTTTTCTTTGTGTCTTATGGTTTGATTAATGTGACTTTCATGTTTGTATTTGTGATACTAATCAAAGACACTAAAACGGTAAAAGCATTTTATGAACATATTATACAATGAAAATCTGGATCAAACGACCCATTTCATTTATTAACCACAACCATATTTTTACAATTTTAAGATAGGGGAAACCACAACCCCTATCTACACCTACATCAGGCTCGGGGAAACAACAACAAAATAACTCCAAGTCACCAACCCCTACTTAGTACCTACATTCATCATAAACAAAAGAAACACATCCCAACCTCCATCAACCAACCTCCCCACGTAAACCTCTACCTCACAGCAAACTCAATCTTCTCAAGAATCTTGTCATGAATTTGCCTAACCATCCTCATCAACTCCTTTGCCCTACGCAAATCAATAGTCTGGAGTCTCATAAGCTTCTTTGTATTGTCCCTTGCATTTCTCGAGCGTGGGAAGTTTCGAAGTTCAACAATCAGCTCCTCCTACGACCGACCATATTAGTAATCTTTTAGGACATGTTCATCAAATCGTGTGCATGTTGCATATCTTAAAGAATCTCTATCTAGTAATGGCCAAGCATAATTTTTGTTAGCACAATGGAGTACAAGTGCGAGGTCAAAACAATGAGACATGTTCATTGATAACGCTACACGCGTCGTTCGGGGTCAAGGAAACTTCCTTTTCTTCGAGCAAGTTTTATAACACCCTAGGCAGTGAACCTAATCGTTGTAGTGTAGTAATTAGGGTAAGCCACGGGTATTGATATCGTTCTCTAGGGGAATAGGAATGCTAGTAAGGAGTTACTACGCTAAGGTTAAGGTTGAGGAAGATTATTTTTTGTATTTTTATATTTTATGAAATGGAAAGGTA
Source organism: Chrysanthemum seticuspe (assembly GCA_019973895.1). Taxonomy (NCBI): domain Eukaryota; kingdom Viridiplantae; phylum Streptophyta; class Magnoliopsida; order Asterales; family Asteraceae; genus Chrysanthemum; species Chrysanthemum seticuspe. The sequence goes on from BPTQ01000007.1 coordinate 58,243,524, forward strand.
CGAATCTCGGGTATTGGATTTGGGGGGTTGGTATTTCTACCGATTACTCTACTATTATCTAATTATCTAAACTAAGGTTGTGGGAGTCTATGTCTAATTAATGTGTGCTCGTATGATAGTTTAAAGATGTGTTTACTTAGGTTGTATTACTCCTTAATTATCTCCTATTGATGGTTGAATTGTCACGTCCTTATTCTTAGTTGCGTTGTGTGTCTAAAGTTGTAGGGTATGCGTTTCTCCCTAACTCTTTGAACTTACCAAAGGGTCTCGTCTACAAACCCACTAGGGATGATAAACTCTTACTCTAAGGCACTCTTTGGATGGTTTAGCCTACAACTACTCAGGTAATTATATTCTAAGGTTCACAAAGATGAATCAAGCATTAAGTACACAACGAATGACCTATCGCATTACTAGATCATTAATCAACTAAGATAAGAAACAACCAATCAATATTCAATAATTAAGTTTCATACTTTCTAAGCAAACACACAAATAAATTAGCCGGACATGGAAAACATGCAAGCATACACACAAATAATCAAAGACATAATTGAATTAATGAAGTAAAGACTTATCTTGATGTAAGATAGGGTTTAAAACCCTAAAATACTGTACAAGACACCTTAGGTTCGGTTTTAGGTTTTCACTCCAAAAGACTCTCTCTAAAACTGAAAAATTCGGATTCTATATATAAGATTACATATGCGACGGCGTCACCTTATGTTTCGTGACGCCGTCGTGTCGCCGTCATTAGGGTTTCGTCTTGGCCACGTTAACCTTGCGACGGCGTCACCTTATGTCCGTGACGCCGTCCTCTTCAGCTTCTGACGTCGTCTGGATTGCATCTAGGCCGTCTGAGTAGCGACGGCCTACTCTTTTACAACTGGACGTCGTCGCTTGAAAATACGAGTTTTGGGTTCTGGACCGTCACAACAATTTTGGGACGGCGTCGCCATTAGCACCTGACGCCGTCGCCTTCTAATTTCAGCAGCTGTGAGTGTCTCGATTTTGACTTTAGCCATTTTCTTCATATATTCGCGCCTTTTCGTCCAAATAAGTGCCATTCCAGCATTTTGCCTTCAAGAGACCTAAAAAGTGAAAAGGAACGATATTAAGCAATAACGGATACAAAAGTGATCAAATAAGGACTAAAACGACCCCTCAAAATGGTACCTTTTAAAACCTTATCATTCATCGTTAAGGAAATGAGGAATTAGAGCTTATCTTAAGAGTGTGTGTTGGGGGAGTGTGTGTAGTGATAAGTGAGTTTGACTAAATAGGATGTGCGTTTCGGAAGTTAAGCCACTGAAATAAAGTCGTGCAATGGGAACGCAAAATAGTCAGGTGAATTAATTATGAACAGTGAAATGACAATACTACCCTCAAGGACGAGCCAACTTAACGAGAAAACTAACGAGAGTTAGTGAACAGTGTCTCTCAGTAGCTGTTTTGCAAAAAACGTAAACATTAGTGTTTTTTTGCAATAAAATTCGTCTCGGTGTAATACTTGCGTTTTCAAAAAACATTATGGACAAAATTTACAATTTACCCAAAATAAAAATAGTAAGGGCTAATATGTATCGTTGGATATATTCGTTGGATACATCAACAATAATTTCGCTAGATCAAATTAAATATAATGGCAATCATGAATAAATACAAATAGATGGCCTATTTAAAAAACCCACTTTTGTAAACAATACCACGTGCGAGGCGTTTCTTTTCTTTTCAATTATATTATATTTTCGTGACACATGCTTTGCATGACTATCATTAAAATGTTTACCTTTTAGTCCCTACTTTTAATTTTTTATCATATGACAGACGAATAATTCATTAATAACCAATTATTAACACATCCCCTTATTATAATGCAAAATAGATTGATACGTAATTAATAGTTTATTGATATTTTTTAGAACACATCTAGATCCTTTTGATACGGATGAAGATATCAAAACACTAGATGCCAATTTCAATTTATAATATAAGAAAATATTGATAATTTAATGATACATAATTTTTTTTTGAACATATAATGATACATAATTTGATCCTTACTGATTCACCCATTCTCATATGGTTTGTTTGGCACAGAGCTGTGTGAAACTTTTTAGAGTGATGAACAATCAATGAATATTTTGATTTTTAGTATTCGTTTAGCAAATGAGTGGTGAGCTTTGCTATTTTCTAAAAATTCTTTAAAAAACTGTGAACGGTGAGTGTTGAGATGTAGCTACTGCTCACAACTCATTACTACTGTCCACTACTATTGCTACTTTTAATAAACACACCCATAATATTCTGTAAATTTGAGATTCATTGAATTTAGAGTGATACACAACTACAATCTTGTAAGTACACAAATAAGACAACTTATAAAATATACAAAAGGAAAGTATTTTCTTAAATATACTTTTTGTAAAGCTTATTATGAAAAATCGTTAAGACTCAAATATTTTGATGCACAATACAAGACTCCATGCTAAAAAACACTGATACACGAATATATAAAAAACCATAAACTTATAAATGTATTAAAGGTAGTAGCAAAATAGTGATACACAATGATTAGTAGTTGATACACAAATTAAAATCAACAACAATAATGCAACACCCGAAACGTATTTTTTTAATATTAAATAACGAGAATGCCATTTGATAGTTTGACTATGAGTTTTTATGTATTGAAGACTTTACGTGATTGGTTAGTCAAACCTGATAGTTAAATTATAAGTCAATATGTTATGTAAATGAATTTAGAAAGATTAATGTGTCACAATTATAAGAGGAAATGATTAAATGGACTACTATTGTCAATTGACAAAAGATGTGACTAGCTTAAATGTGAAGTAAGGCTTAGATATTTCTCAAGTTTCTAGTTTCATCTTGTTTGTGTTGGTGTGTGTAAAAGGGACGAACTAAGAAAGAAAAAAATAGAGGAAACAAGATTTGTTTATGAACAAGTATGACGGTTTAGGGTCTTAATTCAATGATTTAATCTTTAGCAATGATCTTATACAAGTAAGTAACCTTTTATATCTCTTATTGATGAATTTATGAATTAGGGTTGAGACCCACGTTGGGGGTTTGCATATTTGTCATTCTAAAACAAGTATTAAGGTGATTATGATTATGGTGTATATTTGAAGTGTTAAATTGTGGTGATGGTTAGTTTGACTAGGAACCAAAAGAAGAGATTCAAGTGGTGATGTTCTTAGTATGCTTAGCTTGGAACCAAGGTAAGTAATTTGGACTATAACATTTTTATATATGTTTTATCATGTTTGTGTTGTGATTGAAGGTGATAAAAACTAGAGACTTGGCTAGTTGGATTTATGTTGTCAAAGTGATTGTTAGTTCATGTTTATAGATTAACAATGTGTGTGATGGAATTGTTATATGCTTTGTGTTTAGGATGCCTTGATATTTATAGAATTCCTGGACACCAAAGAACATTATAGAACAATTAAGATTAACTACAATTATTCTTAAGTATATAATTTGACCACCTATCAAACTTAATCTATTTTAGGGATTCGGCCGGCCCACACACTTTTAGGGTTGTGCTTTTGCCTTTATATACAAATTAATATATTTATCCCGGTTAAATGTATACGATCTAGATAATTATCGTTTTACCCTTCTATGAGAATATTACTGTATTCTCATTACCTCTTCATTACCATTTCATTTCGTCACATTTTTCTCATTTCCGCTTGCGTGCACCAGTATGACCCATCGGCATTTTCACAAAGACCAGTTGCGAGAGACGTTCTTTGCACACTAATCCTTTCACGCCTTGCATGGCAAGCAACGTTCCCAGCCGACCTCGTGTTTTCTTTCTTTTTAGTAGGTTGTCTAGTCCATTAGGCATTAAGATTCACCCCTCACTCTCAATAAAAATTGGTGAAGGGGTGAGGCACAAAGTACATCATTCTTTCAATACTAATCATTCGATTAGTGTTATATCGTGTGTGTTTACTTTTTGTAGCATAAGGTTCTTAAAGTATGTTGAGTTCTTGAAATGATCTATTCTACAGGCTAGATATTAAGTTGTTGTTGCAACGTAATACCAACCAAGGCTGTCAAGACCGCGTGTAAACTCGTAGGATCGTACGAGTTTACGTGTTCACTAGCTAAAATCGTGGTAGGATCGCATATGTGGTAGGATCGTAAGTAAAATCGTTGGATCGCACGTAAGATCGTAGGATCGTCACGCGATCCAAGTTATAAAAAATTTAATAACTTTTTCTATCTTTTAAGTTCATCTCACTTGCTTTGACCCAAAAACAAACGTGTGTTTTACTAATGTCTAATAAGTAAACCACTGTTGTTTGTTTTCTACATAGATTATAGTTTATACCAAAGTTTTCTACTTTTCTAAATAGATTATAGTCTAAAAGTGTTCAATAATTCAATTTACTTTACTTCATTGTGATTAAACTAATCAAATGGTATGTTTTGGAATGCCGCTAATGAAATGTTTGTTTCATTGAAATTATGTAGATGGGTCGTATGTTTTAAGACATTTAGGACTCATGCTATGTAATATTATTCCGCTAAATCGTTAATTTAACAATTGAAACTTGATTTTTTTGTGTTTTATTATTACTTTTGTGTTTGAAATTTGAACTTTGTCATTTTCAAGAGGATATTATATGAATTTATTTTTGACGTTGAGTAGAAATGCAAAACAGTTTGACTCGTTTATCATTTGTTTACAAACTATGAAATTTTGGTAGGATCGTAATATCGTGATTCGATCCTACGATCTTGCAAAGACAATAACGATCTCACACAGGATCGCGATCTTTACAGCCTTGACACCAACAATCACTATTATGAGTTGCTAGTTTCTAGATATTTTAGTTTCTATATATTTGTAACGCGTCGTTAGACAAAGTTAAAAAAAAAAAGCAAAAAGAAAAAAGCCAAAGTCTACCTATACAAAGAACTAAATTGGTATTTATTTTTTTTTATTTTTTTTAAAGAGAGTGGTAGAGTATTCAATTTGAAGATAAGAACGTGTGCTGCATTTTTTTATTTTTTTATTATTATTTTTTTTTTATTTTAAGAAACTGATATATTATTCAATTTGAAGATAATAACGTGTGAAATAGTGTCTTCATCATATTAAAATTGACCGTGTACGTGGACCTTCCTGCATTTCTTATATTGTCGGTGGTATTGATGAACCAGCTTGCAAGGTTCGTCGAAATAGTGTTTTCATCAATTGAGCATGTACGTCAGTACGTGGACCTTCCAAATATAAATGTCTGGCGAATCAGCTGTTTAACCCCATAAATTTATATGGGCAAATATAAATGTCTGGCGAATCGATTTTTAATTATAACCACGTAAATTTATATGGGCTGACAAATTAGAAAATTCTTCTTTTTCTTTTTTTTACTGGCAGTACATATGACCTACAAGATACACAATTTAAAGTTAGTAACTACGTTTGCTATGAATTTACAATATTAAACTTTACCATGGTATCCAGTTATCCACTACAAGAATTGAGGTTTAGCGACCATCCACACGAAGTCGTCCCTAAAACCAATATAGTCGTCGCTAAAAGTCGTGAGAGACGATATGTCATTCCTAAAAGGTTATTGTTTGATGACTAGATTAAGTGGCCCAAACCTAACTCTAGATTTGAGTATATTAAGTTTAGGGTCTGAATTACTTGTTCATTCAGCTACACATTTATTATAAATACACATATAATTTTTATTATATAATTACAAAACACAATTCAAAAATACTACTCTTTTAATATATTATATAGTATCGAAGCTTTAGGTTCAACTTACCACAAAATAGTTGTCCTCCGGTCATCGGCTACTCGACGTTGATTCAAAGGGATCCTGGTTTATTTACTCTCTTTTACTTTATATTTTCGTTTTATCATTTTGTCTGATCCAAATCATATATCTTAGAACATAAAAAACTCTAGCGGTCATAACACGTCTCATATTATGTTGATTTAGCCATTAATCAACCAAACTTGTCTCATCAACATTTCTCTTTGTTTTACAGACGGAGATCGTTGTCGTCTTTTGAAAATATTTGGTTGCAAAATTGCCGCTCCTACCTAAAGGCAAAGCAAGTAATGACGTAAAAAAAGTTATGCAAAAGAGGAAGTCACAAGCAATAAACAACTATGCCTTCAAATACAATTATGTTTTTATTCAAACAAACAACAAATATGATATATAGAAAGAAAAGAATAAGAAGCGGCTTTCAACATATGTTCAAGTGGCTTTCAATATATGTTTCAGTTTGTCCGTCTAGAAGCATCCCGGTCAAACTCCTTGAAAATGCTAGATGACTAAATTAGTTGGCCAAAACTTAATTGTGGATTTGGGTCTATTAGATTTAGGGTTTAAATTGCTTGTTCATTAAGCTTTTTTTTTTTTTTTTTTAATCATAAATACACATTATATCTTTATTACATAATTACAAAGCAATCCAATAATAGTCAAAAGAATCGGATTATCTTAAGAGACGACATTAAATTATAATTATAAAAAAACTATTTACTTCTGGCGACGAAGTAATAATAATAATAATAAATATTACCTTTAGCGATGCATTGTCGTCGCTAAAAGTATCAATTCTTGCAACAACATTTTCGTGCTTTCAGCAGCTATATAGCCATACATATGCTTTTCCGACCGTTTTTTTAGATTTTCAGCTTACAAACAACTCATAAATCGTTTCAACATAATTCATTTCAAGATAATTCATTTCAACAAATATAGTTTCAACATTCCCAAATTGTTTCAACAATCCCAAATCATATCAAATAAAACCACAAAATACTTGAACATTAATCGATTTTACATACATACAGCATATACTCATCTTTGTTTTCATCATCCTCCATTTTTCATCCCCGCATTCATCCTTTCTTCATCATCCCCCTATTCATCTTACGTTGAAAGTCAAAGTCAAAGTTTGAAAAATCTTAGCAACAACATTGTCGCCGCTAAAAGTAATTGTCAAAGCCACAAACCACTTATTTTGTCGTTTACGGAACCATGTGTTGTCGCTAAAACTTTCCATGATATCCCCGAACCTTGTAGTGATTGTACTTTACGAGGGTATTCATGTACGCGCACTACAAGAAAAATGACATTTAGTGACTGATAAAAAGTGTCAGCAAAAGCGAAAAATCAGTCACTATAGGCATTTTGGTCTTCTCCCACTGAAAGAAAAAGAGACACTAAAGAGACCATCACTAAAAGTCTTTTTTGACGCTTAATATCAGTCACAAAAGGTCTATTAGATTTTGTGTCTGATTGTTATGCGTCAATATAGGTTCTTCTGACAACTGGCAATTTAGGGAGTCTATTTTAGGTAACCGCATTACGTTAAACTAAACCGAGTTTTGCCTTTATCACTATTTTTATAAACCATGACTTGATTTTATATCGTCTATTGGTTTTTATGATTTATTTCATTATTAAATGAGTTATCGTATGAGTTTTAACTCTATTTGGTAGGCACTATTCGATTCGGCACTAGAAAAGCCTAAAACAAGAATTATTGTAACTCTTAGACCGTAACTCAAAAATTAACAAATAAATAGTCAAAACTCATGGAAAAACGTAAATAACGATGTTAGAAAGTTAAATAAATGTTGTGAGACAGTCGGGGGACAATATATGAGCTCGGGAATGGGTAAACGGGATAGTTACGAAAAATTACAACTCCGACCCTTCCCTTTTCTCTTGAAACCGGCGCCCCCTTCCTCCAAAATAATTATTTTGAGGTCCCTAGTAGCCTAGTATATATACCCCATCAATTCCCCATTTCACCTCTTTCATTCTCTCACTAAAAACATACACAACATATCTTTCTCTCTCTACACCATCTCTCTAAAAACCCTAACCCTAGAACCCACCACCGCCGGCCACTGTTCCGGCCACCATGGCCCGTCGGCGGCGTGTCACCCCCCACCTCCACCACCATATTGAAGCTCTATTTTTCCTCTTTCCAACCATATATTACACGCTCCATTTGGACTTTAATAACACCTTCAAATCTTCGAATCAAGATTCGTAATTTTAGGGTTTCAAGTGAGTTTTGCAATTGGTGATTGAATAAGGTAAATGGAACAAGTTTTGAGCTTGTTTGGGCAATAATAAGCCACGAAATGAAAATTAGGGTTTCGACCCTATGAACAAATTTGGGGCTTTTGGGTGGAACATGAAATTAAGTCTAATTAGTGACTAAATAAACAAGTAATTAGTGTTTGGTAAATGTGTGGTGTATCAATTTGATGGGTTTATGCATTTTAGGTTTAGCTTCATATTTTTGGTTAAGATAGATGATGGGTTTTGTGTTTGGTTAGTGTTTGGAGCTTGAATGATTGGATTTGGGTATTGTGGAATTGATTTGGTTGTGTTTGGTCGTCAAACATGGGACGTACGAACCACCTAGGGCTTGTACGTGGCTCATGAGAGGCGTACGAGACCCACATGGACCATGGGTCCGGGTCGGGTCAATTTGGTAGCTTGTTGGTTGATGTAGTTGAGGTTTGGATTAGACGCGTGGAGCCGAAAAGCTTCTAGAGCTTGTTTGGTTCACGTGGTCTTAACCGCGACCGTGTCATGACCATTAGGGTCATAACATTGGTTTCGAGTACATTTGGTTGATTGATTGGTTGGCAAGATTGTTTTGAGCTGGTTTGGGATTGAATTGCGATATTGTGACTTTTACGTTGGACTTGATATATATATTGTTGACTTTGAGCTACGTCGGCGTTACTTTGACTTTTTAGTCAATAGTTGACTCCGACAAAGCCGTAACATGGACTTTAGTATAATTTGGACTATTGATTGATTAAAAGCCGAGAAGTTATGACTCGTGCTTGTGGACTCGAAACGAATAACAATATGAAATTAATATTGGAATTTTACGAAATATATATTTGTACATGAAAATGCTAATAGACTATGAAATATAAATAATGAATGGGCTTTTGTACCAAAAATGTCGATAACAAGTCTTATCTTGTTATTTACTATTTTTAAATGGAAACTAACGACTAAATTAGAAATGTTTTGTAATAAATGAGTAATTAATGTTTCGAGTACACGTTTATCAATAAATGTCAATTGTGGACATTTAGGGTGTGTTTGTTTCATTAAGATGTTTTGGGTCTGAATCTGACTACCACATCTTACTGGTAAGAGGTGGCTAGAAAGTCTAAATCTGAACGAAATAATGTTGTTTGTTTTTTTATAAGTGTCCGAATGATTTTAGGAAAATGATCTAGAGACCTACAACTTGTGCCTAATTGTGTGCCTAACATATGTGGAGTTACCTTATTGGATTGTGAAGCAGTGGGCCCCGTTGTTACAACCAATGAATTAGTGACATGCAATTTTAGGCATAAAATTAGGCCTATAATTAGGTCTCCCAATCACTACTCATGATTTTAAGTGCTTGTTTTTGCAATTTGTTTATTAAACCAACGCAATGCGATAATAAATAACTTATGTAAATATGAAACAAGACTTTTTATCATAAATATAACATAGTTAATAAACAATCAAATATATTATATAAAGTTTACAAAATGAGTAAGAGGCAATGATAAGGTTTTAAAAGGTACCTTTTTGAGGAGTCGTTTAAGCCCTTATTTGATCATTTTTGTATCCGTTATTGCTTAATATCGTTCCTTTTCACTTTTTAGGTCTCTTGAAGGCAAAATGCTGGAATGGCACTTATTTGGACGAAAAGGCGCGAATATACGAAGAAAATGGCCAAATTCAGAATCGAGACACTCAAAGCTGCTGAAAACATAAGGTGACGGCGTCAGGTGTTAATTGCGACGCCGTCGGAGGATTTTTGTGACGGGACAGAAGCCAAAACTCCTATTTTCAAGTGACGACGTCAAGTTATAAAAGAGTAGGCCGTCGCAACTCAGACGGCCTAGATGTAATCCAGACGGCGTCAGAAGCTGAAGAGGACGGCGTCACAAGCATAAGGTGACGCCGTCGCAAGTCTAACGTGGCCAAGACGAAACCCTAATGACGGCGACACGACGGCGTCACAAAACATAAGGTGACGCCGTCGCAGATGTAATATTATATATAGAATCCGAACTTTTCAGTATTTAGTGTGTAGTCTTTTGGAGTAAAAACCTAAACCGAACCAAGGTTGTCTTGTACAGTATTTTAGGGTTCCAAACCCTATCTTACACCAAGATAAGTGTTTTACTTCATTAATACAATTATGTCTTTGATTATTTGTGTATATGCTTGCATGTTCTCCATGTACGGCTAATTTACTTGGCGCCGCTGCCGGGGAATAGAATAGCTAGTTAGTAGTCCACCTCGTTTAGGTTTCTTTACTTGATTCCTATCAAGTAACTTTTTTCTCATTTTTAGCTTTCTCGTAGTCTATCCCCCTTCTTCGTGACATTTGTTCGTAATCCCATCACTTTTCATCATAGAAGGTGATAACCAACCACCACTCATCAACCCACCACCAAATGACCCGCCAAGAGCCCGTACTCTTGGTGAATACTCAAGACCAAGCCAGTTAGGCTATAGGAACACCATTGAGCTTCCCGACCAAGCCCAAACTACGGCCTTGCGATCCGACACCATCCGGTTGGTGCAAAACGGATGTGCATTCCATGGACTTCGTTCCGAAGATCCAAATCAGCATCTTAGGGATTTCCTTAAAGTTGTCGATTCCATCGACCTTGATGCTACTACTCGGGAGACCACGCGTCTGCGTCTCTTCCAATTCTCTCTACGGGACCAAGCTAGTAATTGGCTTGAGCGACTTCCCGCCGGCTCCATCTCAAGTTGGGATGATCTTACCTCTCGCTTCCTTGCTCAATTTTTCCCACCGGGGAGGACCACTAAACTTAGGCGAGACATCTTGACGATTCAACAACTCCAAGGTGAGTCTCTCTACAAAGCATGGACTCGATTTAAGGACCTACTCCGTAGACTTCCCCATCATGGCATTGATCTTTGGCTTCAAATCCAAATTTTCTATGACCATACCGATTTCATCACTCGACGATCCATTGATCGAGCCGCCGGTGGAAGGCTCAGCGACTTTAATGCAGAGAAATCTTGGGATATTATAGAGGAGCTTGCTAATCAAAGCTACGAAGATTGGAATGAATCTCCTGAAACTCCGGTTAACGTAGTTAATGCCATATCAACTCCTTTTGAATCTTCCGACACCCTCGAGGAGCAAATGAGTGCCATTGAGAGAGGGATTGATTATATTATGGAAAGGCAAAGAAGAGTCCCCGTACAAATTCCTCGAGAAGCTGTCAAATCCGCCAATTCCACCAACCACCCCACACCTTTTTCGGAGTCCCCAAGTCGTGAGCAAAACCCAAATTCCGAAAGGCGCTTCCGTTCTACTTCCCCGATACCACTTTAACTAAGCTTCAAGGAACAAATGAGGGAGTACATGGCAGCTCATACAGAGAGATTAGCCAAATTTGAAGAGGAGGTTTATAGGCAGAGAGAGGAAATGCAAGCGAAAATGACGAAAATGATGAATTTGGTAATAGAATTTACCAAAACAAAAGCTCCCGAAAAGGTACTAGTAAGAAGCTACGATTGTCCTCCCACCTCGTTTGTTAACGCTGTTTCCATTATGCCCGAGGATGCAAGGGTTGAGATAGGGAGAACAGAAGAAAGCAAGAAGGAGAAGTCTATGCCTAATGATGAGCCTGAGACCATTGAGTACTACCTTAAGCACGAAATTAACAAAAAAACCATTGCAAACCAAGTAAACAGCTTTAGGTACAATGAAGTTCTTAGGGAGGCCCTTGAAGGAAAAATGACAGAAGAAGAGTATGACGCCTTGCCTATGGGACCCCTGTATGAGTTAGTCATAAAAAAACCATTAACAAAAAAACGAGACACCAAAGGGAATTTCGTGATACCATGTAGCATAGGTGATATTGATAATATAAATGCCTTAGCCGATCAAGGGACTGATGTGAACATAATGCCATTATCAATCTATAATAAGTTAACTAAGGAGAAACCAGTCAAGACAGATCTTAGACTTTCCTTAGCTAATCACACTTATGTCCACCCCATAGGAATCGCGGTGGATGTTCTAATTGAGGTGGCTAATATCGTTTATCCGGTGGATTTCGTGATCATTGATGTTGAGGAAGATAAAAATGTGCCCCTCATTCTTGGGACACCATTTCTGGCCACCGCCAAGGCAACCATCAAATGCGGAGAGGGCATCATGATACTCAAAAGCGGGAAGGGGTACGCTAGGATACCCATCATCCCAAGGTACCCTCTTAAGATCATGGACATGATTACGGGTGGAAATCAAAAAGCCCCTAGCAATAGTGTTAAGAAGAAGATGAATGACTGGGAAAAAGGGCTTAGGGACTTTATGGTTCAAGGATTGTATGCAACGTTGTGGAAACCCGACAAGAAGTTAGGAAATAATCCCACTTCGATACCTAAGACACAAAGGAGCCCTACGGAATTTCTAAAAGGAGAAAAATTACTTTTATACAAATCACGGATAAGGGCATTACGAGGTAGAAACAAACCAAGATGGTTTGGACCTTTCACAGTGAAGGAAACCAATTTAAAAGATAAAACCGTCACCATAATAGATAACGTTGGCAAGGAATCCACTGTAAGCATACAACGTCTACACCCTTTCGACGAAGGGAAAGCGAAGGTGGCGGTAATGAAGTAACGTAGGAACACGACTACGAGTCTAGCTACAAGACTCTTAAATAAAGAAAAGCGCTTCGTGGGAGGCAACCCATGCTTAATTGTTTGCTTGTTAGTGTCATATGTCTTTTATTGATTGTTTATTCTCATGTTTAAATTTGTAAAAATGCTTTATTTTGTTTTTAACCTCGTCTTAATTGCATATAAAGGTATTTTACATAAAGGATAAGTGTAGGGAGGATTACACACGTTTTCAAAAGAAACGTAAACATGAGAATAACAATTCATTAAAAGATATATTTGTGTGTTTATTCGAGTCAAATGCTTGTATCGAGTCATAATGGATGTTTTGCAGAAATTTTTCCAGATTCTAAAGATGTAAATTTTCCAGAATTTTTTCCAGAAAATTGCAGACCAGTTTTTGTCAGGATAACCTGACGGCGTCAGGATCGCAACCTGACGGAGTCAGGAAGGAGTAAAAACAACAGATTACTTTTTTCTCGTTTTCTGAGCTACTTAAAAAAAATTTGGAATTTTCTAGAAATTCTGTAAACATCCATTCCACAAGCATTATATCCAAGTTTAAATCGAGTCTTATATATATTATTACCACCGATTTTACGCGAAAGTTTCGTTTGTTTTCTTCAAGTGTGCAGGTTTAATTTATCAAGAAGAAGTTACATAAGATTGGAAGGAGCTTTTCACGCATAAATTCTTCTTGGAAAGGATTTAACCACTACTTCACACACGGATCCTACCGAGCTAATCAGGGGAGTACTAGTTTCTTTCGTTTTTAATTATCTTCCATTATCATAACTTTGATACTTTCGGGGAACATTGGGGACAATGTTCAGTTTAAGTGTAGGGAGGGAAAATAAAACGGGAACTTTGAAACTATGCTTATCCTTGAATGTTTGCTTTGTCCAATTGTATTTGTGTAATAAACCATGAGAAAATGTCGGTTAGGGTAATTTTGGCACCAAATTTAAAAATTTTCATGACATATAGGAGTGGGCCATTAGTCTTAACAAAAGCGTCTCACGGATAGGAAGTTGCATAACTAGCACAAAAACCCTTTACCACCTAAATTCCACCCAAAATGTGAGGATCGCCCTTAGATTAGTAGGAATTAAAAGCATTCATCTTCAATGCTTAGAGTGTGAACCGGTAGTATATTAGATTCTAGAACTTGTTTTGTGATGCATTCCGAGATCGCAAGTAAGACTACACTTGTGTAGTTAGGAATAACTAAATGATAAAAGGCATTAGGATAACCCTTGTTTGATACCCGTAATATAATTACTTCTTCCACATTGGTTGAGTAATTCCCCCACACCCTTTGCGTTGTACTCATCTTTAGTACACGATACCCCTAGTTAACCCCTCAGAGCCTATCCTTTTCGCGGTTCTCGTGATGTTTCGGTTTTTCCGGAATATCAATGAAGAGCATTGTTTACACCCCACCCCCAAATATACACCCAAATCGCCTTAGCCTACCCTGTATGCACTCACTTTTAGTGCATTATTGTTATCACCTTAAACCCTTAGTTCAATTATCTAGTTGCTTGCATGAGTTGCTAAGTCGAGTCATATCCTTTGTATACAAGTTTGGGACGATTGGGATTCATGGGAAAAGTTAAAGTTTATGAAATGACGGGAAGGGAACGTTAAATTCAAATTCCCTTTGTTTGCGTAATAATGTACCCAAAGTGTTTTGATCCTTTCAATTCGGGTCAAATTAGTGTTAGAGTAATAAAAACTCAAGTGTAGGGATGTGCCTATAAATCCCTATCATTTTGATGTTACCGTAGAGGATGGTAGAGTAAAAGTGTATGAAAAAAAAAACAAAAAAAAAACATACTGGCTACCATCCTACATCTATCCTTTAAATTTATGTTTGTTTATTTCAGTTAGCTAGAGTTTAGAGTGTCGAGTCTTGGCTTAGCAACGCCATTCTTCGTATGCTTGTAACATAAGAGATTTTTGACTTGCCACCACTATATAGCCTATCCCACCAAACCCTTTATTTCCCTACCGTAAGCCTAACGTTACAACCCTTTAAAGACCTCTTTGATAGTGTTTCCTAGGTGCTTACGCCAAAGCGATAGAGGTTTGATCTATTCTCAAGCCTATGGTAATCTATGTACTAGGACCGGTTAATGAGTGTTTATCTTCCATTTCCAATTTGTTATATTTCATATACACCCGAGAGAGATGTGAGTATCCAAACACCCCATGTGAGGTGCTAGTATGTAATTTTCGTGCTTGTTATGACTTTTGCGGGGCTTATATGTGTTGTGGACTATTTTGAACGAATGCTTCATGACCCTAACTTATAAATTAATTGGCTAAAAGCACATTTGCTTGAGGACAAGCAAATACCAAGTGTAGGGATATTTGATAAGGTTTTAATAGGTACCTTTTTGAGGGGTCGTTTAAGCCCTTATTTGATCACTTTTGTATCCGTTATTGCTTAATATCGTTCCTTTTCACTTTTTAGGTCTCTTGAAGGCAAAATGCTGGAATGGCACTTATTTGGACGAAAAGGCGCGAATATACGAAGAAAATGGCCAAAGTCAGAATCGAGACACTCAAAGCTGCTGAAAACATAAGGTGATGGCGTTAGGTGTTAATTGCGACGCCGTTGGAGGACTTTTGTGACGGGACAGAAGCCAAAACTCCTATTTTCAAGTGACGACGTCAAGTTATAAAAGAGTAGGCCGTCGCAACTCAGATGGCCTAGATGTAATCCAGACGGCGTCAGAAGCTGAAGAGGACGGCATCACAAGCATAAGGTGACGCCGTCGCAAGTCTAACGTGGCCAAGACGAAACCCTAATGACGGCGCCACAACGGTGTCACAAAACATAAGGTGACGCCGTTGCAGATGTAATATTATATATAGAATCCGAATTTTTCAGTATTTAGTGTGTAGTCTTTTGGAGTAAAAACCTAAACCGAACCAAGGCGGTCTTGTAGAGTATTTTAGGGTTCCAAACCCTATATTACACCAAGATAAGTGTTTTACTTCATTAATAAAATTATGTATTTGATTATTTGTGTGTATGCTTGCATGTTCTCCATGTCCGGCTAATTTACTTGTGTGTTTGCTTAGGGAATATGAAACTTGATTATTGAATATTGATTGGTTGTCTCTTATCTTAGTTGATTAATGATCTAGTAATGCGATAGGTCATTCGTTGTGTACTTAATGCTTGATTAAATCTTTGTGAACCTTAGAATATGACTCCTTGAGTAGTTGTAAGCTAAACCATCCAAAGAGTGCCTTAGAGTAAGAGTTTATTATCCCTAGTGGGTTTTGTAGACGAGACCCTTTGGTAAGTTCAAAGAGTTAGGGAGAAACGCATACCCTACAACCTTAGACACACAACGCAACTAGGAATAAGGACGTGACAATTCAACCACCAATAGGAGATAATTAAGGAGTAGTAAAACCTAAGTAAACACATCTTTAAACTATCATACGAGCACACATTAATTAGACATAGACTACATACACCTTAGATTAGATAATTAGATAAGTAGAGTAATCGGTAAAAATACCAACCCCCCTCAAATTCAAACCCCGAGATTCGTACCTTTCCTTTCCTTAAAAAATATAAAAAGATAAAAAATAATCTTCCTCAACCCCAACCTTAGCGTAGTAACTTCTCACTAGCATTCCTATTCCCCTAGAAAACGATATCAGTACCCGTGGCTTACCCTAATACTACACTACAATGATTAGGTTCACTGCCTAGGGTGTTGAAAAACTTGCTCGACGAAAAGGAAGTTCCTTTGACCCCGAACGACGCGTGTAGCGTTATCAAGTTTTTGGCGCCGCTACCGGGGAATAGAATAGCTAGTTAGTAGTCCACCTCGTTTAGGTTTCTTTACTTGATTCCTATCAAGTAAACTTTTTTCTCATTTTTAGCTTTCTCGTAGTCTATCCTCCTTCTTCGTGACCTTTGTTCGTAATCCCATCACTTTTCATCATGGAAGGTGATAACCAACCACCACTCATCAACCCACCACCAAATGACCCACCAAGAGCCCGTACTCTTGGTGAATACTCGAGACCAAGCCAGTTAGGCTATAGGAACACCATTGAGCTTCCCGACTAAGCCCAAACTACGGCCTTGCGATCCGACACCATCCGGTTGGTGCAAAACGGATGTGCATTCCATGGACTTCGTTCCGAAGATCCAAATCAGCATCTTAGGGATTTCCTTAAAGTTGTCGATTCCATCGACCTTGATGCTACTACTCGGGAGACCACGCGTCTGCGTCTCTTCCAATTCTCTCTATGGGACCAAGCTAGTAATTGGCTTGAGCGACTTCCCGCCGGCTCCATCTCAAGTTGGGATGATCATACCTCTCGCTTCCTTGCTCAAATTTTCCCACCGGGGAGAACCACTAAACTTAGGCGAGACATCTTGACGTTCAACAACTCCAAGGTGAGTCTCTCTACAAAGCATGGACTCGATTTAAGGACCTACTCCGTAGACTTCCCCATCATGGCATTGATCTTTGGCTTCAAATCCAAATTTTCTATGACCATACCGATTTCATCACTCGACGATCCATTGATCGAGCCGCCGGTGGAAGGCTCAGCGACTTTAATGCAGAGAAATCTTGGGATATTATAGAGGAGCTTGCTGATCAAAGCTACGAAGATTGGAATGAATCTCCTGAAACTCCGGTTAACGTAGTTAATGCCATATCAACTCCTTTTGAATCTTCCGACACCCTCGAGGAGCAAATGAGTGCCATTGAGAGAGGGATTGATTATCTTATGGAAAGGCAAAGAAGAGTCCCCGTACAAATTCCTCGAGAAGCTGTCAAATCTGCCAATTCCACCAACCACCCCACACCTTTTTCGGAGTCCCCAAGTCGTGAGCAAAACCCAAATTCCGAAAGGCGCTTCCGTTCTACTTCCCCGATACCACTTTCACCAAGATTCAAGGAACAAATGAGGGAGTACATGGCAGCTCATACGGAGATATTAGCCAAATTTGAAGAGGAGGTTTATAGGCAGAGAGAGGAAATGCAAGCGAAAATGACGAAAATGATGAATTTGGTAATAGAATTTACCAAAACAAAAGCTCCCGAAAAGGTACTAGTAAGAAGCAACGATTGTCCTCCCACCTCGTTTGTTAACGCTGTTTCCATTATGCCCGAGGATACAAGGGTTGAGATAGGGAGAACTGAAGAAAGCAAGAAGGAGGAGTCTATGCCTAATGATGAGCCTGAGACCATTGAGTACTACCTTAAGCACGAAATTAACAAAAAAACCATTGCAAACCAAGTAAACAACTTTAGGTACAATGAAGTTCTTAGGGAGGCCCTTGAAGGAAAAATGACAGAAGAAGAGTATGACGCCTTGCCTATGGGTCCCCTGTATGAGTTAGTCATAAAAAAACCATTAACAAAAAAACGAGACACCACAGGGAATTTCGTGATACCATGTAGCATAGGTGATATTGATAATATAAATGCCTTAGCCGATCAAGGGACTGATGTGAACATAATGCAATTATCAATCTATAATAAGTTAACTAAGGAGAAACCAGTCAAGACGGATCTTAGACTTTCCTTAGCTAATCACACCTATGTCCACCCCATAGGAATCGCGGTGGATGTTCTAATTGAGGTGGCTAATATCGTTTATCCGGTGGATTTCGTGATCATTGATGTTGAGGAAGATAAAAACGTGCCCCTCATTCTTGGGACACCATTTCTGGCCACCGCCAAGGCAACCATCAAATGCGGAGAGGGCATCATGATACTCAAAAGCGGGAAGGGGTACGCTAGGCTACCCATCATCCCAAGGTACCCTCTTAAGATCATGGACATGATTACGGGTGGAAATCAAAAAGCCCCTAGCAATAGTGTTAAGAAGAAGATGAATGACTGGGAAAAAGGGCTTAGGGACTTTATGGTTCAAGGATTGTATGCAACGTTGTGGAAACCCGACAAGAAGTTAAGAAATAATCCCACTTCGATACCTAAGACACAAAGGAGCCCTACGGAATTTCTAAAAGGAGAAAAAGTACTGTTATACAAATCACGGATAAGGGCATTACGAGGTAGAAACAAACCAAGATGGTTTGGACCTTTCACAGTGAAGGAAACCAATTTAAAAGATAAAACTGTCACCATAATAGATAACGTTGGCAAGGAATCCACTGTAAGCATACAACGTCTACACCCTTTCGACGAAGGGAAAGCGAAGGAAGAAGGTGGCGGTAATGAAGTAACGTAGGAACACGACTACGAGTCTAGCTACAAGACTCTTAAAAAAGAAAAGCGCTTCGTGGGAGGCAACCCATGCTTAATTGTTTGCTTGTTAGTGTCATATGTCTTTTATTGATTGATTCTCATGTTTAAATTTGTAAAAATGCTTTATTTTGTTTTTAACCTCGTCTTAATTGCATATAAAGGTATTTTACATAAAGGATAAGTGTAGGGAGGATTACACACGTTTTCAAAAGAAACGTAAACATGAGAATAACAATTCATTAAAAGATATATTTGTGTGTTTGTTCGAGTCAAATGCTTGTATCGAGTCATAATGGATGTTTTGCAGAAATTTTTCCAGATTCTAAAGATGTAAATTTTCCAGAATTTTTTCCAGAAAATCGCAGACCAGTTTTTGTCAGGATAACCTGACGGCGTCAGGATGGCAACCTGACGGCGTCAGGAAGGAGTAAAAACAACAGATTACCTTTTTCTCGTTTTCTGAGCTACTTAAAAAAATTTTGGAATTTTCCAGGTCTTAATTTTCCAGAAATTCTGTAAACATCCATTCCACAAGCATTATATCCAAGTTTAAATCGAGTCTTATATATATTATTCCAGCCGATTTTACGCGAAGGTTTCGTTTGTTTTCATTCAAGTGTGCAGGTTTAATTTATCAAGAAGAAGTTACATAAGATTGGAAGGAGCTTTTCACGCATAAGTTCTTCTTGGAAAGGATTTAACCACTACTTCACACACGGATCCTACCGAGCTAATCAGGGGAGTACTAGTTTCTTTCGTTTTTAATTACCTTCCATTATCATAACTTTGATACTTTCGGGGAACATTGGGGACAATGTTCAGTTTAAGTGTAGGGAGGGAAAATAAAATGGGAACTTTGAAACTATGCTTATCCTTGAATGTTTGCTTTGTCCAATTGTATTTGTGTAATAAACCATGAGAAAATGTCGGTTAGGGTAATTTTGGCACCAAATTTAAAAATTTTCAAGACATATAAGAGTGGGCCATTAGTCTTAACAAAAGCGTCTCACGGATAGGAAGTTGCATAACTAGCACAAAAACCCTTTACCACCTAAATTCCACCCAAAATGTGAGGATCGCCCTTAGATTAGTAGGAATTAAAAGCATTCATCTTCAATGCTTAGAGTGTGAACCGGTAGTATATTAGATTCTAGAACTTGTTTTGTGATGCATTCCGAGATCGCAAGTAAGACTACACTTGTGTAGTTAGGAATAACTAAATGATAAAAGGCATTAGGATAACCCTTGTTTGATACCCGTAATATAATTACTTCTTCCACATTGGTTGAGTAATTCCCCCACACCCTTTGCGTTGTACTCATCTTTAGTACACGATACCCCTAGTTAACCCCTCAGAGCCTATCCTTTTCGCGGTTCTCGTGATGTTTCGGTTTTTCCGGAATATCAATGAAGAGCATTGTTTACACCCCACCCCCAAATATACACCCAAATCGCCTTAGCCTACCCTGTATGCACTCACTTTTAGTGCATTATTGTTATCACCTTAAACCCTTAGTTCAATTATCTAGTTGCTTGCATGAGTTTCTAAGTCGAGTCATATCCTTTGTATACAGTTTTGGGGACGATTGGGATTCATGGGAAAAGTTAAAGTTTATGAAATGACGGGAAGGGAACGTTAAATTCAAATTCCCTTTGTTTGCGTAATAATGTACCCCAAGTGTTTTGATCTTTTAAATTCGGGTCAAATTAGTGTTAGAGTAATAAAAACTCAAGTGTAGGGATATGCCTATAAATCCCTATCATTTTGATGTTACCGTAGAGGATGGTAGAGTAAAAGTGTATGAGGAAAAAAATATATATATATATATATATATATATATATATATATATATATATATACGGGCTACCATCCTACATCTATCCTTTAAATTTATGTTTGTTTATTTCAGTTAGCTAGAGTTTAGAGTGTCGAGTCTTGGCTTAGCAACGCCATTCTTCGTATGCTTGTAACATAAGAGATTTTTGACTTGCCACCACTATATAGCCTATCCCACCAAACCCTTTATTTCCCTACCGTAAGCCTAACGTTACAACCCTTTAAAGACCTCTTTGATAGTGTTTCCTAGGTGCTTACGCCAAAGCGATAGAGGTTTGATCTATTCTCAAGCCTATGGTAATCTATGTACTAGGACCGGTTAATGAGTGTTTATCTTCCATTTCCAATTTGTTATATTTCATATACACCCGAGAGAGATGTGAGTATCCAAACACCCCATGTGAGGTGCTAGTATGTAATTTTCGTGCTTGTTATGACTTTTGCGGGGCTTATATGTGTTGTGGACTGTTTTGAACGAATGCTTCATGACCCCTAACTTATAAATTAATTGGCTAAAAGCACATTTGCTTGAGGACAAGCAAATACCAAGTGTAGGGATATTTGATAAGGTTTTAATAGGTACCTTTTTGAGGGGTCGTTTAAGCCCTTATTTGATCACTTTTGTATCCGTTATTGCTTAATATCGTTCCTTTTCACTTTTTAGGTCTCTTGAAGGCAAAATGCTGGAATGGCACTTATTTGGACGAAAAGGCGCGAATATACGAAGAAAATGGCCAAAGTCAGAATCGAGACACTCAAAGCTGCTGAAAACATAAGGTGATGGCGTTAGGTGTTAATTGCGACGCCGTTGGAGGACTTTTGTGACGGGACAGAAGCCAAAACTCCTATTTTCAAGTGACGACGTCAAGTTATAAAAGAGTAGGCCGTCGCAACTCAGATGGCCTAGATGTAATCCAGACGGCGTCAGAAGCTGAAGAGGACGGCGTCACAAGCATAAGGTGACGCCGTCGCAAGTCTAACGTGGCCAAGACGAAACCCTAATGAAGGCGACATGATGGCGTCACAAAACATAAGGTAACGCCGTCGCAGATGTAATATTATATATAGAATCCGAATTTTTCAGTATTTAGTGTGTAGTCTTTTGGAGTAAAAACCTAAACCGAACCAAGGCTGTCTTGTACAGTATTTTAGGGTTCCAAACCCTATCTTACACCAAGATAAGTGTTTTACTTCATTAATACAATTATGTCTTTGATTATTTGTGTGTATGCTTGCATGTTCTCCATGTCCGGCTAATTTACTTGTGTGTTTGCTTAGGGAATATGAAACTTGATTATTGAATATTGATTGGTTGTCTCTTATCTTAGTTGATTAATGATCTAGTAATGCGATAGGTCATTCGTTGTGTACTTAATGCTTGATTAAATCTTTGTGAACCTTAGAATATAACTCCTTGAGTAGTTGTAAGCTAAACCATCCAAAGAGTGCCTTAGAGTAAGAGTTTATTATCCCTAGTGGGTTTTGTAGACGAGACCCTTTGGTAAGTTCAAAGAGTTAGGGAGAAACGCATACCCTACAACCTTAGACACACAACGCAACTAGGAATAAGGACGTGACAATTCAACCACCAATAGGAGATAATTAAGGAGTAGTAAAACCCAAGTAAACACATCTTTAAACTATCATACGAGCACACATTAATTAGACATAGACTACATACACCTTAGATTAGATAATTAGATAAGTAGAGTAATCGGTAAAAATACCAACCCCCCTCAAATTCAAACCCCGAGATTCGTACCTTTCCTTTCCTTAAAAAATATAAAAAGATAAAAAATAATCTTCCTCAACCCCAACCTTAGCGTAGTAACTTCTCATTAGCATTCCTATTCCCCTAGAGAACGATATCAATACCCGTGGCTTACCCTAATACTACACTACAACGATTAGGTTCACTGCCTAGGGTGTTGAAAAACTTGCTCGACGAAAAGGAAGTTCCTTTGACCCCGAACGACGCGTGTAGCGTTATCAGGCAGTAAGACAAGTCTCCCACCTTTTACTCAGTAAGATGTTATATGTCTAACTGGGTCTTACTCAAAAGAAAAAAACAAACAACCAAAACGTCTGCCCTCCACTTACTGGTAAGAGTAAGAGGGCTAGTAAGACTTTTTAAAAAAAAACAAACACACCCTTAATACTAGTTTAAGTATTTGATTGCTTACGTTGTGTGCATGGGTTACGGATAACCTAGCATTAATAGTGTTGATCCACGTGGGTAGCGGACTTATTAGGTTGACGAATCTAATAAGAGTCCGCTAGGCACATTGGATAACCCTATTAATGGGTGAATTATCCTTATGACTCTTTAAGATACGATTGATTTATAGGATAATAAGCGACACGAATAAATAAATGAGTTTATCGAGTTGACGAATTCGATAAGGTCTACTATTTATTCTGAAACTTATTGAACTATGGAGCTTATCGTTTAGAGGTCTCATTGTGTCGCATTGAGTTATATATTGGTTGTTTGAGTGCATTCATGGCATCATATTGAGTCGATACACCCACATGAGGAATACCAAACACTAGGATTAAATGGTGAAACGAGACGTTTTTGGAAATAAAGAAACGGAATATATTAGGGGTAGATAACGCTGATTTTGAGGAATATATATATTAAGTTTGGTCTACATTAATAGGTTGTGCCGAGTCGATAGTTGCTGTGCTGTGATACCGTTATCTTCTGCTAGTGTTTATTTGTGCGTTGATTGCTTGAGGTGAGTTTCATAGCCCCACTTTTATCTACGTTTTGAACTATTTTGGGGTGAGAATCATGCTACTGTTTTTGGACCGTGAAAACTATTTGGATTTGCTTATGTGCTTGACTGTATAGATAGATGTGCGGTAGTTGTTGCCTTAGACTAGGTTGAACCGTTGCCTAGCTAAGAATAGACTTCTACATCGACCTAGTTCGGGGTTGGCAACTGTTCTAGAGGTTTCCACGACAGTGCTGGACTAGAGTCGCGGGGCCCGAGTAATCCCTGGATACGGGATGTGAGTATATGATTGGAGATCCGGTAGGATCAGTGTGTGAAACGGTATTTATCTATCTAGGTCTTGCATAGCAAATCAACTCTTACAGGTCCACTATGATTTTGTTGAACGTAAACCTATGAACTCACCAGCGTAAGCTGGCCTTTTAGCATGATTTCTCAGGTATTTGAGAGATGTTTGGAATACGTGATCGGTGGAAGCTTGGCAAGAAGGCGAGGTTCAAGGATCATTTCTGACTCTGATAAACTATAAGGACCTATTTTATTAAACTATGTTTTGGGCCTAATAATTACTCTTTTGGATTAAATGTTTGGATTAATTAAATTTTGGATTGGTTTTAAATGTTAAATGACCATCTTTTTGCTATACTTGTGTGCGATACCAATCCAATAGTAACGCCCCGAAAACTTGATTAAGTCTCCCACTGTACCGAGATTTGGGGGTGTTACAGTTCTGAAAGAAACATCTGAAACAATTTATTAGTGACCGAAGAATCGCTGTACAGGAACATGTTATTCTGCTTAGAAACATGTTCCTATACAGCGATTCGCGCGCGTTGCTACAGGCATGAAGAATAAACATGTTATTCTGCTTAGAAAAGTAGACCAATCGCGGGCACTTATAGATAGTAAACTTAAGTTAAAGTACCATCTTATATAAGCATAATGTGTTCTTGGCCGACTGCGATCATACATCACACATTGTATTCATCATGTAACCCATGTCAATAAGCAAACCCATGCCACTACTAATTCAGGCCCATCTACTTGCGGGACTCGTACAAAATATCCAAAGAAGTTCACGTGCACTATGAATGTGTCTAATCTGCACTTCTTGGATAATGAGATTCAAATAGAAATAACTCATAAGTCGTCCGAGTTGCACATAGTTGCAGTTATAAGCGTGAACATAAAAATGGTAAAAGTTAAGATAAAAGTGAGAAAAATCTATCATTATTATTGCCTAATGAGACCTCCTTTGTGATCCAAACATCTTTTCAATTATAATATTCACAATGAATTCAGTGAACCTGCCATTCGACTATGCCAAAGTATTACTTTAGATTAAACTTTTCTTCTTTTAAGGTTTCTGAAAAATCATGTTCATGCCTCAAATTAGTCCGGAAAAAGTTAGGAAACTTTGTGACCTTAAGAGCTCGTTATCAATTAGTATAAGTTTAATGCCATGAACATACTTCAAGACTTCAACCAAGCTGGAAATCCACAGCATAAATGATCACAAATTTGACCCTTTAGTAATTCAATTATGTAACTTTAAAATTCAAATTGACAAAAGTATCTAATCAACGCATAAAAGAACGACCCAATGAAATTCCCACGAACTAGCTAAGAAAGAAGTTCACGGATTACGAACGAAAGCACATTCTATGAGTTTTAACATCAAAAAATGCAACCCTTTATTACTTTCAAAAGTCAAACACAAAGGTTTTTATAAACTCAAGCACTTCAAAACCATTAAGGCCTATTTATATAAACTGTTTATTAAATTAGAAAAAAAAAAAAAAAAAAAAAAAAAAAAAAAAAAATTCAACATGCACAATCATTAGGCCAACTCTTTGATGTTTAGACTATATTTGTTATAGCTTGGTTTGAGATGCACACACTGACGCTTTCGCAACAATATGTACCAATAAATTCTCTAGTCCTTCATATTATGCTCCATACTTAGCCTAAACATCATGATGAAAGTTACGGATGCAATGAAATTGATATCACGAATATTTTATAACAAAGCATCCTTCACGATTACTAATAATTTTGATTTTTTATTCGTGAAAAGATAAAAACTCATATAGATATCAATGAATGAGACTTTCGGCCATCAGGTGTTCTTCACTATAAAAAACATGGTTCTCAAGTATATTTGTATACATGTAATAAACAAACTGACATGATTTTAGTCACTTAACTTTATAAAATTTCACACTATATGACTTTCATGAAAATTTTATGACGAAGGTGTCAATGTTAATCTACACAAGTTTAAACACTACAGGGGCTACAAAGGTAGGAATTCAAGTCCAAAAGAAGTTTGGACCAACTTCGATTAAGCAAAATAAAAGCCTTTTTGTAAGTCCACTTGTCCCCTTCTTCATTTTTTTTAAACATATACACGATTTTAACTTATCCTTCATCCAGTACCTAAGCATGAGCAGTCATAGTTAATTCCAGTCTTGCAAAAATCAGCCTAGGCGGACGATTAATCGGCGATTAATCGCTAGGCGGGGATTAACCGCCTCGATTTTCACTAATCGGCCTTATTAATCGGTTTGGTCAAAAATCGGTCAACAAAACGATTAATCGGCTAAAATGGGCCAAATCGGGCGTAAATCGGCCACATCGGACAAAAATCGGATAAATCGGCCAAATCGGTTACGTATAGAAATCGGACAAATGAGGCATAAATCGGCCAAATCGGTAAAAAATTGACTAGATCGACCAAATCGGGCATATAGTTTCAAAATTTTATAATTCTATATATAAAAAGTCCAAACCGATTAATCCCTGATTAATCCCCGCCTAACCGATTAATCGCTAGGCGGTACCCGTCCGCTCAGCCACCGCCTAGCGATTTTTGCAACCTTGGTTAATTCTATTTAATATATATGTATGTAGAGTATGGATCTAGTAAGAATATTTATTCAAATGAGAAGAGTGAAAAATAATTGTAGCTACATATTTTAAATAAAGAAAAATAAATAATAGGGAGATGCATCTATTTTCATGAATGCATCTAATATTTGTGGTTGTGGTTTCATCTCATTCTTCTCATCTTAATTATATTTCTCATTTGATCCTACCTCTATCTATGAATACTAAGTTACTAGTAAGTAAAGAAAAAAGAACAAAAACATTTGCTTTTGATTTACACCATGTTGTATTAAACAATGACAATTTAAGCCCATTTTGCTAGGAGTGACATAAGACCAGCACCCAAAAGAAGTGAAACATTCGAGCTGAACTGAAGCATCTTGTTCCTTTGCATTCGTGGGTTCATGAAATCGGGTGAAAGGAGGTCAACAAGTGCCATGTAAATCAAGATCCCTGCCGACGCAGAGTTTAATACACCCTCTACAATTAGGGCAGTAGAACTATTCTCTTCGTATGAGTTGGTTACTATTATCCCGACTACAATCCCAATCGGGGTTGTAAGGCTAAAAAATGCTCCCATGAGTGTAGCAACTCTCGACTTGAATTCAGCCTGCAACAGATTGAGTGAAAAATTTGTTACCATCTTCTCTCTGAGAGAAAAAGAACATATACTATTTTTCGTATATTAAACATATGAATTTATGTTTATACCAAGAGAAATAGTGAAGAACTACTTATGAATAAATAAGAGCATTGATTGGGATGCCTAACTCGTATGCCCAATAATATGCCTAAACATATGTGTCAGCATCCTATTGGGGACAGCAGGGAGACCCGCTTATTCACAAACCAATAATTTATTGTCACATATATTAGGCACACAATTAGTCACATATTTTAGGTCTCCCAATCATTTTCCAATAAATAAAGGGAGCATATTAAGAAACATTTTTGTAAATATCATAGATTAGAGGGTATTTGTGCTACATGCCTATATGAATTCAGAAAACATTTTTATGTGAAATAATGTCATTTTAGTTCCTGATAAATAGGGATGGCAATAGGCGTAGAATGTAAGGATCAGATTCCAAAGGATCACATTCCTATCCCCATCCCCATTCTCGTTTCCCACACGCATCTCCATCTCCGCCTCATATAATTTTCATATAAATATATACATTAAAAAAATCGGGGTCGGGGTCAGATTTGGAGTCGAGGATTAATGTTACACCCATCCCGCCCATACCCGGTTAAAAATTTTAGGAATTCCCCGTCCCCGGTTAAATCGGCGATTCTACAGTCAAATCTAGGGGTGTTCATGGGTCGGGTAATAACCGAATAAAACGAAAACCGAACTCGAACCGAACCGAAGAAAACCGAACCAAACTTATAACCGAACCGAATTTGTCAAAACTGAACCGAACCGAACTAAAAATTCGGTTTTCGGTTTGAATATGATTTTGGCTATCTGAACCGAAAACTGAACTGAACCGAATTTATATATATATATATATATATATATATATATATATATATATATATATATATATATATATATATATATATATATATATATATATATATATATATATATATATATATATATATACTTTATATATTTAATATATATATTTTTTATATATATTTATACATACAAAAAGACTATTAAAATTTTATCTTAATATAAAAAATACTTTTTATGCTTGAAATAATTTTTTTTTTTCAAAAATTTATTTAATTAAATTAAAAAATATATATAAATTCGGTTTTCGGTTTTGACTCATAATCAAACCGAACTTCGATTCAGTTCTCGGTTCGGTTTGGTTACAGATATTTTCGGGTTCGGTTCGGTTTTCGGTTATGCTCAGAAAAAAAATTAACTGAACAAACCGATTAACCCGAAAACCGAACCGATGAACACCCCTAGTCAAATCGTCTATGAAGATCAGGTTCAGTTCTCGGTTCGGTTTGGGTACAGATATTTTCGGGTTCGGTTCGGTTTTCGGTTATGCTCAGAAAAAAAATTAACTGAACAAACCGATTAACCCGAAAACCGAACCGATGAACACCCCTAGTCAAATCGTCTATGAAGATCAGGTTCCATTGAGTACTTTTTTTTGTTTTTTTTGTTTTTTTGTTTTTTTTCTTTTTCATAAACCATACGGAGTATTATTATCTTCCTATTTTTATTTAACAAATCCTATTTGTTTGGGCTAATAGGTTATGTTGGGCTTACAGGATGCCTGCTAGATATAGCCAGATTCTTGGGTGTTACACTCTCACAAGACAGAATCTTCTAACTTAATTTCTAGATGATGAAAAAAAAAAAAAAAAAAAACTCATTGAATTGACCTGATCTCGGAAAGTCCTAATGCAACTAGAGGAAGAAAACTTTGCGGCTAGCGTCTTTCTAGTACTACAGTGATATGGCCATGTCGTTCAAAACAAAAGTTAGCCGGTTATGTTTCTACTAAACACCGATAATTAGTGAAGTCCATACCTGAAAAAGACATCCTCCAAGCCCTATTCCTTCAAAGAATTGGTGGAAGGTCAATGCAACGACGAGTGGTTTTATGGTTTTAGGACTTTCGGAAGCGCCCAAAGATAATCCTATTATTACCGAATGTACGATGATGCCCAATTCCAACACCTGAGAAAATATATGGCAAGTATATTTAACATCAATGTGACCTTAAAAATTAGATGATTTATGTTATATTTCATATTGTATATACGAACTTGAAGAAAGAAAGAAAAATCACGTGACTTGGATAAATGATATATGGGTTATTAATGTTAATGTGTAGAGACAGGTCGAGATTGAACACCCTATTCAGTAGCCAAAGATATACATACATGTCAGATAAGAGAATGTATGTGTAATATGAATAATGATTTGATACAAACCAATCGAATGAGGCTAAAAATAGATTGTGCTGATGCTGGTGCTGTTGCTTAAAAATATTATAAAAAAAGATTATTTTTATAAGCTACATGAAGTAACTTTTTATTTTCAGAGATTATAAAAAATTATTTTTTTTATAATTTTTTATAAGTTATGTCTGCCAAACAAAGATTATTTTTTAAAAAAATAAGTATAATATTTCCATAATCTTGTGTGCCAAACATAACCAAAATCAAGGTAATCACCAATCAATGTACAACTAATTACACTAATTGACACTTATTGATCTAATAAGGTAACTATATTTGACAATCATTTCACACTATCTATATTTTCTAGGGCAAATGGCACAAATAGGCATCAAAGTTAAGGTTCATTTCCAATTAAGGTATTCTACTTTTTTTCTTGCATAAAAAGGTACCCAACAAATTTTTTTGGCGGATTTAGGTTTTTTATTAACGTTCGTTAACTCACTTCGTTAGTATATTACATGTTTAGTCCTCGAATTTGTATAATCATTTCATGCAAAATCCAAAAAAAATTTCGAATTGTTTTTTTTACATGTTTAGTCCTCGAATTCTTATAATATTTCATTCGACATCCTAAAAAATTTTCCAAAAAAAAATTTTTTTGAAAATTCTTTTCGAAAAATTTTTAAAAATTTTGAAAATTCTTTTTGAAAATTTTAAAAAATCTTGAAAAATCTCGAAAATTTTTACCGAAAATTTTGAAAATTTTTTTAAAAAGTTTGAAAAAAAAATTGACAATTCTATTCGAAAATTTTAAAAAATTTTGAAAATTCTTATTGAAAATTTTGAAAAATCTTGAAAATTATTTTCGAAAATTTTGAAAGTTTTTTGACAAAGTATTAATTTTTTTTTTTGAAAATTCTATTAGAAAGTTTTGAAATTTTTTTAACAAAGTTTGAAAAAAAAAAATTTGGATGTTGAAAAAAAGTGGCAACCAAACGGGCCCTTGATATCCTATTATTTTCTTGTGTTATAAGATAAAAAATCAATCAATCTAACCAAAGAATTTCAACGAACCTAATCAAATGCTAGTATATTTTTGAATTTATAGATATAGCAAGTCCAATGAACTACAAACCTAGATCAATTTGTTCGAACAGAAGGTAACTTTTTAATTACGGCAGTAATATCAGCTCTAACAAATTGCTAGACTCTATCGAAAGTTACAAATTCCTATTGCAATCAGAAATAGGATCCTCGACCTAAGCGGTCCGTAGGGGACAAATTTTCCTACTCTTGTTTACAAACCAGATTATGCAAAAATAAAGTTGAGTTCATATTGTAGAATGTATTCATTTACCTTGGAAACGATCTTATACCGATCAACTTGTGACAAACTGGAAGCTACACCATCAACATGCGTTATGGAACCATGAGCATGTCCATGAGTCGCATGAGTATGAGCAGCCACTTGCCCCGGGTGCCGCGCATTATTCTCCTCATCTCCAGTAACATGCACATGATCATTTCTTGATGATAATTTGGACTGAGCCCTTTGCTGATAAGCAGCTGACGAAGTCTCAAACATGAGTGTAAGAATAGTTGCCACCATCGCAACAAAACCCGTAAAAGGGAACTCTGCCCATGGATGATCTTTCAAACATGGGGACGTTAAGTGATCGAATGCATCAGGAAGTATATGTATAAAACCTGTAGCCAAGATGACACCCGCGGCAAATGCCTTGATCACAAAAAAACCATCTTTCTCGGGACTTAAAGATGGAACAATTTTACCGATGAAGGGTAAACATACACCGATGCCACCTGCTACGAGGATCGAACCAAGTGCAATCAATTTGTATTTGAGAGCTTCACTCTTTTTTCCCTCGTCTTCTTCTGGTTCACAAGTGCACTCGGCTAAAACATGGGTGGTTATTAGGTTCAAAAGCAAAAAAGCAACAAAAACGATCTTTGGACACTTCATTTTTTTATCACCCTTGTCACTTTTATAACTTTGATTCTTTTTTTTTATACATATAAAGGATGATGTTTTTTTTTCAACTGATATATTAATATCAGCTCCCTCGCCTGGGCCTTGTTTTGATTATAGAAATGATAGTAGAGTCAAGACTCAAGACTCGAGAGTGCTTGTGTTATCTATATATGTGTGTGCATATATATGCATTTTGATATTCTTTTTATTGCTTTTACACACAAAAAACAAAAATGATACTTTACTTTTTTTACGTGTAGTTTGGTTGGAAACTTCATGTTACGATTCTTTTTGGAGATATGAAAGCATAATCACTTTTTTGCGTTCAGAGTTCAAATATAAGAATATCGGAATGACGATATACCGTACCAAGAACATTAGTTAATGACCAATTATTGTTTATTCTTTGATCCTACCTTTTCCACTAAAGACGAGTAACAAAAGTGATCCACCTAACGCAAGTGAAAGTTACCAAATTTACATCACTACCAACATAGTGTAATAATACAACAAACATTATTACCAAAACATACTCCATTTAAAAACAAATATATCCCACAAAAACCAAACTATTACACACACACACAAAACAACAATTTCCACACCTTCCACAACTCAGTCGTTTGAACAGCCTAGTTCTCACATTTATACACCTAAAACGTGTCTAGGGTAATTAGGAGCATGCGTCGTTTGAGTGCCTGCAAGGATATAGATGCGTCGTCTATATCCTTATTTGGTTATTACCACTTGTCTAAGGAATTTTTGTACCTTCCTTTCACTAACATTAATCTTGTAAGTATTCGGTTATATCACTATACAGTATAATAAGACCGATACCGGCGAAATCCAGTCCGGAATTGCAGCTATAGTCCCTATAGATTATAGATAGATTCGTTTGGTAAAACTAAAAAATATATATAAACTTTTATTGCATAAAAAAATACAACTTGTATAAAATACAACTAAATTTCATTAATTATGGAAATTGTAAGTCAAGTCAATGATTTTGATTCGGAAAAAGGATGACAAAAAATGTCGACACTTTTTTCAGTGATGAATTGAATACGCACCTCTTAGTCAACTTATAGACATTTATGCATTTATCTATTGATGTAGGTGTATTACCAAGCTATAACTATATTTTTGACAAGCTACTCCTAATCATCAATTTTTACAAATTACGTTAGTTACAAGTTACATATAACTTTTTTTTTTTTTTTTTTTTTTTTTTTTTTTTTTTTTTTTTTTTGATTGAAGTGTAAATATAAGATACAAAGCAATATTATTTTCTATGATTGTTTCATAAATAGGTCCAGAAATACCTGATGTGTAAAACTTATACGGCAAACCGGCCTGTGTAATTCATAAACGGGTCGAAATAGATAACTGATATCGTGTTATCATTATCATTGTTTAATACTTCAACTTGATTGGTACAGTTTTTACATTCCAAACAAGTTAAAAATTGAGGAACTACCTAATGGTCTGCTTACATGTAGAACTTAAAAAGGCTTAAAAATACCAAAAGGCTAACTAAAGCCCCTTTTAAATATAGATCATTATAATCAACCAGTTTGCTATCGTAATCACACACGTTTAAGGTTATCTTTTCTTAATTAAGAAAAAGAAAAGGTGAACACGACCCAAGGTTTAAAAGTCTTCCTCTAAAAAATGTCGACATTTGGGGATATTATGACAACACCAAGGTTTGATAGCTCGTGACTTTGTTTGCTTATATAGCCATCAATGTCGACTTTTGGTTAATAAAATAAATAACGAGCGCATCTATTTCAAACCAATAATTTGCGTTCCTCTGACTCTGAATCAATGATTAAATTCTTATGACGGTAATTTTGTATTAAAAAGAAAAAGTTGGTAAAAAAAAATAGGCGATAAAAAAACATACAACTACGAATTACTTGAAAAGTAACCAAAAAAGACTCTTATCAATACCATTTTGGACCCAGAAATATATTCCTTATTCTGAAGATATCTATATTCGTTGTCCTCGAAGCCCTTTCACCGAAAACACTTTAGTATCAGAGTTTATGCTCAATTGTTACCGAGACTTAGCAAAAGTACATTTTGTTGTTCTACCTGATGAAGCAAATTTCATTTCCAAAATACCTTTATTAAATACGGACTCTTCTGACAAGATTGTACGGCTTAATGAAGCTAAAGATAATTACACGGTAGTCAAGGTACCGATTAGTGCTGCATCATCGAGACTCTACCTCTCAAACGATAGCTTCCTCATATTCTAGCCAGATAAAAAAATTTGGAGACAAGTTTGGGCCGCTTGGCATCTCAAAACTTTACCAAAAATAAAATAAAATAAAATAAAATAAAAATAATTGGTGAAGAGTGTGCTTCAATGCTTTAGCCACTCGTGAGAATTTGTTTAGAAGAAATTACTTTTTGTTCACCATTATGTCCTATTTGTCTTTCTCATGTTGAAACGATTGAACATATGTTGCTTAAGTGCCCATGGACAAAAATGGAGTGGTTCGGATCTCATATATGTCTTCGAGCTAATTCTACGAATGGATCTACAGTCTCACAGATTCGAGCCCTCCTAGTAACGATGCCAACTAAGTCGGATTAAATGAAACTGCACACATCTATTGTCGTTATTGCATTGCAAATCTGAAAGTCAAGGAACGGATTTATTTTTTAGCATACTTCATCAGTTCCTCTTCGTACAATACAATTGTGCACTCGTATTGAACATGATTTCACTTCATTTTCTCCATTGGCATCGACTGATTCTAATTCTTTGGCTCTTCATGACGAAGCCCAAACAAGTTCACTCAGGTGGTCCCCACTCCCCTACTAATATTGTGAAGCTTAATTGTGATGCGTCATTTAAATTTAATCATGTTGTCGTGGGTATTATTGCTCGAGATCATCTTGGTTCTGTAATCTTTTGTTTGTGAGAGGCCTTCTCTGCCACATCTCCTCTTAGTTCTGCAATCTTTTGTTCGGGAGATGCCAACTCAAAAATGTTTTCTAAAAGCCATTAGCCAAGGCCAAAATGTTTTTCTCAGCCCTAGGAGATTCATACTTCCAGTAAATCATCAATGAAAACATTACGTATGTCTTTACCAATCACGTAACAGGTTAACTCCCTTATTGGTCAATTAAGTCAAGACCACTTTGCGTAAATGCAACTTTCCTTTTTATAGGTTAATACTTTACTTAAGATGCAAAGTACTTATCTTACTTGCATCAAGGTGATTAGTAACTATACTAAATGTGGTTTAATCAAGGATTATGAAATTTGAATATTTGAATATTTCAACTTTTTACACAATCTACCTTTACAACATTCTTGTCTCCTACATCCCAACACAAGCTCTTCTTCATTCTCATTGTCTCACACATTCCAAACAATGTCACCTTATACTCTCACACAATAAACAAATACATTCATACCTACACAATCCCTTAATTCACTCCCTTTGGTCCCCCGGTTTCATTCAAACTTCCTCTACACTCTTCTTCCACATTTGAATTTGAAATTGTCAACTCACACTATCTTACACACTAGCTTCTTCAACATTCTTCCCTCTCACACATCCATATTTGAATTTGAAATTCAAATACTTGTCCCCTACTACAAGACATGTTCCCTATCATACTTGAAGGTCTAAAAGTTTCTGGATCTAAGTAGCCTTGAATGACTAATAGTAAACTTGAATAAATTTAATTTACTATATGAAGAACTCTTTGCAATTGCTTAATGTGTTAATGCGGAATATTAACACACAAGTATGAAGAACAAAAGAATTACTAACTTCGTATTTTCTATTAAATTGCTCAAAAGCTAATGCATCCAACTCGTGCTTTAACCTAAAACCTTAGGAATCCTTTTATACACCAAGGAAACCCTAATTGTCTAACAAACTTGTAGAAGAGTAAAGATATCTTCTCCTAAGATATCTCTACACGTTCATATATATTCCTAATATAACTCTAACAATTATTTTGTTTTGGACATAAACAGACTTAACCAACGACACTTTGTTCTACCAGACTTAACATCTTTAGTACTGGCAGACTTAACTAGAACAGACTTAAGTCTGACCTACCAGACTTAACTATTAACTCTACCAGAATTAACAAGACTTAACCATTAAAAAATATAATTCCCAACAATCCTCCCCTAACTTGATCTTCACTTGTGAACTTCAAGTTCTTTTAAACTCCTGAGGATCTTGGAATCATCTTTAAGCTGCATCCTTGAAATTGTCTTCATTATAAGTTCTGTGCAGCATCATATCAGTAAACATTTAGCACTCCTTGGTCTTTTCAACAACTATGACTATCTGTACATCAAAACATGAAAGTTTCATACTATTCTCATCACTTCCAGATGTGTAAACTTCTGTAAGAGGTGAATCATAGAAAATTTAATGGATTTGATGTCTCTTTACCAATTAGCCATCACTACTAGAGTAGCCAATGTTTTTGTGTATAAGACCATGGTACATTGATAACCATCTGATTTTTAGCAAACCAGCAGCTATCAACAGATTTGTTAAGTCTTTACCAAAAGTTGTACCCTTATGGACTAGTCATGGTTTTCCACAGCCTTTACCACAAGCCATGATCTTGTAGGCTAGTCAACTCTTCATCCTCACAAATATGGTGAGTTGATAACCATAATTTTTTTTTATTTTTTTTTTAATTTTTTTTACACTAAAATTCTTTCAAACAATTTTACCTCATTCGTCTCCTTTTGACTGTTGTTTCTTCTTCAATCTGATCAACTATTTTGGCCAACAATTGATCACATATCCTTTTGATGAGCTTTTCAGCAGCCATAGATTCTTTTTCATACTGAAGCTTTGAGAGTAACATTACTTGAAGCACTTCAGCATACAATGGATACTCTACTTCTGCCAACATGAACATATCAACTCCACTTCTTGTGGACAAATGATGAACATCACACTTATCATAAAATTTCCATGACACATAGGAATCTTGACATGGAAAATTCCAATATACATCTGTAAGATCTGGTTCATATAGTCTTTGAAGTTCTGTATAAAGTTCATGCTCTTTAACATCTGACTTTTTAGCAATTTTGAGCTTCTGTTGAACCAGACTCCACAAAGTGTCCAACTCTTGTCTATTATAAGATTTTATCAAATCTTTAAGATGATTGTGGATAGAAAACTCTCCACTGTATCTGATGACCTTCCAAGCTTTTCCAAATTGATCCCAATAAATCTCCCAATCGACTATTGGATCAAGATTCTAAACCATCGCTTTCAAGGTAATGAACTTTGATTTCCTCCTCTGTTTGGAAGAATTTTCAAGATCATGAAGATTATCCACAGACTCTTGAGATTGAGTCAATTCATCAAGAATACCCTGTCTGGCCTGTTAGTTCTGGATGTCTTCTTGCAATTGATTCACCTTAGCTCCCAAAACCTGTTTTGTCGAAACAAGATGTTGTTCCAAGACTGAAATTCTAGAAGACAAAGTAGTACACAACTCCAAGACATTACTAATCTGCACACCATTCTGCAGAAACCATGATGATACAAAGAAAATAAATGATCACGATTGACTCTGTTCTAGAAATCGTATGAGAAAACAGAGTTATAAGGGGTATATATACTGGTAGGGTTTCAATTATCTTTGCAAAAAGAATAAGTTAAAAGTATAGAAAGATAATTGTTACCTCATAAAATATGGTAACATATTTAACCATCAATATTAATAGCCAGACTTAACCATAAATCCACCAGTATTAACGACCAGAACTAAAAATGTATTTAAAAATCCCTGTAAAATATCTTCTTATGGTCAACCCTCGTCAGTAAAAATATCTTCAATATTTACTCCTCCACTAACTAAAAAGTTACTTGCATTAATTTTGCTCGTGAAGATATTTGAGTGGACTTTGCCTATAAAAAGGGCCTTCCAATCACAAACCAAAACCATCACACACCTTTAAATTTCTCAATGTCGTACAAAACCTCCAACTACAATGAGTAATCATGATGTTATTGAAATTTTTTCTGACTCATCATCCAGTTCATCATCCAATGATGCATGGAGGAAGTACTTTCCTCCTAATCACCATACTTTAACCTTTATGAACCCAAATCCAACACCAGTAGCTGGGGGTGTTCCATCTGAAGAACTGTCTACTCCTCCACCATATGTGGATGACACAAGCTCAGATTACGAGCTAAAGCCCATGCCCAGTTATGTCTCCTGCTATGATGACACTGATGATGAGGAAGCAATAGGGACATCTAGAGCTTTGATGGTAGCTACCTCTGCACAAAGGCCAACCCCCTCCAACCCAGCAACAGGGAAGAGGGAGCATGTGCTTGGCCTTCCCAGTCGCCGTGCTTAGGAGGTGATTGGGAAGAGAGGAAAGCAGAGCATGCAAGTCATCAGTGGAAAGGGGAAGAGGGTTATGGGCTAGTTGGTGTAGAAGTTTGTTTGTTGTGTTTTGTTGATGTAATGAAGTTGTCTTTTGTAATGCTGCATCTTAGGATGCAACCTTTAATGAATAGATTTTCTCTTCTTCTTTTCATTACTGATTGTTTCTCCAATATCTGCAAAAACATTAGTGTACAAAAGTGCACAATATACAAAATTTTACAAAGATGTATAACATTAAGCCTCCTTTAAACAATAAGCCTCCCCTTAGGCTTATTCCTCCCCTCAAACAGAGCAGTCAACCAGACTTAAAAAAAAATTGACTAACACATAATATTTTTGCACTATCAGACTTAAAATAGGCAACCAGACTTAAGTGTGACATCACCAGTTTTAACTCTGAACAACAGCACTTCCATCAGTATAGCTTCCATACCCCCTTATCTTTGATAGATATTGAATTTTCCTGAAAATTAGTCTAAAACCAAGAGAAATACAATATGCAGGACTCACAAACAGAATTAACTCAAAAATCACCATAATTAATCCATAAAGAAACCAAATAACATTGTTCAAGCACACCAAAGATAATGTATCAAGCACAAAAATCAAAAGATGTCCACAAAACCACCAAATCACACGAACACACAGTTGTCCATAATACTTCCATATAAGTCTAACTATGCATAGATTAGCCTATGCTTCCTCCAAAGGCAACATAAACTCCTTATACTTCCTCAAGCTCCTCCAAGTGATCCTTGTTACCAGCCATCTGCTCAGAACATCCAATGTTAAAGATTCTTGTATTGCTCAAATATGGATGTTCCTGCATAGAGAAGAGAAATTAGTTTCTCTTGGGGACCTAAACCTGTAGAGGCTTGGGTCTGCCTTGTGGACCTTTAGAGTTTTGAGCATTAGAAGAAACTGGTCCACTATTATACTTGAAGTTTGGTCTGATATGTCTCCAAGTATAACCTGCCAAGGGCTTAACAACAGTCCCCCAATTACCCCTTGCAGCATAAGATTGAAACATGTGAGCTGCATTTTGAGACATGGGTCTTCTCACAGGTGAATGAGAACCATAATGAAGTCTTTGATTAAATTGGTTCGCCTATAGTTTTCTAAACTTGGGACTGGGTGATGGACTGGTAGGTTGAGATTTATATCCAGAATCAACTTTAGCTTGGCCAGATTTAACATGACCAGTATTAACTCTAAATATATTGCCAGTATTAAAATTTTGCCTACCAGTGCCAACTTGAACACCAGCACTCCCCCTTGGTCTAGCAGAATTAA
Source organism: Chrysanthemum seticuspe (assembly GCA_019973895.1). Taxonomy (NCBI): domain Eukaryota; kingdom Viridiplantae; phylum Streptophyta; class Magnoliopsida; order Asterales; family Asteraceae; genus Chrysanthemum; species Chrysanthemum seticuspe. Next base: position 58,282,553 of record BPTQ01000007.1, read on the forward strand.
CTTAAATACTACCAGTATTAACAGGTACTGGTCTGGTGACAAACTTATTTCATGATTAATCATGTTCACATTATTCCACACTGGTTTATTTACCCAATTCCCAGTGTTTACAGCCTTTTTTTTTCTTTCCTCAGCTACCCTGGCCATTTTGTTTTCATGAAAGTCACAATCTCTAATCAGATGGTTTAAGCTATTGCAGACAAAACATCTTTTAACATCAAAGGAGTAACCTGCACCTAACTCCTTTTCCATTCTAGCATTCCAGTTAACCTTATCAGTGCTATGTATCTCTATTTTCTGCCTAGGAGTTGTCCTTTGAGGAACAAAGCTAGGTGAATCTGATTTTAGCTTAGATAGAGACACACTTGGTTTAACTATTTTAGACACAAAAGGTTCACCTTTTAAAACTGGTTTAGATATCCTTATAGGCTCAGACTTAAGTTCTAAAGAACATTCAGAGGTATTTCCAGTGGATCCTTCACTGTCATTAGATTGACAGGAAGAGTACTCATTGGTCTTACCTTCTAAGATACTGGTGTCAGAACTTTTCTCACATAATCCTTTACTGTCATTGGATTGACAGTCAGTAAATTCAATGGAATAGTCCTGAGAAGCAACAGTTTCAGGGTTCTTCCATTTGCTATAGTCAAATAAGGACTCATCATATTCTTTTTCAGGTTTAAGAGTGTAATCATCATTAATTGGTGGTGGAACTCCCTTGTAATTATCAGTTTTAGCAAATCTGTGATATTTAAGTTTACCTTCAAAATCACTTTTTAAATTTACAAAAACATTTTCCATCACCTCTTCCTCATATCCTAGAACCTCTTTGTCAGATTTTATCTCATACTCTAAACCAATTTTACTTGTAGAACTCATTCCTGAATTCACTAGCCTCCAAAGATTTTTGTTACTGTTTTGCCATTTTTCAACTATCTTTTGCAGCTCTTCTTTATCTTTAACTGCCTTCATCCCTATTCTCCTATATCTTCTAAGCTTCTCATCCTTTTCAAAAATTTCATTACCTTGGAAGGCAATCTTTTCATTAAGAGAAGCATTTTGTTTTTGAAGATTGTTTACTTGTTTTTCTAATGTTTTAACAACACTTTCATAAGCAAGTAATTTAACTTCTTGATCACCTATTTGCCCCATCTGTTCATCATAAAGAGACTGCAATTTATTGTATGAATCAGTACATATTTTTTAGCATAAAGTTACCTCACTGCTGGTGCGTATGGCCATGAGAGCATGCTTGACTTCTGTCCCCTCTGTAGGATGCTCTCCCCAGTTAACCACACCAGCTTCCAAAGTAAGCAGCCCAGTCTGATTCTTATCTTCCTTCTCAGCATGTCAAGGATAGAAGGAATCCCTTTTCTTCTCTTCATTAGCCTCCTTTACAGTACACTCCCTAGCAAAGTGACCCTTCTCTTGACACCTGTAGAACTTCAGCTTTGACTTGTCAAATCCTACTGGTCTCTTTCCATCAAAGCGCACTTGCCTACCAGTCTTCTTGAAGAATTTTCTCATCCTTAATGCAATCATGGCACACTGGCAGTTGATATCCATTTCCTCCATATCCTCATCTTCAATCTGATCCAATTCTTCATTTAGAATATTCTCAAATTGATTTAAAAACAGAGAGTAGATGATCTTATTTGCAAAACCAGCATCCTCATCCTTTTCCTTTACACCAGTACTAACTGTATAGCTACCAGAACTAAAAACACTACCAGACTTAACTCTGGTTTTAGTGTTTCTGCCATGAGAGACAAAGGCAACATTGTCACTTGGAAAAGCTTTTTAATTTCGATTGATGTCTTGTTCATACACTCTGAGATTATTAAACAAGTCATCTATTGACAAGGTGTCAATATCTTCTTTATTCCCCATGATTATTGCTAGATTTGACCATTCATTGGGCAATGATCTGAGGAATTTCATATTAGCATCTTCATTGGATACTTCAGATCCATGTGTTTCCAATTGTGACAGGAGTTGTTGGAACCTGTCATAGCCTTTCTCCAGGCCTTCAGAACTGCTGATTGAAAATGCTTCAAACTGTTGTTTAAAAACAGCTTTTTGCATTTTCTTGGAATTAGCATTACCTCCAAATCTGGTTCTAATAGCCTCCCATATCTCCTTAGCATCGTCTAAATTGTGGAACCTTCTTAGATGTTCCTTTGGTATGGCCATCTTTAGGAGAGTTCTTGCCTTCCTTTCTTTCTCCTCAGCAAGTATCTCTGCATTTGTGACTGGTGGAAGGATTCTGACCGTGCCATCTTTGCCTTTGGAAATTCTCTTCTTAGAATTCCCATTTTGGATCACTTTTCAGACCTCATAATCTACATATTCCAGATACTGTTCCATCTCCATGGCCCAGATGTCGTATTCTTCCTTCTTCAGAATAGGAAGTTTGAGGTTGGAAATAGTTGTTGTTGCAGTAAGTTGTTGTTGTTGATGTTTCTTTTGTTGTTTCTGAGATCCTGCTTTTGATGCTTTAGTTTTCCGCTCAGAGCCTTCTTCATCACTATGATGATTTGAGAAGTTATCCTGATGAGACATTCTTAAGGGTTTTTGAGAGATGAGATGAGTGTTCTTGGTGTGTTTTGTTTCTTCAATTCAGAGTCCTTCAACAGGCTCTGATACCACTTGAATGTCCAAAAGTTTATGGATCTAAGTAGCCTTAAATGACTAATAGTAAACTTGAATAAATTCAATTTACTATATGAAGAACTCTTTGCAATTTCTTAATGTGTTAATGCGGAATATTAACACACAAGTATGAAGAACACAAGAATTACTAACTTCGTATTTTCTATTGAATTGCTCAAAAGCTAATGCATCCAACTCGTGCTTTAACCTAACACCTTAGGAATCCTTTTATACACCAAGGAACCCTAATTGTCTAAAAAACTTGTAGAAGGGTAAAGATATCTTCTCCTAAGATATCTCTACACGTTCATATCTATTCCTAATATAACTCTAACAATTATTTTGTTTTGGACATAAACAGACTTAACCAACGACACTTTGTTCTACCAGACTTAACATCTTTAGTACTGGCAGACTTAACTAGAACAGACTTAAGTTTGACCTACCAGACTTAACTATTAACTCTACCAGACTTAACAAGACTTAACCATTACAAAATATAATTCCAAACAATACTTCTTCAACACTCCTCCCTTTCACATACACTCAACACTCACAATTTATATCTGAATTCAAATGAAACTTCCCTAACACTCTAACTTCCCCAGCAAACTTCCCTCTCACACACTCCCACATTCACATTTGAATATGAAATTCAAATACACTCTTGTCCTCTCATCCTAGACATAACTTGTTCAACACACTTCTCTCTCAATACACACAACTTCTATTTTGAATTTCAAGTTTGGGAGACAATGTATTACAGAAACCTTGGGTAACACTCCTAGACAAACACTTAGTCCATTAGTTATTTTCTTTATCATTTAAAATGGACTAGCTCCTCAACTATCTAGTTAACACTTCACTAAATATTTTTAATCCCACTAAACCTTGGCTAAATGAGTTGGTTGACCTTATCCCAGTTTGGGTGTTAGAATGAACTTGGAAAGGTCAAAAGTAAAATGCGTTTGGGGGTTTAATAAGAGAGGGATGTTCATATACAATTATAAACTAGAACTTAGAAAGGATTCTTCCATCAGATGACGACAACGTTAGATTGAACAAGCTTAACAGGCGATCAATCCATGTCACACGTACCCGATCTTAGTTAATACACCTTCTATAGAAATGTTAAAAGGTTTGATTGGGTTTAAGTATCCTACTTCAAACTCTTCACCATAACTTGTTTAGCAAAAAATCTTTAATATACTATTTTTATTATTTATAGATTTTTTAAACTCCTAATGAGGTATTTAGTATGTCTACATACCGCTAAAACATAGCAATAGCCAAATGATATGTTTCTATGTAGTGATGCAATTTGTTGGTAACTCAAAGAACAAAACAAACAAACAAAATTGATCAAATGAACTTAAAGATTTATTGAATATTATTAAATTAAATACAAAACCAAATTCAAAAGTACCAATACAAAATTCTAATTCAAAAGATACAAACAATTTTAAAGTTGTCAATCCTTATTCATAGATTAAACTAACCGTCATAAAATTGTTTCTAAATTCTAAATAAACTTGTAGGACAAGTCACAAAAATTACCAAATTCAACAAACACAAATTATGAAACATCAAATTATGTAACATACTAAAACTAAAAAACAAATTTATCAAAAACGCTTTAAAGTTTAAGTCACTTTTCTAACAATCCCATCGTGACTTGAACTCATCCACATGTTCCAAATCAGATTCATAATTCTAATTTCCAAATGCTAGAAATACTAGCCTAATTCAAACGAACGATCGATTCCCAAAAGCAATCCAAAACAAAATCGATCCAAAGCAAATGATAATGACCTTGAAACGAATAATCGCACGTTAGCCCAAAAATTCAAAACGGTCAACCAAACAAACAAATCCGCTTAAACTATTTTCAACAAATAGAGTCAAATTCAGGCAACCAAGTTCAAAAGCCCGACGAACGAAGATCCAAATTTTGAAACGGACAAATTCTCAACGATCGAACAAAATCGATCTACAAATTCAAAATAGAAAAATCAAATTCTAATGACCCACTTATTTGATAAGTATTACAGTTCAACTTCAAACTTATTATCCAAATATCAAACAAATTCCAAGTTAATAAATAACTTGACGAACGAGCTCTTATAATTCAAACACAAAAAAAATGATACTTGATAATAATTCTAGTGACCCACTATGTAATAAGCATTACGGTCCAAACAAACAAAACAATCCAATTACAAGCACAAAACAAAAGCTACCAACTCAAATATCTCCTAACCAAGCCTGAAGTATAAAGGAATATCAAAAGCCCAAAAACATTATGATTGGGTCGAAAAAACCCACCAAAGCAAAACAAATTTGTCAATCAAATTCCTCACCAACGATTCTTCAATACGTATTGTATCCAAAACTGAAAATGAATTTTCAAACAAAGAACAAACCAATTTATCAAACAAATCCTAACTAGCTGATGCTCCACCAAAAACGATAATTCCAAAAGCAATTCAAACAATCCTTCAAATAAAAAACAGTAGAACTTCAAACCCAACGAACTCTAAACTAACTCTTTTTTTTCCTTCTTCATGGCTAAAAGAAAATAGCTCCGGTGCCACTTGTTGGTAATTCAAAGAATGAAACACACAAATAAAATTGATCAAACAAAGTGGAAAAAATTATCAAAACAAATATAAAACCAAATTCAAATGTACCAACACAAAGTTCTAATTCAAAAGGTACATACAATTTTAAAGCTATCAATCACTATTGTATTTAAAGACTAAACTAACCGTCATAAGATAGTTTCCTAATTTTAGATAAACTTGTAGGAAAAATCACACAAATTATCAAAATCTAAACAAACTCAAATTAGGAAACATACTAAAACTAAAAAACAAATTTCCCAAATGCCCTTTAGAGTTTAAGTTACTTTTTTAATACAATTAAATTTGATTATTTTTGCTGCATAAAATTATGAGAGAACACCCAAAGAACTCAGATTGAACATATAAGTGAGGGAAGTGAAACTTGATAGAAGACTAAGGATGAAGATAGTGTTTTATTGAAAAAATAATCACGTTAAATGCTACGTTATCCATGTTGTTCGACTTCTCCTTATTATCTGGTTTCTCGATGTTGTTGGATGTGTTAGATAATAGGTTAAGGCCCAAGCCTAAAGGCTTAGGATCCGTTTGGTTTAAAATAAGGTTAGATGATAGGTTAAGGGGTTGATCCCTAATTGATATTCTTGATGGTGTTTTAAGAAGAGGAAAACTTATATTTTTTGGAGACTAAAAGCATTATATTGGGTCCCTGCATATTGTTCGATGACCATTAATTGACTCTTAAAATGGTTTTATTAGAAGATAAATCTGAAGTAGGATTTTGTTAAGAGCAACCTTTAAGATGCGGTTAATAAATATGATATATTACACAAAACTTAATGGAAGATTATGAATGGATGGTGGTTCCTATAAACGAGATAAACTGTATAATTATCCTGAAAATATTCATTTGTAACAAACTCTTTATTGTGATTGGATGAAATGAGTTATTACACTAAATTGTAATAAAGTTCCCTTTAAGGTATTATATTTGCCAGAGAAACACCTGTAGTAATTCACTGATTCATCCTTTGAGGTATGTTTTGTTTTATCTCTACCCGATATGAATTATAGAGAAAAGCAAAGCCCATTAAGGAACTCCACAGCAATCTATTTAAACTATTGGATGGGACTATGGGAGCCCAATAAAAAATACCTTAAATCTAATCTAACTTAAATATTACGTGTGCCGATTGTCCAAGACTACAATAGGATCGTTTGTCTAGGTTGATCTATCTCATGATAATGAATCAGGCAATCAATTCACCTTCTCTATAGGATCGTTTGTCTAGGTTGATTGAAAAAAGAAAAGAAAGTTTGAGAATTACTATCTATTCAAGATAGTCCAAACTAATAGTCATGATATCAGAACAAAATAATAATTTAGATTCGTATAAAATTCTGAAGCTGCTTTGTTAATATATTGGCGCTATGATTCAAACCATTGTAACATGTCCGTTTTGTACTTTTGTCGGTGTGGTTAAAGCGTTTAGACTAACTCTTGTGATCACTTTTCATGTGTAAAGTTGTTTGTGTGGTTTGGGACAATACAGCCGCATGTATGAGGACATGCTAAGTATCCGATTAAGGGGTTGTTTCTTTTTCCTAATCTGAATCTGCTTGGAGCTGATCTGCGTAAGAAATGATTTTATTTTTTATTTTTTATTTTATTATTATTTTTATTTTTCTAAGCTGAATGAACAATATTAAGACCATTTACCCTTTTATCTCAATTAGTGTTAAAATGAAACTAGAACTAATTGATACTCTGTAATTGTTTTAAGTGGTAAATCCAAGTTAAAGATGTTACAATCTTGTAGAGTTAAAGCTAAAATAATAATACATTTCTATAGGCGCCAATGGATCTTATTTAATTGCACATGTACATCTTAGGAATTGCATTCAATTGTGACTTTCTAAAATTTTGAAGTAGCGTCTAGGAGAAGAGTGCTGGCAAGAATGGGTGTTAGTAGAGGAGCGCCAATTATAAGGAGCGCTATGATGGTCTGGATGAGTGAAGATGGAGGTTATGTTTGTCCATGTTGATCTCCTCTTAGAATAAGCAGAGAAAAAAACATCACATGTTTCTTTTTAGATACAAGTTTGTTACCAAAAGGTACATTAACCAAACAGTAAACAGCCTAGGATTTTTCAAGACTGTTCATCTACTTGTTATATTAATTCAATCATGAAGTAATTTTATTTTAATTTTTATGCTTTGTACTCGTACGATTTCACAGAAAATTCAACATGGAGAATAGTAATTCGGTGGTGTTTTGGGGTCAGTTTACTTCTTATGTCCATATGATGCATGTATGATATTTGCCTAGTTGGGGTTGGGCTTTAGGCCTGCCAACCTTGAAGATCTAACGCACTATATATGGCTAGGAACAAAGTCAATCTTAATGCGCAAGAAGTTTTTCAGATGCATGCATGCTTGAATCTCCTCGAGCTTAGTTAAAAAATATCGAACACTATGGGGGTGCTTGGGATAAGGCCCGTCATAAAGATTCAGGTTTTCTTCACAAGACACCACAATCACTACTACAAAATATTTGTTTACTCATACTTATTAAAGCATGTTGCCGACTTGCCGCACTTTAAAGTGTAAAGAATTAAAAAGTTCACACTAGTATACGTGTGAACCAATTGGGTGTAGCAAATATTTTCATACTTTTATGTGTGAATCTTTATAAATATTTTTCACACTTTTAATTGTAAGGGTTTTAAAACAATTCTTCACACTTTTAAGTGTGAGATTGAAATTCTTCACACTTTTTAAGTGTGAGGATTTTGAAACAAATATTCACACTTTTAAGTGTGAATATCTTAGAAAAAAGTTCACAATTCATAAAATGCGAAGAAAAAAGTGTGTAGAAATGATATTTTTGTTGTAGTGAATGAGCATTTCTTAATCTTTTAAATACACCTTGGACGATTAAAATATTTCAGAATAGATTACCCGAACAACCCTTTATATTCGACAAGTAAAGTTGTAATATATCAATATATAAGGCTGGACGTAATAGGGGAAAAGACTTGTCTTCAACCCATTTGCGTGTGTTTGTCTTTGATGTGCGGTTGTCGCAAAACAAGTTTTACAAACTCTAGGCAGTTTATCTAACTGTTGTAATGTAGTAAAGGAAAGTCTGGAGGATAGATCGTTCTTTGGGAGATTAGTGAGGTAGGCTAGTAAAGTATTAAAAATGATCTAAGGGAACTAAAAAATATTACTTTTGATATTTTTGTGTATTTTAATGAAAAGCAAGTAAACTATCGGGGTATTGTGAGATTTGATTTTACGGCTAATATTAACCTAAAAGAAAGGAAACTAAAATGTAAGAAAATGTAAATTGTGTAAACTTATATGATGGGAAAAACGTATTTACCTAAGGTACAATACTCCTTATTATTACCAATGGATATCTATTAAATATGTTACTCCTTAATTGGTGATTATGAAGGATATTCCTAGAATAGTGTAATGCCTTGGTCGATCTCCTACATCTTATAGCAACTAGCTTACTGCCTTGATCCAGTTGACCTACAAGCTCCTATAACTAATCACTATGAATAACTATACAACCTGTTAACGTCTCACAATCCAACATGTTCTACGGTCGCTATGGGTTGCACACAAACTTGATCAAAGAATCCTAGGTGACTCAGCTAGGGCCAATAACCTAAGCAAATTCTATGGTTTATGTGATTCTTAGTCCGGCTATAACAATTATCGCATAATTATCACTATTGATGATCTGATCAATTCACAAGCAATAGAGAAGCATTAACACCTACAAGAAATAAGTAAATATAACTTAATACTAACAAGTTTCATGCAATCCTAATTAAACACTAGAAAATCTAGCCTAGCATAGCATGCGAAGAATAAGTAATAGAGATAATCATGAAATGAAAGCTAACAAAATTAAATGATTAATAAATAAACTTATCTTAATGTTATACTTGAGTTACAAAGAAGAAAAGCTAAAAATAAATTGGATAGAGTTTAAGTCCCAAAGTTATAATCCGGTCGTGACACCGTTAAGCTTTAGGGGGTGACGGAGTCACCTCACCGTCTTTGATTTAATTGTTTCCCCCATTAGATAAGGCTGACGGCGTTAAGTTGTAGAAGGTGAGGGAATCACAAACGTGAGGTGACGACATCAAGTGTGGGTTGTGACGTCGTCTCCGGTCTCTAATCGAGCGCTATAAACACAAAACTTCACTTTCTAGGCACTTTTGGTAATGGTGTCAACTATCTTGGTCATGAATCTGAACTTTTGTCTCTTTCTTCTAAACTTTGTCAAAATGAGCCCAAAACTTGTACGATTCTCGCAAATGTTCCTTTACATAGAAATCAAATACAAAGGATTTTAAGCTAAAATAGAGATAAAACGAGGTTACATAAAATCGTGGGGTAAATGACCCCTAAAGTCGTTAACAGATTGCACCTTATTAAATATCCTTAGACTTGAGATTTGCTTGTCCTAAAGCAAATGGGATTTTAACTTATATTTACTACATTTTAGGGGCATAAACCATTGGTATAAAAATAATTTATGGAAAAACTCGTTTGACAGCTTCAAGCACGAAAATAAAAAACTAGCATGTCCCATAATAAGCGTTTGGATACTCTCATCTCTCGGGTGTGTATAATACAATATAACAATTTAGAAATGAAAATCACTCAACTTACCATGTCATAATGCATAAATTAACCATAGGCTTGATAAAGAATCAAACTTCCACCGCTTTGGGATAAGGAGCTGAAACTACCATCATAGAGGTCTTTTGAAGGTCCTAACATTCAGGCTTAGGGTAAGGAATAAATGTAAGGGATATATGATTTTTTTTTAATTGAGCAGAAGTTAATCATCTAAATGATTACATAGAACTGTTGCCAAGTCAAAACTCTAAACAAAAACAGACTAAACAATGACTTTTTTTTTCTTGACTCTTTCTTGACTAACAATAGCAAGATGGCAATTCGTATGTTCTTTTTCATGTTTTATTTTTTTATCTTTTTAACATACACTTTTACCCAGCCATACATAACTTACTAGAAAATCAAATACATAACTTGAAACATAAACAATAATTTGAGTATAAAATGACCTGAATTAGATGATCAACACTAATAGTAACTAATTAACATTTCATAACTTGGGGGTAATAATTTTTTTTCTTCCCTGTTTCTTCATAAATATAATACCACGAAGAGTCACAATCATCTCAAAACTATATATACGACTTGACTTAACAACATGTAATCATCTAAATAGTTAACAAGGGTTTAACACATAACACATATAAACGCGGGCTAAGGCCGCAACACCCTAGGAAAATCTCACATCGGCTGTGGCCTGGAGAGATGCTGGGATCATAAGATAACATTCGCCTTAGAATGACACAACGCGTTTTGTGGTCTACTGCGGGTGGAGCTCTTAGGAACTGGCAGTTAAGCGTGCTCATATGAGAGTAGTACTGGCTTGGGTGACCTGCCGGGAAGTCTTCACATGAGGCCACAAAAACAAAGTTGTGAGCCTGCGGGCAAAGCGAAAAATATTGTGGTCTGAGCGGCGGGGTGTTACAAAGGCGGTTTGAGTGTAACAATTTTTAGTGGGGTTAACAAAACAAAAGGATGGGCTCATTAGGGTGTCTAAATGTATCTGTTAGAATTCACGATATTATTGGTACACTCTATGAAACAAAATCATTAAAAGTGAATGCTATAATTCAAAAGGCTAATGTTCCTTATTATTTTTTGGTGAAATTTGATTAATAGGATAATTTTGCTAGCTTATAAATTCTATCCATGAGACGCTTGAAACAAGTGTCACAAGTTAAACCGTGATTTAAAAAAATGGCGCTAAATTTTCCTAAAAGGACTAGGTTTTAAAAAATTGAAAGTTAGTTTTAGGACAAGACAAATACAAATGCAAGAATAGTGTTTTAAAGTTTCTAATACCATCCCTACACTTACGATGGACATTGTCCCCAATGCTCACATAAGTTAACCAATATAGGCAAACAACTAATTAGAAGACAAAAGAAACTAGTCTCCCGGAATTTGCTCGACATGAATAAAGAATGGCGATCAAAGATTAAATCTTCATTCAAGAATCATTAAAAGATCATCCTTATCGAATCTAGTCCTATAAGTCAAAGACAAAAACAATTATACCCAAACATAAAATCAAACGGGAGATCACATATAATTGCAATAATCCATAACACTTAAAAGTAAAAAATAAAACAAAGCAAATAAAAGATAGAATACGTGTGATGAGGTGCAAATTGGTACCGATTTTAGAGGTCATTTTCCTTATTATTTACTGCCATTTATGTCATTTACCTTTGTTATGGCTTAAAATCCTTCATAGTTGGTTTTTAGGCTTTGGACTATGCATTTGTTGGAAACATACAAATTTTGGGCTCATTTAGAAGAAAAAGACAAAAGTTTCAAAGCACGACTGGCAAGCCTGTCGCTGTCCCTAGAAAGTGGATTTTTGACATTTTTCGTGACCAATCAGTGTGTGAAAACGGGCATGGTGACGCCGTGGAAAGTCGTGTGAAATTTGTGCAAGAGAAGTTAGCATACATTGCAACTCCACCTAGAGAATGCAGGTGACTTAAAAATCCCTATCTTGTTTGTGATCTTTGCAGTGGACTAAATGAAGAGAAAGAGTTAGAGCAAGGAGAAAAGCATGAACAATTTTCCTTTCTAGTCATGGCATTTATGAAGATCATTTTCATCTAAAATACTATTAGGATAATGAATGCACACCTTGGTTAAATAGGAGAAGAAGAACATGAGAAAAGGGGTCTGAATGGGTATCCCGAAACCCTTTAAAGATGAGGTGGTTTATTTTATGTATTTAAAGGATCTTCAACTTGGAGGGTTTGGAGAAGTAATATTGGACCAACATGATGAAATTCAAGCCAATTTTTTAAACTATTCGAGGATATTTGTTTGAAGATGAAATCCCTCAAGGATGTCATGCTCCAAAATTATCCATTACATCAAGATCTTGAATTACTACTAAGGACCCACCTTATTCGACTCAACCCATCAACAGTGAAGTGACAAAAGACGTCGAAGTTCCAACTAAAGAAATAACATGAAATTAGAAGGAAGCCCTGAAACCCTCGCTCAAGAAGGACCACCAATTTCTTCTGATCCAATCAAATCTAACCCTTTAGTATCATCTTCTAAAGTCCCATATTCTTCTTTTTTGAAGAAGTAGAAACATGATGAATACAAAGAATTTTTTCTCTATCTTTAGACAACTGCATGTCAATATCTTTCTCCTTGAGGTAGTTAATCAAATGCCCAAGGGTGCTAAATATCTAAAAGATTTATTTTCTAATAAAAAGAAGTTGGAGAGATTATGATCCGCGCAAAACAGTCAAGCTAAATCACTCAAGCCTGCCACTTGTGAATGGCAGACCGTAATCAGCTTAAAACAGCTCAAACACGAATGCAATGAAGATCAGGAGAGTATAGTGTTTCCCCAGGTCGTTAAGTCCCAACGAGCTGTGCGAGAATAGTCAAACGTGTAGTGATCGAGGGATTTGAACGGGAAAGGATTTGTGATTTATTATAACTACAGAAAAAGCCCATAAACTACAGAGGCTTAAATGCAAATTAAAGAAAGTTAAAAAGATAAAAAATATTAAATAAACGCTATCACTATATTTAAAATGATGTTTTTGTTTTTATGTTTTTATAAAACTGAAATTAAAAACTACGCGACGTACAAATGAAAACGTGAAACTTACACAATATTAATCCTAAAAATATGAAAAATACATTTTTACAAACCTAATGATATAAGAAAATTTTAAGAAAAAGAAAATTATTTTTATAACTATTTTATTAATTATTATTAATTAAAAACTATTTTTAACTATTTAATAATAACCTAAAAGACAAAAAATTATGAAATAAAGCTAGAAAAATAAAATTATGACTTATAAAAATCTAAAATATCAAAATAGAATTTTCAAAACTATTTTTGTATTTTTCTGATTATTTTTCTATTTTCTATGAATTTTAAACTATTAAAAACTAATTAAATTATTTAAAAGTACAAATTTAACTAAGAAAAATATGGAAAAATATTTTTTCGGCTTTTTATATTTATCTTAAATTAATAAAAATGAAAAATTATTTTTTGAACCTTTTCTTAATTTTTTGTATTAAATGCTATTTAAAAATGCTTAAAAACTACTTAAAATGCAGAAAAATAGCAAAACAACTTAGAAAAATCTGAAAATTTCAGGAAAAGTCTAAAATAATATAAGGAATAAAGGAAAAATAGAAAAACAGGAGGTTGTGTGGAGGAAATAGGATCTGATGAATCAAGTGCTTATAAATAAGCACTTGAATAAGCCAATTGAGTACCAAAAGCTACCAAACCAAAAGAGAAGCTCTAATATGCTAAAGTAACCAAAATGAAACAAGAAACATCAAGCTAAACCTACTGGATTGGTAGATTGCTCAGATTTGGTGATATGAGATTATGGCTAAAAACAGATTCAGGGTGTCTACTTTAAGCTTATGCACAGGACTCAAAATAAGCTGAAACTTCAAAACAGAAGTGGGACCCTGAACTAGACCTGGGTGGGTATATGCAAACCAAAAATCAGACCTTGCCAAGCTCAAATGAGCTTGTGGCAAGGGCTGCAAGTTCTGCAAAAGCCCTGTGCAGGCTTAGTGCTTGTGCACAGGGCACTTTTGCCATTTTTAACAAGCTCTTTTGGAGCTTTTGAAAAAATTCTAAAAATCAACAAAAATAGTAATAAGAAACTAGACCTACTGAACTTATAGAACCCAAAGTTTCATTTGATTTGGTTCAGGAATGAATCTATGAAAATTCTTCCTAGTTGAGCCTAAAACAAGTTTTGCAAACTTTTGACTTTTTAACAAAACTTAAATGTTGACTTATGTGAAACTTGATCTTGATTTTTGGACTGACTATGAACTTAATGGATGAATTAAGACTAATGCTAGCTTAATCTAAGTATTTGGAACACACAACAAGAGGTTCACCTTGCAAAAACACAACAGTAAACAAGTAAAGACAGATGAACCAAGATTTTGACTTTGAAAGTCTTGCAGGCACAAACTAAGACAGATAAGAGTCTATTAGGACTAAACAAACCTCAAACAACAAAAGCCTAACACTGAATACACTTCTAACACATTTTAGGCTATAAATCCAAACACTACCTTTTTCAACTGTTTTGAACTTTTAATGAGCTAATCTCTGAACCAGCTTATATTATTGATCAAAGTGAGCTTAACTTACCTAATTATAGCTAATTAAACACATAAAAACCTATTGTGACCACAGATATTCATACAGGTACAATATGCCAAATGGATAAAAAGTGAAAAATGAAATACCACTCACATGGTTCCAGCTTGTTTGCAGGCTTAAACCAGAACCTAAGATCACTAAACTAAATCATTTCCAACCCCTGCAACACCCCTGCATCAACCTAAGATCACCATTGTCCATTTTAGCTTCCCAGTTGACTTTCATTGACCATATACCATATTTGATTGGAACTGGTTTCCAAGCTTTCCAAAAGCTTTAACAAGCTCAATTAAACATGTTTGAGCTTAAAATGGAGCTAATAAAAGCTTGTTCATAAGAAAATAAAACTGGAATTCTCAACAGTAACTGGAAAATATGAATTTGCATGAAACCTTGATATTGAAGATTAAAAGTAAATTAGAATGATAAGATGACTTGAGTTTAGTACATTTTAAGCTTAAAATTACATTTTAGCACACTAATTAAGCTAACTTAAAAGAAACGACATACATTGTAATTTTAAAAACTAACTACTCTTGTTTCATCTTTCTTCTTCCTCTTTTATACTTCAAAAAGTCTCCACGTGTCCTTCAGATCAAATCCCACCACTTCTTTTGACCAATGGGAGAGTTTTAAGCATTTTGGCCATTTTGGGGTTTTGGCGGGAAACATGTATTTTGACCTCTGTTGACCTTTAGACTGCAACTAGGGGGGGTGAGAGGTGTGATGATGAGGGGGTTGATGTGGAAGAGATAAGGGGGGCTGAGGTGATGGGAGATTGGGTTGCAGGCAATTGGTCCAGTGGGGAAGAAGGAAACACCGTGTATGGTGGGAAAGGAGAGTTTGACTGGGGTTTGACCAAGGGTTCAAAAAGGGAAGGGTCAAGGTTATTGGCAGGGGGTCATTTCATTTTGACAAGGCTAATGTTTAGTTAATGACAAGGACTATTTTTGCAATTTATGAAATTGTGAAGGACCAATCCTGTAATTTTCCAAACTTGTTACAAGGGACCAATATTGACAAGTTCCAATAGTACAAGGACCAGTTTTGTCATTTTTCAAATTTCCAGGGACCAAACTTGACATTTTTGAAACTTGAGGGACCTTTTATGCCATTTAACAAAAGATTTATTCAAGGACCATTTTTGACAATTTTGAATATTTCAGGGACCTTGAATAACATTTTTCTTTATTTAGATTTACCAGGGACTGTTTTTGACAACTTTTGAAACTTGGGGGACTAAAACTGCTAATTATGCAAACTTTATACGTTTTTCACCAGATTTTGATATTTTTGCATTTAAAACACATAAAACACTTATTTGTGATATTTTTATCATTTTGATGCATTTCTGAGTGTTTTCAGATGTTTTTGCAGTTTAAACAGTACAAAAATGATGAGTATTTAGACACTCATCAGATTAGCTTCCGTAACCTTGGGGGAAGAGTGCTTAGCCGTAATCCAAAATACCTTGTCCAAAAAATAAGGCGACCCTTGTTGTGTTACTTTAATTTGTCTAATCGGCTCCTTATCTGCTAGAAACGCCCTGGAAGATTTGGGAGAAAGCATCAGCCTTATCCATAATCTTTTTTTAAGACTCGGTTGACCTTAGACCCACAAAAATGAGCATTCAATTGGCCAATAAATCTATAAAATACCCCTTAGATGATTAGCAAAATTCTGTAAGGAAAAATCAACAAGTTTAATTTCCCTGTTGATTTTATGATCTTGGAAATGGAATAGGATGATGTGGAACCTCTTATACTAGGACAACCATTCCTGGCTACCGTCGGTAATGTTATTGATGTTCGCGGTGAAAGACTGACTCTGCATATAGGTGGAGAAAGTATCACATTTTACATAGGGAACTCGATGGGATTTGCCTTAATGCAAGATGATTGTCTATATTTTACAGAGGGCACGGAGGAACTAGTAGAAAAGCATGTTTCCAGTGCATCATTTCTTGATAAATACAACACCCTACCTTACAATATGGAAAGGAGGTGTCGGAGCATGTTCAGGCCGTTTCATTTCATCCGTTCAAGGAACCAATCGAATTCCTGGAATTGCAAAAACTAGTGCACTGCTTATAACTATCAATCGTATAGCTTCCCAAGTTAGAATTGAAGGAATTACCTGGTTATTTTGGAGTATGCATTTCTTCAAGGAGAAGACCAACTCCAGGTTGTTATATCCTTTTCCCTTTCTGGTCGACGAAAAAGGCAAGCTGTTGGAGGTTCTTAAGAATCGATCCCAGCTTTTGTACCCATAAATTTTTTTGAAGGTGGATGAATTTAAACACTCTGTTCAATCTTAAAAGCTGGTAAATCCCAACAAAATGGGATAAAAGTCTTGAAAATGACAAAAATAGGTTATTAAATTCTCAATGTTGGTCTCATTTTATCCCATCTTTGTCATTCCATTAGGTTGTTCCCAAGAAAATGGGATAAAAATCTTGAAAATGACAAAAAATGAGCTCATTCCTTAAAGAACGGTAACTGGATGGAGAGTGTATATCGATAATAGAAAATTGGATAACGCCACAAAAAAAACACCATTTTCCTTCGATTGACCAAATGCTAGAGCGCTTAGTTGGTCATAAGTACTACTGTTTCCTTAACAGATTATCTTGGTACTTTCATATTCCTATCACCCCATAGGATTAAGAAAATACAACATTTATGTGTGCTTACGGAAATTTTAATTATAGAGGATGTCATTTGGGTTCTGTAATGATCCTGTCGCCTTTAAGCTATATTTTGCAAATCAATTGAATATATCATGAAAGTCTTCATGGATGATTTGTTTACATCTCTTTGATCATTGTCCCTCTAATTTGGAAAAGATGCTCAAGTGTATGAAGAAACCAATTTAGTATTGAGTTGGGAGAAGTGCCATTTTATGGTAACGAAGGAATTCTTTAGGACATAAAGTCTCTGGAGCATGAAGTGAAGTGGATCGAGCCAAGAACGAAGCAATTTCCAAGAGCCTTTATCTTAAAAATGTCAAACATGTCTATAGATTTTTAGGAAATATAGACCAACACAACAAAGCAGCTAAACAAAACCAATGCTACCACATACAACTTTCATCATTCTGCTTAGGATCATGGCTATAGACCATATCTCATAGCCATATTCACTACAACAATCGGATGGATGGGCGAGGAGACTTTCACCGGGGACTCAGTGTCCCCGGCGAAAGTCACTAATCGACAAAATAAAATCTGACGTGGCACATGAATACGCTGACCTGTTATGGAAAATTCAACGAACACTTTCGGCGGGGACATGTCCCTGCCGAAAGTACGTTTAATTTTTATCAAACTTTGACCGGCTAGTCAAAATTCAGCGTAACCTTTCTCTGGGGACTTGTCCCCGCCGAAAGTATATTTCACGTTTTCCAAAATTTGACCAAAGTCAAAAGCATGCTAATTGTTCGCGGGAAAATTCCCGCCAAACCTTTCCCCGAAGACATGTCCCCGACAAAAGTAATATTTAAAAAAATACACTTTATTGCAACTATTAATACATAACTAAACCCCCGATGCTTGGAAAAACATAAATAACCCAATCGAAAATTCTCACAAAACACACGTAACAATATAATGGCTGATTACGCACCGGAAAAAGAGTGGTCACTGGTTTTATCGTTGATATATCTCTTTACTCGAGTTCTTGATACGTATGGGTCAGAAATTTATGATGAATATGGTTCTTATAAGAACATAGACCCGTTGATGAGAGACCGCATTCTGGAATGGTTAAGGAAAGAGCCATTCTACAGGGTGTATTTAGACTGTGAAGCTAATGGTGTTGGAGGAGAAAACACGCTGGAAGCTGAAGCAATGTTTGAGCAGTTCATCAAGCAAAGGAAGGAAAAAGATGAAGCTGAAAAAAGCCCGTTCGATTACACATTTGATGATGCGGGAAATAGGGTAACAAATCTTGAAGCATTGTTTGAACAGTTCGTCAAGCAAAGGAAGGGAAAAGATGGTGCAAGTTCTAGCAGAGCGGGAAGTAGCAGGGGAAAAAATTGAATGAGCGATGTTTGTTATGGTCTATGTCGTGTGTATCATATCATTTGAGTTGTTTCGTTTGCTTGCCGAGTTGTTTCATTTGATCTGTTTCGTTTTGTTGTCAAGTTGTTTATTTATTAATGTGTAATTTAGTATTAGAAAAGGGGTGTTTGGAAACCATAATCTTGTTAACTAAGAACATGGTCAGCTTTACAAATCCAGCATGTGCTTTGATTTATAAAAATACTTGACAAATACATACTACAACAACATCAACAACAACAACTACTACAAGAACAACTACTACTTTGATCAACAACATCAACAACAACATCAACAACAACAACAACAACAACAACTACTACTACAAGAACAACAACAATTACTACTACTACATACGAACATTTTCCATGTCACCTAACAGCTCACGAAGTAATACATCCAACTGACATGCGTGGTCGTCAGGAATCCTTGCCATTTCAAGTCTGGCCTCCAGCAACCTTACTCTTGTCTCTAGCACATGTTTTTGTGATTCCAGCAAGTTTATCCTAAGATCTTTTTTCATGGCAGCTCGAGCACTCTGTTGGTGCATATCCAGAACCTTGAGAAGAGATTGTTCTTAAGTACTCGTCAAATTCATCCTTCCACATAAAATATCCGCACCCATTATCTTCTTTTCTGGGCTGTTACATAATAAGAAAATTATAAGAGATTACAACCCAATTATTTGTATATTTACATAAATAAGAAATGTATGATTGTTCATCTTTGACAGAGGACATGCATAATATTGTCTTCCGGATGAATATTCTCTATGTGATGTTCTTAATCTTATATTTCCTGTTCCACAAGAACACATAAAAGGATTAAATGGCTCCATCTCAGGTTTTGAAATTTGTGTGAAGATAAGAGGTTGTGAGGTTGAGTGGTTTTGAGGATAAGAGGTTGTGAAATTCGTGCAAAGATACAAGAACTATATAATATGTTTGTCATGTTGGTGGGAAGTTTTGGCGCCATTTTTTTGTGGGAAGTTGAGACCAGTAGACAACTAAAAGAATTTGGACATATGCATTGATGTATTGATGTATATAAATAATAATACATGATACGTATACCATAGCACCTATATTTGGTCATTTAACATGATACGTATACCATAGCACCTATACTTGGTCATTTAACATGATACGTATACCATAACACCTATACTTGGTCATTTAATATGATACGTATACCATAGCACCTATACTAGGTCAGTTAACATGATACGTATACCATAACACCTATACTTGGTCATTTAACATGATACGTATACCATAGCACCTATACTTGGTCATTTAACATGATACGTATACCATAGCACCTATACTTGGTCATTTAACATGATACGTATACCATAGCACCTATACTTGGTCATTTAACATGATACTTATACCATAGCACCTATACTTGGTCATTTAACATGATACGTATACCATAGCACCTATACTTGGTAACATGATACGTATACCATAGCCCGTATACCATAGCACCTATACTTGGTCATTTAACATGATACGTATACCATAGCACCTATACTTGGTCATTTAACATGATACGTATACCATAGCACCTATACTTGGTCATTTAACATGATATGTATACCATAGAAATTTTTTAGGTTAAATTTAAATTGATTTGTTATTAATTTTAGTTATTGAAAATGATAATAAATATTTTTTTAATATGAAAATTGATTAAAACATCTTTTGCGGGGAAAACTTTTCACGATTTTTTTATTTTTCCCTCCCATCTTTTTACTTTATCCCGCCATAACCTTCTCCGGGGATGTGTCCCCGGCAAAAGTCTTGCTAGAAGACAAACAAAGTTTTCGCCGGGGACATGTCCCCGGCAAAAACTGATCGTAAAAATCACCTCAATTATTAATCAAGATCTGCTTTCACAAATGAGATAAAAAAAAACACCAAACTCACGCTAGCTGCTCCACCTCAGCTCCTTCATCTTCATAGCACCACCTCAATCACCGCACCACCTCCACCACCACTACATCATCGCGCCTCCTCCACCACCACTACATCAACGCGCGGTTAATGCTTCATGGGTTTTTGTTTGTGTTATACTGATTTGATGCTTCATGGGTTTTTGTTTGTGGGTATTTGTTAGTTTTTAGATTAAGCTCGATTTAGCTTGTGTTATACCGATTTGATTGAAAAGCTTAGGTATTGTGGTTTGTAAGTGATTATAATGTGATATAATGTGATAATAATAATAATGAGGTTGTTATTGCTATGCAAATAGTTATATATTGTGATTTTGTTAGGATGATTAATGTGTCTAGTGTTTGAATGTATTGACTAGTTTGAATGTATTGACTAGTTTATAAAGATGCAATTCAGTGATTTGCCATATACTTTGAATGTATTGACTAGTTTATAAAGATGCTATGAATGTATTGACTAGTTTAAGGTAAAATCAGTTTTAAAGTAATTTTTGTTTTCAAATTGTTTTAAGGTTAAGTTTAATGATTAGTAGTTGTTTCAATAGTTAGTATCAAGTTTTTTATAGTTCCATTAGTAGTTGTTGTAGCTTAATTAAGTATTATCATAGCTTATTGCATCATTTTCATCAAATTAGTTTAGATTCAAAGTTCATTTAAGTCAAACATCAAGTTTTTTCATAGAAGTCAAATCTGTCAAAAACTCATTTCTGTCCAAAAAAAATGGTTTTTCTCAGTTTTCACAAGTAGTTTTAAGTCATTTTAAATTGTTATAAAAAATTTTAAAAATTAAAAATAACAAGTTCACTGGCTTGTTTAACTTACCTCAAAAGGAAAAAAAAATCTCTAGCGTTATGGTAAAATCAGTATTGACTAGTATACTTAAGACACTAGAAAGTAGAAATTGATTAGTTGTAGAAATATATGTGTTATGAAGATAGAAATCAATTTAATGTATCTGTAACCGCTTATTATGTGCTTTGCTTTTATACTTGTAGGAATATAGGGTGTCACGGGTGCCAAGCCGAGGCCAAGCCGCTACCACAGCCGAGGCCACGCCGCGACCACAGCCGAGGCCAAGCCGCGACCACAGCCGAGACCAAAAGGTAAGATATGTCGTTGCATATTTTAAATAGTTTAGGGTTTCAGGTAAATCGGGTATCAAAAATACCCTTTAAACCATTAGGGTTGAATTGGTCATTTTAACAATTAGGGTAGGAGAGTAGGATGGTGGATTTTGGGACCAAAACCAAGATCTTGGCAAGGTGTTGGGGTCCACCCCCTTTCATGTGTAATAGCACTTTAACTAGGTTAATGAGATCATGTTGTTTCATCTGCTTGTGATACAAAATATTTGATCATGTTTGCTTACGACTTTTTGAACAATGTGTCTAGGGTTGAGGGTTGGTGAAAACTTGAGAATGGTGTTAGTGTGTCTAGTTAAAGTGCTATTACACTATTTCCCGACATCATTTCATTCTCCTTTTTACAATAATCTTCCTAAAAACTTACCAACAATGCTCTCCTATATTATCAAACAACAAAAATGAAGTTAGCGGTTGTGACACGTGGCTTCTCCGATGGTTTACGACGAGGAGGTACATGGTTTCTTGGTCCAGTAGATACAGGAAAAGTGTACAACCCATTTCTTGTTACGGTTTGTTATGGTTACCTGATGATGAGGGTTGAATCTTGACGGGTAGAAATGTGGTGCAAAAGGGTTTAGCTTGCTTTGAGAGTTCATAACTGTGTGTGTGTTTTTAGTGTGTGTTTTTAGGTATGAAACTCTGTGTGTGTGTGTGTGAGATAGAGAGCCGAGATGATAAGAAGAGAGATGAATGGATTGGTAATGATAGTGATGGTATGGTGGCGAGAGATGAAAGGGTTTGTGAGGGTGCCTCATTAACCCCACTTCACTCGGCACCATTCTAGCACTATCATTACAAACCATTTCATCTCTCTTCTTATTATCTATGCTTTCTCTCTCTCTCTCTCTTTCTCTCTCACGCATACACAGAGTTTCACACCAAAAAACACACACTAAAAACACACACACAGTTATAAACTCTCAAAGCAAGCTAAACCCTTTTGCGCCACCTTTCTACCCGTCAAGATTCAACCATCATCATCAGATAACCATAACAAACCGTAACAAGAAATGGGTTGTACACTTTTCCTGTATCTACTGGACCAAGAAACCGTGTACCTCCTCGCCGTAAACCATCAGAGAAGCAACGTGTCACCGCCGCAAACTTCATTTTTGTTGTTTGATAATATAGGAGAGCATTGTTGGTGAGTTTTTGGGAAGATCATTGTGAAAAGGAGAATGAAATAATGTCGGGAAATGGTGTAATAGCACTTTAACTAAACACACTAACACCATTCTCATGTTTTCACCAACCCTCAACCCTAGACACACTGTTCAAAAAGTCGTAAGCAAACATGATCAAATCTTTTGTATCACAAGCAGATGAAACAACATGATCTCATTAACCTAAGTTAAAGTGCTATTACACATGAAAGGGGGTGGACCCCAACACCCTGCCAAGATCTTGGTTTAGGTCCCAAAATCCACCATCCTACCCTCCTACCCTAATTGTTAAAATGACCAATTCAACCCTAATGGTTTAAAGGGTCTTTTTGATACCCGATGCTTGGATAGTTCTCATTACCTAAAACCATAAACTATTTAAAATACGCAGGTTAAGCTTTGGACAAACCCGAAGAAGCAGAAGATATCGGAAGTCAACTGACAAAACCGCCTCGCGAACAAGAGTTCGAGCCTTATGTGTTAGGATATGTTTGTAGAGAATAACATGGTTAGGATTCCCATTAAAATGGATTATACGTATAGTTTTGGACCATTTGCGGATAGGTAGCTTATGTATAGTTTTGGACCATTGGCGATTTTGGAAACACATGACTATGTTATCGGTTAATGGTTATATATGATATTATGTTTAGCGAATTTGTGTTGTTGTAGCATAAAATAGGTTCTGAAAACAGGTTGATACATTGTAGATTTTTTTCAGAAAAACTCCCAAAAAAAATCTGGAAATTACCCATTTTGCAGCAATTTTCTGCAAAATGGGTCAAAGGCTTCGCCGGGGACATGTCCTCGGCGAAAGTGGATTATATCATCCATAATTTTCAATTTTGACCAGGGACATGTCCACGCCAAATATGGGTGCCACGTCGGACGTGTTTGACCAGCGTAAAATGGCTGTGGGACCCATGTGTCCCCGGTAATAGGGGGATTTAGTCCCCGGTGAAAGTATTCCCGAGAGGGTTTTGCCGGGGGACTTTCACCGAGGACATGTCCCCGGGAATAAGCTTCGCAGGGGACATGTCCCAGGCGAAAACCGTGATATTTCCCTTGCGAAAGCCCACATTTTTGTAGTGATTAGAGCTAGTAGATCAACTCATTAGAAGAAAACCTACTTCATGAGACTTACTTCCTATGCCAAACTTGACTAAGAACTTTTTCACCAATAGTGTTGCCCCATATTTCATGGCACAAACATCATAGATCATAAGTAAGTCAATAAGGAAATTTTCGATCTCAAGATACAAGGCCATTTTCTCATATACAGACCATATTCACGCACTAAACCATATGTACCACCACTCTTATACCCCACATTCACAAAAACAAAACAACTTTAATGAATGCCAAACACGTCATATGAGCATGAAACTTTCCTTATAAAGACTACTACTAAGCCAATATGAATCAACTCAATCCCAGTAGCAATGTTGCCCTCTTTCATGGCACACAATGACATAAGAATGAGGAGATACAGTAGGAATATTAAAGTAAGTGAAAACGAAGAAAGCATTGTTGTAGTTTATTGTCGGTAAAAATATTAACATAAGTTAAAACCAACAAACCATTACCAATAACACATGGTCCTTGTAACACCAACAACACAACACATTGTCCCTTCATATTGTGAGAAGTCGGGCATGCCCAGTACCGAGTAGTGATGTTTGTTGTGAAGATAGAAATAATTAATTGTGTGTGTCCATATGTGAGTATATTGTGGAGTATATTTGCGTTTAAGTGTGAATGTTTGAGTGGTCAAGTTTGTAGTCTTATTACAATTGTTTGGTGGTGATGTTGATGATTAAATGAAAAGTGACGTATCGCTAAGTTGATGACTGTGATGTTGATCATTGTTTAACCCTGCCTAAGATTTCAAGCATGCTAAGTAATATATCAAACTTAAATAAAAAATAACAGAGTTTCAAAAAGTTGTTTTCCATTTTGGTTAACATATTTAATTATTAAGATACAGTTTTGATATCTATACTTAATATAATAGAGAAAGGTTATTTCTTCTATTGAATGACTAAGACAATTTTTAACGTATTTTTAAGAAATAAAATTAATATGCAATACGTACAAATAGTTAATGCTCTATATAATACATTAAACAATAATTCTTTTACACTAATTATTTAAAACATTCATTAATATAAGTTTAATGCCAAATTTTTGTTTGTTTATGAACATTTTAAAATTTTAAAAATTGCATATTCAAAAAACATTTGTCATCTATGTATTTATTTTAGAACAAGTTTAGTGAAATTCTAATCATTTTGCTAATAAATTCAATTGAAAAAATCGTACATGTGAAAGTACAAAGATTTTCAGTTGATTTATAAAGTATGAAAATATGTAATTTTTGAATACCGTAATGTATGTTTACACGTTATATAATATTGTGACGAATATTAAACAACATCTACTGTTTAGTAAGTACTTTTCACCACCAATCATCACAACCTCGTAATATTACTGACTACCGTTTTCGTATCATCATTGCATCGTGATGCATATGTACTTGACATTTTAATAAAAAATAGTGTGCGATAAAGTTATTCTGTAAAATTATCGCCACACGTAAGGTCATTATACTAAAAACAGTTAATCAAAAAGTATTATTCGCAAAGAATATTAATTACAGTGTTTCTATCGTCGCAACGCACGGATACTCTGCTAGTACGTTTAAAATGGGTATTAGTTTTCATAAATAGCGCTATAAAACAAGGATTCATGGGACTTTTAGTTAGAGTATTCATTCTTAGTATATGTTCACCTGATCCCTTTTGATCGATTTGAACTTGAGTATAACCGTATTTAGATGGATTGAGCTCAAGTCGATATATATTTAAATCCCAGTTTTTGTTCTAGCTTGAGCTCCAACTTGAGAACAGTTTGACTTGAATGATTTCAAGCTTGAGATGCTCATATTAATAAGAGCAAATTATCAAGTTATATATTTGGCACAAAAAAGCTAAAACATATACATTTTTTCAACAAAAGGGCCTTAACTTAAATACTTGCATTAGGGCTCTAAATGTCTTGAGAAGCCCCTGAATTCGTAAATTTATCTGTAGGATTGGTGAAACGGGATTTTTGATCACCGCTTGAATTTTATTTTCTTGTACTTCTCTAGCTCCTTACTAAATTTTTTCAGTTGATCTCCATTTTTGCATGTAAAATACAATCACATATTGAGTCATAAGGCAAAAAAAAAAAAAAAAAAAAAAAAAAAAAAATTGTATATTAGGTTACTCGCAGTGGACCTGAAAAGTCGGTCAAAATCATAGGTCAACCGATATGAATATCGGTCATCACCAATGTGGGTGTTTGGTCACAGTCGGTCGAGCAAGGCTTCAATCTCTTAATCGGTTGACTTTTTACCGATTTTTACAGCACCCTCTCTATAGTTTTAATGATAAATATTAACTTGGTCACCGAATGTAGGAATTTGGTCGTATCTGATCATCGGAGAGAAAAAACTAATGTGGCAAGGTCATGATCGGTCACGACTGTGTTTAGCCTTAAACATTGAACATTTCTTTTCATGTATCTCTATGTTTATTCATTTGATGAAATTTGTTTATGTAATAAATAAGGAAAATGATAAATGGACCTAACTAAAGAGGCCTAAAAGGAGACCTAATGCATAAATGAATTGTACAGTACTGTTACTGTACAATTCATTTATGTATTAGGTCTCCTTTAAGCCTCTTTAGTTAGGCCCATGTATCAAAGCTCAATAAATAAATACAAAAAGCAAACAAGACACAAACATACCCACAAAAGTGAAAAATGTGTTGATGGGGATTGGGGGTGTCGTAGGTGCAACGGAGTAGGAGAAGATCAATAATGTTGGCCTTTAGCATGACAAACAAGTGGGGATCCTTGTTATCTTGTCTTGTCCTGCCGTCGATTTCCAACCGCCATCCTCCTTATTTCTGTGATATTAGCGTGATTAAAATAGGTTAGGCACAGTTATTGATCAGTTGAGTTTGAGTCGAGCTTGATTTACTCGCTGATATTATTAGAAACGGATTGATCTTCTCCTACTCCGATATTAAGATAAAAACTCTGCTTAATTGATAGTGATCTTACTTGACTCACTATATGTTTTGTTTTTTTGTTCCGGAACTGAACAAGTTAGAGTTGATTAAGGACCAGAGGAGGATTCACTAAACAACATGAACAACACATCGCTTAAAACGGTTAGCGTCAACGACTAATGGGTTCGTGTCAAAAATAAATTCTCTTTATTTACCTATTGATGGCCAAAAACCCAAAATAATGTACATAGCAAGTTTGAAGAATACAACATACAGTCATGGGATGCATGTTTGGATGGCCTGGACCGCTTACGATGTACAATTAGGGGGAGGGAGTGGAAGTTTTGAACCCTAATACCCTAAGGGTGTCACGTCACCTCTATCCAATAAAAACCTTCCAACTCAAAACTACCCCAATACTACCCTAACACTACCCTAACAAGTGGGAGTGGTACCCTAGTACCCGAATTCCATTTTTTTTTTAAATACATAAAATCACATATAATATTTAAAATAAAAACATACCATTTCATTAAAAAAAAAAAAAAAAAAAAAAAAACATTACATAATACTTAAAAAAACTACAACTTAAAAATTGAAACTACAACTTAAAAAAAAAAAAAAAAAAAAAAAAAAAAAAACATTACATAAGTTGAAATTAAAATAACTTGAAACTACAATTTAAAAATTGCAAGCCCATCCGTGTTTGGCCGCAAGTTCACGTTTCTGGGTAAGAACTAATTCCAACATAGCGGGATCGCGAATGTGATCATGCGGCTCCAAAAAAAACTTCAACTCCCGTTGTGCATTCTTGAACTTCGCCCCCTCGAGTTGTGTAGCCAACAATTGTTTCGCCATCTCGCGTTTTTCTTCCAAATATTGTGTCTTCTTTTGTGTGTACGCGTTGATTTCATCCGCAACGCTTGAGATAGACGAGGAGGATGCAGCTTGCTTCTTATTCATTTTTCTTGATTCAATTGGATGGGTGGGGTCTTCATTCATGTCGGGAATGGTGTTGCTTGCCGCGTCATACTCCCCCGACCTCCTTTTTGAAGAATTGCTTGCAGCACCGGCAATATCTTGAAAACATTCTTGCTCCGTCCATTTCTCATGTCCTCTGACAACCTCCCACGCCCTGGTATGAAGAAATTGTTTTTTTCTTGCTGTGTAGAAATCCATTTCAGCTTGCCTCACCACGTCCAAGTCGTTGCACCCACTAGCCTTAGCACGTTTCTACATTATATACAAAATAATTTAATTGTAAATAAAAACTGCGGATTACGCAAAATAAAAAAGTATAGCTAAAAACAAAATAATGTAATTGTAAAAAATAAAGTATAGATTATGTACCGCTTGGAGGTAGTAGCCGTTGAAAATACCCATGGCCGTGTTCATTGTTCTCCACTTGGTATTCAACGCATGAAATGTTCGTGAACTCGAACCCACAGTTGCCTCGTAATGCTCGAGAATCCGTTTCCAAAAACCGTCGGACTTTTGTTCATTACCGACAACACCACAAGTGGAGATTTGAACCCATGCTTTCGCCAACGCCTCCTCTTGTGCCGGCGTCCAAACTTCACGGGGCCTCCTCCCGGCGAAAGCTTTTTTCTTCCCTCTAGGATCGACTTCTTGAACTTCCTCATCTTCGTCATCTTCATTTGGTAGTGGTTGTGTTTCGGGTACGTACTCTACGTCTTCACTAAGGTTTTCGAACGGGGAAAACTCGCTTGTAGTAGTAATGTTGTAGTGTTGTGGATTCAATTGAGGAGGACCCATATTATATGGGAAAAATTGTGGAGATTGGGGTTGTGGAACATAAAATTGATTCGGGGATGGTTGAGAATAAAATTGGCTAAATCCTAACGGAGTTTGTTTTGGTTGATTCGGGGATGGTTGAGACCGACCTTGACGCGAGGTGAAAGTTTTTTTACCTCTCCTTGGATCCATAGTTTAGTGTTTTTGAAAGATTATTGTGTGTTGTGGGTTTTTATTTTGAAAATAGAAGTGAAATATAAGTTTAAATAGGAGTGAATTTTTATTTTATTTTTTTTATTATTTTTTTATTTTTTTTTTAGGTTCGTAGCCATTGGTTAACGGCTTAAATTTTTGCAACGTCCATATTTTTGCAACGGTCACATGCGGTTTCTGAACTCGCAAATCCAACCCGCTGGGTGAAACCGAGCAGGGCGGAACGGTGTAGCCGTTCGGCTTCACGAACCCGCAGCCCTACCCGATGCCCACTCCGTTATACCTTAGGGTTACGGTTTGGGTTAAGGTTAAGGTAATCTTTTTTGTCTCGTGACAATGTTGTTCCCAAGAGGAACACACAAGAGTTTCTCATGTTCACTTGTCTCCCCATTCCCCGATTATTATTATTATTATTATTATTATTATTATTATTATTATTATTATTATTATTATTATTATTATTATTATTATTTTTATTTTTTTATAAAAAATCACTTCATTAGAAAATCATAAGGAATTACAAGAAATTAGTGGGGAGCCGAGAAACTAACTGGGCCCCCACTCCTCTAGCAATAGCAAAACAAACCCTACTAAAAATATAGTTAGCACCACGCGCGCCAATTTCTTGAGTGATCGAGTACTTTCGGATTCGCTTCAGCAGGGTCACTGCCTCCTTCTCGAGTTCACCAAAGGAAGAGAAAGAGAAGGGGATGAACCCATATCCAATATCAGCGCATTTTGTTTCGTACTTGACACGTTTGCGCTGTGCAGCTTTAATCACGGCGCGCCCTGCCACAAAGTCAGTCATACCAGTTTGCGTCAAGGGCGAAGACCCAGTAAGATCAACACACACATCAAGGCCTCTCTCCCACGAGTAAAGTAACAAGTCAGCTGGGCGTAAGTGTTTGTCCCTCTCTTCGCAGAGCCCGATATCAACTTCTTTGCGAGCCGAAACCCCTACCCGAGAGCAGATATCAGCGAGAGTGTCACGCACCACATTATTATTATTATTATTATTATTATTATTATTATTATTATTATTATTATTATTATTATTATTATTATTATTTTAGCAACACAGATGGCTACGAGTTGAAATAGAACGACATAAGTCATACTTTGCATATTAAATATTAAGCTAGAATGGAAGCAACGCATAAGAAATTGCATTTTTACGACATCAATTCAACAAACATAACTTTAAACCGAACCAATACTTTTGAGACACTGAATATTGAACTTACCGATTTTCAACAAGTTTTTTGACAAACTTTTCGTATGAACCATTTCTTAAAGGAATACTTTTCGTTAGATTTTTGGCTTGTCTTAGGTATGATTCGTGTGGCACAGATTTTTTTTTCTTTTTCTTTTTGTTCGGCACAGATGGTTTGTGATTAACTGAAGAAACCATGAAGACCAATATAATTTGCAACAAAAGTATTTAAGAAAAAAAAAAAAAAAAAAAAAAGGTTTGCAATTCACAAAGATTGTATCGGATAACACAATATAAAATAGTGTTAATTCTCAAAATGCTTCAAAGATACAAGTAAGGTTACCATATATGCTTTAAAATTTTTCTCTTTCTTAAAATGGCTCAGGGCGAAAGTCGCCCCGGATAGGTGGGAGCGACTGTTACAAAATTGTGACACATGTCACACTTATATACTTGTTTTTTACATGTGTCGCAATTTTATAAGAGTCGCCCCTCATCTACCCGGGGCGAATTTCGCTCTGGGTTATTTTAAGAAAAAAAAACTTTTGAAGCATATAGGATAACCTCAATTGTAACTTTCGGTCATTTGAGGAATTACTTCTATGAAATATATGTACTGTATTATATTGTTTGGTTGGACAAAACACCAAAGCAAAAAGTATTGTACACATGCTCAAAACGGAAAGAAAATGAAAGCCTGTGGAAGCAGAGAATAGCATCATGACCTCTAGGAATGCTAAAACTGGACAAAATCAAATCTTAATCATGAGCCATCTCCTGACTTTCCAACTATCGAACAATAAATTTGCAGTAAGATGATGAACTCGTGAACTGGTTTCCTTAAAAGGGTCCTGAGATAAATAGCAATTCCGAATCATCGAAAAATACCTTAGGCTAGACACAGTGGCGAACTAGTTCGCCAGTGCCACATCAGCTTTCTCTCTCCGACGACCTAGTTACCACAGTGGTGACCTGACAATTCTTTTTTTTTTTTTACAAACCGTATGATTTTTTTTTGGATTTTGTGGCTTTAGGCTAGGCACAATAAGGGTGATAACCTACTGGGTTGTCAAGGTTGCTGAGGGTCGTCCTTGTTGTGGCTTCAAGGTCGTCGAAGGTTGTTGGTTATGGTTTTGGGTATGAGGGTCGTCCAGACAACCCAGGTTGTGTGGTTGTTTGTGTGTGTGTTTTAATAATCAAAATGTATTTTTGTGAGATATGTTTTTTATAGTGTAGGTCGCTTTATTGTCCCTAAAAGGTTATATGTGGGTTGCATGAGAGAGAAAGCTGATGTGGCAAGAAAAATGAGGGTTGATGAGGGTTGTTATTGGGGGTAGCCTTACAACTCGGTTATCGATCTCCTCAACCTAGTTCAAGGAGAGAGACTCCTCAACCTTGCTTGACCGAGTATCCCACAGTGGGAGAACCTTGCTCGACCTAGTGCTTCAACCGACGACAACCGACCCCTCTGTGGCCAGCCTTATTTCGCATTCAAACAAATATGCAATGAGATGACGAAGTCGTGAACATCAGGTGAGCATATATATGTTATATTATTGGTCTTTTTTGGTGTCCAACAATTTACAAATATGGTACTGAAAACAAAGTCAGTGAAAAATTCATTTCTTCAATACTAGTATCCAAACTATAGGTCTTTAAATCTATGTAAACTAATTGATCAAGATGTTTTGTAGCAGCTTAACCAAAATGAATTCTAATATAGTTGAGGTTAATTTATGCCATATACACTTCTTTTTAAAATATTTCTAAGTTAAGATCGATTACAGTTACAATCTAGCTACAGTAATATATATCTGATCCTAACAGACTACTCCGATTTTCAACTTTCTGAGAAAATAAAATTAGGTATAAATATAAAAAAGTTCATTGACTTGTATATTTTTTTTGCATATTCCTTTTGATATCTATTACTTTTGTAGTAGTCCAATTAAATGTTAAACCCCATGTTTCCCCATGTAAACATTCGTCGGTTAGTGGGACATCAATATAAGCGATTTAGTGACACTTTGTTCAAAAAATCATAATGGTTCACGAATTGCAAAGCACACACATGAGTGTGTGTGGATTTGTGTATACATCGCACACACAAACGTAAAAAGAGTAGTTACTTTATGGTGCAAGGTTAGACTTGTTTATAAATATTTAAAAACGGTAGTGGTTTTCAAGAAGTTAAATGGCTAAAATCAAGGAGTCATAATCCCATGTGTTGCCACTAGCAAATATACATTTCTCGTATAAAAATAAAACAATTCGACAAGCTCTTGCATTCTTGCCACCTTTTCTCTCCATGCTGTGTTTACACTTTACACTATAAGTTACAATTACTTTTTATGTGACTATTGTTTTTATTCGTATGTTTGTATATACAAGCATAGAATGAAATACACATGCATCTAGCTTGCGATCAAGTTCAAACACTCAAATCCGTTCTTTATAGTAAGTGCAAACTTGTAAAAGATAGTACCATTATGCAAGAATATAAGACAGGGAATAACAATTTGTTTGTCTAATTGCCCATAGTTATAATTATAACTATTTTAAGATGAGCTATTACGTTAGATGGTTACAAATTGCAACCTTGTCCAACATGTAGAGTTTATTTATAATATGTTCGTTTTAGTGTAAAACAATATTGTTGAACTTCTGTAAAACAACATACAACTTTAGATGGTAGTACATTTCTCGTTGATTTTATGACAAGTGTTTTCAAAATGCTAGCTACTTAAAAATATTACAAGTTCACAATTAATGTCGCTAAAGTATTAACAAGTTTACAGGAAGAAAAGGATAGATCAAAGACGCGTAGGGCTGGGACATTAAGCTTTGTACCATGAAAATATTAACGCAAGAATATCGCATTCTATTGATAATAGTTACGAACATTTTTCACTTTAACCCCCCTTAAGTATAATTGGAACTTAAGCATATCACAATTTTGTCACATGTTATTGATAACAGTCATGGATAGGCTAGTCATGGAAAATCACACAAAAGTTATTACATTTGAGATCAATTTGAATTTTAGTTGCTCAACTTTAGTTTTTTCAATTTAAGATATCAAAATTATATTTTGTGCAATGTAAATTTTTTTCGACTTTTTGAAATATGTTATCAATCATTTTTTCAGCTCAAATGGTTAATTGATGTAATATATCATTATAATTGAGCATTTGAAAGTCATTTCAGCTAAAATTATAGCCGGTAATCGCTTTTGAAAATTCAAAAAAGCCTTATATTACACAAAATATAACTTCAATACTTTTAAATTGAGACAAATAAAATTAAGTACCTAACATTTAAATTGACCTAAATTGCGATATATTTTTGTTCAATTTTCCCTAATAGTTACAAACATTGTTTAAGAACATGTATCTTTCCGGTAAAATCATCCTTTTACCCAATTGTTTAATTCAGTATAGTGAGATTTTTTTTAGGTGATCATTGCTTTTGAATTTTGGCCAAAATTCTACTTTTCGAAAAGGTGAGAACAAATATACATTACAAATGAAAGGGATTTGAGATGAAGCCCAAAGAAACGCCAACATAAATAATCTTCTAAAAAAGGTATGACTTTTTACAAAACCATCTAAGTGTTAGGATTCAACACCCAACTATGCCAAAAGAAATCTTTCTTAGAGGATCGGTTTTGTATCCCCAGAGTGACTGCGTTTGTAAGGTCGAAAAGATATTCTTGTAACGAGTTGAGTAGACCTACAAAATCGAGGCATGAACAAGTGTGTTTTGCCAATTCCATATACACCAAGTTTGAGACAAGCGAACAACATGAAGCACTTCTGAAATATAAGCAATTCCTTGATATTTCAAAGTCTCTGATAAGCCGATAGATGAATGTTTAATCAGATGAACTCTGTGTTAGAATGTTATTTCCCCCATAATATCAATTAGCATTCAAACATAATATAAATACAATAAAGTCTTAGAGAACAAGCTGGGCCAAAGGCCCGTACATAACCATAGACAATTATGCCATTCGGCCGAAACATATGTTACCGCTAATACTCCCCCGCAGTTGTAGTGGGAGGCTTTCGAACGTTCAATATAGATCGAAACTCAAGAAACAATGCACTTGAAAGACCTTTCGTGAAGATGTCAGCATACTAAAATCGAGAAGAGACATGTATCACAGGAACTTGATCAGAAGTAACAAAATAATAAATAAAATGTATGTCTATCTCAATATGTTTGGTGCGTTGATGTTGAACCCGATTAGTAGACATATAAACATCACTCACATTATAACAGGACATCAAAGTAGCAGTAAAAATAGGTGCATAAAGCCACATAACAGATTATGTACCCCATGCATTTTCAATAACAACATTAGCAACACCCCTATATACAGCCTCAACACTAAAGCGGGATAACGTAGCCTGACATTTAGCATACCAGGAAAGCAAGTTATCCTCAAGGAAAACATAGTATCCAGAAGTAGATCGATAAGTGACTGGACAACCATCCTAGTCAGCATCCGTATATGTAGTAAGTTGAGCAGTAGAGAAGACAATAGTATCACGAACATAGCAAAGAATACGCTCCAAACCATTGAAATGAGGCTCACGCAGATCATGCATATAAAGACACACATGTAGTACAACATAGGAAATATTAAGCCTTGTAAAGTTAAGATATTGAAGAGCTCCAGCCAGGCTACGATACAATTTTGGATCAGTCACAGGATCACCATTCAGGAGTCCGACAAGGATTGCAATTCAGCATGTGAGCCCGTTCAAGAATCTCCTGAGCATATGTGGCCTGAGACATAAACAAACCTACAAATGATCGAGAAACTGAAATACCCATAAAATAGTTAAGAGCACCGATATCAGTCATAGCAGACTCTCCATGAAGGGAGGAAATGACCCAGTGTAGAAAGGCTGAAGAAGAGACACTATGAATAATATCATCAACATGAAGTAATAAATAAGCAATATCCGTCCCACATGAAAAATAAACAAAGAGGAATCAATTTTGTTGTGTTGAAAGCCAAATCAGGTGATATGGTAACGTACATCCACATGAAGACTAGGGAATCAGTTGTAGCAAAATCAGGATCGACTACGGTTGTGCTAGAAGAGGTTGTCAAAAGGTGATTTTGGACATTATAGGTTTTACAAAAGTGGTTGAAAAGTTCACTCCAAGAATTGTAATTGAGCTTTTCGAGATCAGGGGGTGTAGGGATACACGCCTTAATACTAGCAATAGAGTATGCCCTATCGATTGGTTGTTTAGGTGGCTGGGAATTACCTTTCATGATGCTATGACAAAGGGGCAAGATGAAACCGATGCGACTGAGCAAAAATAAAACAACAAAAAAATAAAAGTGACATAAGGTTTAGGGTTTTAGTCATGTGGTTTGGATGATGGATTTTAGGTTAAACATCTGATACCATATTTAGAATGTTATTTTCCCTATAATCTCAATTAGCATTCAACCGGAATATAAATACAATGAAGTCTTGGAGAACAAGCTGGGCCAAAGGCCCGTACATAACCATAGACAATTCGGCTATGGGCCCGAAACATATGCTTACACTAATACTCTCCACCGACTCCAAAGTTTACACCAAATGAGTTTAAATTTAGGACATTTTAGGAAGCAATGTCATGATTGATCATCTGTCACACAAACTTAATCGTCAACCCTTCCGCGTAGAAAAGATCAACATGATCACTTTAATGTTGTCTACATCAAGCAATTTTAAAACTTGAGACCTCCCACATTTTTAACAGCACAAGTTTTCACCAACTTGGCCACATTTATTCAATTCCTTAGACACGCAAAACTAAAATGTTTAAAACCGTAAATTGTTAAGTTTACATTTC
Source organism: Chrysanthemum seticuspe (assembly GCA_019973895.1). Classification (NCBI taxonomy): domain Eukaryota; kingdom Viridiplantae; phylum Streptophyta; class Magnoliopsida; order Asterales; family Asteraceae; genus Chrysanthemum; species Chrysanthemum seticuspe. Next base: position 58,318,548 of record BPTQ01000007.1, read on the forward strand.
ATATGATTTGGTCATTCATTTGATATTATACCAAAAACGGGCAATATCAAAATGATTCAAACACGTAATAAAATTATAACAAGTATTCTTTTCTATAAACCTATTTTATGTACTACTTATGTCATGTCATATTATATTTTTCTTTTCTGGTCATGCTTGAAAATTTTGTAAGGAAGGACATTATTATCAACTACTCCGTATATAATTAACTTGATTATCCTCATGAAGTAAATACATATTTTTTTTAGAAATGAACAACTTTATCAGTAGTAATTTTGCAAATATATACATAACGTTATATGATGTTTAGTAGTAAAATAATAAGAATAATAATAATAATAATAATAATAAATAAATAAATAAAAAATAAAATAAAAATTGATAAATCTATATATAACATAATGGAGAAAGAACAAATTTAATAAAGTATCTGACCACTCGGTCCTTTACAAGTCAACAACTTTTTTTGGCTGCGTAGATGCAATGTATAAATATATGTATTATATATCCGTCCTCTCTCTTTCTATTTCCCTGGTTGAGAGAAGTTTGTGATCTTGGTCTTTCACAAGTATTTGGAAGCTAAGTGAGTATAAGAAAGAAGAAACTCAAGAGTCAAAAAAAGAAGGCCCATTCACCTATATCTTCTTTCATATTCATTATCAGTTCCATTTTCATACACTGCGTGTTCTACAAAGCAAACATCTTTTGTATACATTCCTTGAAATAACAATATCTACCAATGTATCAATTTCGCATTTAATGCTTTGATTTCCTATATTATTGCAAGTATCTCCACATTCATCACCCTGAGACACACAAAATTATTTTCTTTGCTTGATGATATTAATGGTCATCTCTCATTTAATGATGTCAAGAATGTTGCTATCATCATCATGTGTTCTTGTTATGGTTCTGTGCCTTTCATATGTATGTAATGGTCGGCATCTTAGTAGCATCGATGATCATGCCATGGATGCTAAAGCAAAACTTCTCAGCCATTCTACCATCAAGGTGAGCTTAATCTAGTTAGCTATTTCTTCTTCTTCGATGCTCAAGTTAACTGTCTTTTTAACCTTGCTTAATTCTATACGTTTTTAGGGTATAGGAAACGATCCATTCTCAGTTCATGATGATCCTAACATAAGAAAGAGCAAAAAAGGAAAGGATCAAACAAACAATGTTGATGATGATCATCACGAGCAAATTGATTGCGGATCAAAGAACAAGAAAGCTACGATCAAAGATCAAAATATGAAGAAATCTAAAGAAGGGGCTCATCGTCATCGTGATCAACATCAACCCAAGTCTAACACTTTTCGTGTCCCTCCTAAAAACAAACGGGTCCATCAGCAACCTGGTTTTAATCTTGACTATTCTCCACCAAAGACACATCCTCCTAGTCACAACTAAGCTCTATAGTTGCATGCGTTTGTGTTCCTTTTGTTAACGTACTCATGAGAAAGAAAAAACCAGGTGAGTTGTCTTCTAGGAATATAAGATAAGAATAGTGATGTTTTTTAGGGTTTCAGGGTTTGGGTGACCCTCAAGCTCTTAGTAATGGTCATTTTCATGATCAATGCTATCTTTCCAACAAATTATTAGCATAAAAAAGTTCAAAAAAAGAGAGGAGAGAGTACAATATATGTATGTTAAGGGCTAGGCCTTGGTTAAATGTACATTGAATATATGAGTTTTGAGATGTTTTGAAGCAAATTATATGAGAATTATTATTCATTTTCTATACTGCTTTGGTATAAACATGAACTAAGATTAGGAGATGAGGATCAATGTTTGCATCCCGGCCGGCCATGAACACATTTTTGGTAATTTTATCACAAATATGATTCATTAACCTCAAGTAAACACAATTCATGGCATAGTAGTAAGCTAAGTGTGTCTCTCTTTCATCAGCAAATTCTATCTCAAAGTATATAGATCATTGCTTTAAGTAAGCACATATCACAAATGCATGGATTTTGTTTAATTATACTCATGCGATTGGAACTAAACACATTTGTTTGCTTATAGATGTTTTTAAATAAACGGATGTGATTACATGTTTATCTTGTACTAACATATTATGTTCAATATTTTTGCATCGTGATGTTCCTTTTAGAGTGATTGTGTCTTAAGTTAGCTAGGTTAAATCACTCTCCATCTAATATATGTTTAAATAAATTACAGCAAGATTACTTAAAACAATTTAAACCAAGGTTTTCCAATATTCAAATTATTATTAGAAATGAATTAAAGAATTTATTATAATTGTTTGCAGAATAACAATAAAATTTGAATAACAAAGTATAGTGATTGTCTCACTTTCTTAAACAGTAACCAAAGTATATGTTTAAGTAAGAACTATGCTAACATAATGAATAAGTTCAGGGAGTTAGTTTTTTGGGTAAAGGGAGTAATCCTGCACCCTGGTAAATATATTAACCAAAAAAACGTTTCAGTACAATGGATATGAGTGAAATCCCATATCTCAGCCCGTTACATAGGCATAAAGCTTACATAACAAGATACTACCTATTTTCTAAACAAGAAAACAAACCACTACTCAAATGATAACATAGGACATAACGAAAGAAAATTACTTCCTAGGACCTTGAAGCTGGATGCCATACATGGCATTAAAGGCATCCAAATTCCCTAGAAGATCATGAACCTGATTCGCATAGTCATCGTAGTCATAGTCATCATACTCATCTTCAAACTCCTGGCCACCACCGAATAGATTAGCAGACTGATCAAATGGGTTAGCAACCACCTCATCTTCAGAATCAGAAACCACGATCTCTCCCACTTTAGAAAAAGGGTTAACTCTCTTAGTAGAAGAGGCGGGCGGATTACAAGAATCACTAGTATTAGGAGCCACACCCGACTCCATCTCTTTCAAATCACTCACAAGGGGTTCTTGTGATGCAGTACCTGTCTTAGTAGACCTATCTTCATTAACTTCCATTTTACGACCATAATCCACATCCTTGTTGGTGTCATTAGAACGAATACCAAACGCATCCGTATTAAGAGCATCAAACTGGTTAGATGTAGAGATATTTGTTCCACTCGAACTAGCCACATTAGAAGCATTCTTCTTAGTGACTTCCACTATCTTAGGTTCAGGAGGAGTCTTTTTAGGTTGATATTGAAACTGCTTACCCACAACAGGTTTAGTAAACCCTCCTTGACCCGGAATAGTAGACCCACCTTGCTTTACCTTCTTCTTGTTATTAACCGTCTTGAAACCATCATTAAAACGCTTAGTAGGATGAGCAGGAGGTTCAACAACTTTAGGACATTCAATAAGAGTATGACCAAAAATCTTACATTTATCACAATGAGGTGGTTTCCACTCATATTCAACCCGTATCTTCTCACTAGTCGAACCCGACCCATCAAGTAACGGTATCTCAACAGTAAGGCTGTCCCTAAGCACCTCATCCGACTTCACTTCAATCATGCATCTAGCAAAACTACTACGGCCCCACGAGTCCTTGCACATTTGGCTAGTGAAAGCATCTAACCTTTTGGGCGTGCCTATCAATGTGGCAAGGAGACTCAGGCCATCATCAGAAAACATAGCAAGAGGAACATCATGAAATTTAACCCACACCGGGATGTTGGTCAAATCCTCTTTAAGTAAGTTGGTGTTCAATGTCCATGGTTTAAGAATAATAGGTACATTTCTAATCAACCAAGGACCGTTTTCAAGAACATCATCAACACCTTTCTTCGAATTGAACTTAAAAAAGAAGAACCCCTTTGCATTCATCATTACCTTTTGTATACCAAACTTAGCCCACGCATTGCGTACAAAGTAATCAACAACAGGAAAAGCAAGTCGTTGACCAAGGAAATACCCATAGAAAGTATTCTCAAACCTAGTGTTCACCTCTTCAACCACTTTCATCGGGACAGAAAGATCCACACCATTAGCTTTCTTATTACACTCCAACCTACGAAAGTTAGACGTGTGTTTCTTAGGTTCAGTAGAAGTAACACCAGCATACGATGTAGAAGGTTGTTTCAAAACACCAACCTTCTCAATACCAACAACCCCATGTGCATTCGTATCAGCCTTATCATTAACATTATTAGGAATACTAGTAGCATTAACATTAGAAGTCATAGGAACACTCGTATCTTGAGGAGGTTTCGCATAATAACCAATAGCAGTAAGCATATCCTCTAGCTCCTTCTGTGACTGCGGCACCTTAAGATGCTCAAATGGATTAGCCCCAGTAGAAGTAGTAGCATCCACTGTCACAGCTGGTTTTAATGGTTGCCCATCGTCACCCACAAGAACAAGTTTTCCCTCAAAGATTTGTTTTTCAATAGCATGAATTTTCAATAAAGTATCATGACCCTCAGGCGTGTCATGACTAGGTGCATCATGACTAGGGCTCGAACCAAGTGAAATCGGCTCCACTTGTGCATCATGACTAGGTGCATCATGACTAGGTACATCCATATTATTATGATCAACACGAGGAACATCAGATTCCAATGACGAAGTTGATCGTTGTGGTAGTCGTTCATCAGCAGTAACTGACCCAGACACCGTTATAGCATCATTACCAAATATAGCATCATTAACCGTTAACGATACAGACTCAACACCGGTCACGACCTGGACATGTATACCATCAGCACCACCAAGATCATGTTCCACTGTACCCCCACCTTTATCCCGCTCTCTTGTAAACCCCATCAAGAAACAATCACAGTAAATCGACCCTCAAACCACCACCAGGTACAAACCCAAAACTTAGTGTCAACAAGGAATCATGCAAAAAGTACGCAGCAGCAAAATAAATAACATGCACGATCGACTATATTAGCGAATAAGAGAATAAAGGCAAAGCAATGATTGGCTAATATTAAATAACCTACTCCGACCCACTAGTAGAATCAGTAGGATTCAAGCACGTGAATAACCAAATCAAGATAATCAATTGGAAAAAGAACCGACCCACGATCAGAATTATCAATTAATAATTAACCGACAAAGGGTTTTTTAATCGTAAGGGTGAATCGGTTTTCGCCAAGAGAGAGAGAGTACGTTTAGGGTTTTTTAATCGTAGTTCAGGGAGTTAGTTCTTAGAGGAGTAAATGTTCTCGTAAATGTGTATCACATTAATTGTACGTGGTAACATTTAGTATTACAATATTCTCTAATATAGGCAAACTTAAAGTGGATACATGTGTGGTAATAGCGACATGTCAAGCGTTAACTAAAAAGGTACACTGGAACCTAACTACATTTATTCTTGGAATTTGTCCAACCTCACTTTATGGTACAGTGTTGGCAACTATTTGGGGCAGTTTATACAGATCCCCCTATAGGGGGTTTCCGATTAGTGCACGCATAGGAGGGTTGTACAATACGCATCAAGGTGTTTTGCTATGTGCTTTGTGGTTTTTACGGTTGACCCATAAGGGGGTGATGGATCTGTACACTCACCTTGTGTCAATGATATTTTGTATGATATTATCAAGCAAGCGGAATTTACTTAAGTAATACTTAGAAGACGAATTATATGATGTATGAGAATAAACACAAGTTAACACAAAACTCAAGCTCCAATATTATTAATGAATAATACGAGTGATCTTAATTTATCACTAGGGTTACACCTTGAAGCTTTCGTAGGTAATATTGTAATGTTATATGTACATAAGACAATGACCTAGGATCTCCTTTTATACAACAAGGAGTCCTTTACAAGATAAGTATAAAGCTAACATAATAGAATATACACAAGATCTATTCTATACTTATCTAGACGCGTTTAACCTTATCATAAACTGATAGCAGTGGTAATGAAGAACTTGCAGTGGGAATACGTTTCCACTGCTAGTATTAATCCATGCAGTGTAAACCACAACTATCCGTGGTAACGGATTATTCCCAACAATCCTCCCCTAAACTTATGATTTCTCTGCAAATCAATAAGTTTCTTCAATATGCATTAACTTCAAGGATTTGGGGAATTCAATCAAACACTTCACTTCTTTTCTCTTAACTTTTGTATAGCTCTGGAACATTGATCTTGAAGCCTTTGTAACAATGCTCTGACCTTCTCATTGTCTTCATTGACTCTTATGTGTAAGCTTAACATTACTGTAAGAGCTCCAGCTCTAAGTGGATATTCTTTCTCAGCAAACATGAAAAAGTCTTCTCCATTAGTTGTAGAGACATGATGAACTTCACATGAATCATAATAAAACCATTTAGTACCAAAACATGTGAATAAGATTTTCCAGTAGTCATCATCAGCATTTGGTTCAAAAATCCTTCTAAGATTTACCCATAACTGCATCTCCTTAGTATCTTTGAGATCTTGAACATTAAACCTTTCTTGAACTAATTTCCATAGTGTATTAAGGTCATCTCTATCAAAAGCTTTAATAAGATCTTCAAATGTCATGAATGATGAAGTTTCACCTCCCAGCCTTGTGATTTTCCATGTTGGAGCAAAATTGCTAGCAGTGTAAACTTCCCAATCAATAATAGGATGTCGAATTTGCAGTGGTTCTGGATAAAAATCTCTGTCTTCAATCACAATCATTCCAGTCATTTGTTCTTCAGTGTACTTCTCAGTAGGAACCTCCTTCTCAGTAGACTTTGTATGATCTTCATCAACCTTAGTCTTCTTAACAGTTTGAGAATCACTTACTTTGGCTTTTCTCTTCAATCTAGGAAACCTTCTTTCTTCTTCTTCAGAACCCATTGGAATAAAAGATTTATCTTGTTTTACAGTTCTGTAGTAAGCCTTTTCAACTTGATCATCAGGCATTCCTTTAAATTGATGCTTTTTCAAGTTACCAACATGACAACAATAAGTCTTCATATATGCAAGTATTTGTGCCTTGGTTGGTTGTCTTTGTTTCTTCTGAACCTTTTTGACTGAATTAATCACATCATCAAGTGCTTGATTGTTCTTCATTATAATAAAATCCTTCAACTGAGCTGTTCTTTGTTCCTCAGTTAAGGATGCATCAGCAACAAGGTCAATTGCCTTTTTCTTGATTTCTGGATTATTAGCCACCAGAAACTGAATATCTTCTTCAGTAGGAACATAACTAAACTCTGGAGCTTTCTCTTTCATAATTGTAGGTTGAACAGTGGAAATTGAATCAGTATTTTCCATTCTATCCAATCTTTTAGCTTCCAAAAAGCTTGCAACTTCTATTTCTTTCAATCTTTTCTTTTCAGCAACTTTCTCAGCAATTTGATCTTCTGCTATCTTCTTAGCAAGTTCTCTATCAAGATCAATCTGAACTTGTCTTTTCTTTGAAATCTTACTTTCAGGTTGCTTTACATCTTCCATAACTGCTTTACCTTTGTCTGTCTTCAATTTATCAAATTCTTCACTTGCAGTGGCAATGTTTGGCTCTGCAGTGGAAATAGAATCAGTGGTAAAATCAGTTGCAGTTCGGAAAATGTCTTGATCTTCAAGTTGCTCTCCATGAGTTTCAGCTTCCTTTGCTCCTTTACTTGTATCTCCTTCATCTTCAAAATCAATTGTCCTCCCCTTAGTGTCAGAACCAGTTTTCCTCCCTTGTTTGGAAGAATTTCCCAAATCATGATCAGCTGAATCACCATCAGAAGGTGAAGATGAAGATGAAATCACCATCTTTGCAGACTTCTTGTACTTTTTCAACCTCTGCATCTCTCCCTTTAAAGTCTGAATCTCTGTCTTTAAGAGTTGAACATCCTCAGCATGATGCTTCTTGACAGTAGCCAAGTCCTTTTGTAGAGACTCAACCTGCTTTGCTAATTTGGTACACAAAACCATCAATTCCAGTTGGTTGCCAGTGCCCTCAGCACTTCCAACTGTGTTACCTGTTGGGAGAGGTGAATCATGGGGCAAATTTCCAGATTCCTCCATAGTAGGACTAGGTGGAAGTCTAGAACCACCACTGCTTGTTCCTAGACCATAAGGTTCAGAAATTTGTTGTGTTGTCATGAGAGGAGTAGTCTGATTAGACCTTCTCTTATAGGTTCTTGAAACTGGTGGGGTATAATCAATGTTGGGAACATTAATTATGGGTGTGTTTTGTTCAGATGAAATTTTAGCAAGCATTTGGGGTAGGAGAGGTGTAAAATCATATTGCCATCTTTATTCAAATTTTGAAAAACTTTAGGCTTTAGGCAGTTGATTTGATAAACAGTAGTATGAGGTTGCAGTTGAAATTCATTAAGCACAGCTTGCACAAACCTGGGATACATTAAAATTTTGGTTTTACTCTGTACACTGCCTTTCATACTTGTAAAGATATAGTTGGACCAGTTGAAAATCTTATCAGTGACAAGACAAACCAAAGGATAAGCCATGGTTGAACTAAATTGCTCATAAGATGTTTTCTTAGGACTAAGGCAATGTAACAAAGTATGAATCAAAAATCTCCATTGGGGACAAAAACCACTCTTTTTGAAAGTAGCCTTTTTGTCAATGGTATCATACCCCATGGATGATAAAGTATCATGAATTTCAGACATAGGTAAGGTGATGAGACCATTGAGATCATCCAAGTGAAGTACTCTCCTCAGGGATGTCTCAGTAACATCAATAGTTACCCCATCTACAGTGGCTCTTAGAGCATCCACTGGTTCATGTGTATCTCCAATCTCAAGTGTTATGGACTTGGCAGTAGTCCAAAACTGTTTGATTTGAGAGATATAGATTGTGGGTTTTAAAAGCAAAGCATACCTTATATGGGTGGTATTGAGAAAGTCCACAATCTGATGATAAACAGGGCCACTCTTCTCGTTAGACTTTTGTAGGTAGGCCACTAGGTTGTGCTCATCTGCAAACATCAAAGATGCCATAGAAACTTTTGATGAAAAACTATATTATGTCAGTAAGAATTGAAAGAATAACTAGCCAATTGAAAGAAAAAGATATATAGGATTAGGGTTTAGAATTGTTGCGCAAGAAAAATTATCTTTAGAAAGTATTATAAGATGGAAAGAAGATAATTTCCTTCAATATTTTAACCCTATATGTATGATAACAGTGGTTACTTTCAACGGCTAGTAAAAATTAGTTACTGACACAATCAGTTGTAACAGCTAGAACAACAGTGGTAAAATAACACTGTCAGTGGAAACTGTGAACTAGTAGTGGCAATTTTTCACAAAAAATTTCAAAGAGCAGTGGAAAAGAAAATCATTTAAAAACTAGACTGCTCTTTTCATAGTTTTTAGCAAACTACCAGCTATCAACGGATTTGATATGTCTTTACCATGAGCCGTTTGCTATGGACTAGCCAACTCTTAATCAAAAAGAATACGGTGAGTTGATAACCATATAGTTTTTGGTAAACTATCAACCATAAACGGATTTGTCAAGTCTTTACCAGTAGCCGTTTGCTCTGGACTAGTTGATTCTTATGTGTATTAGACATGGTGAATCAATAACCATTTGTTGTGTATCTCATACATACACCTTTTAACTCCAACTCCTCATCAAAACTTGATATTAACCAAAGTTACCTTTAACCAAACTATTACCCAAGCAAAATATCTTCCAAATTCAACTCAATAATATCTATATTTACTCCTTTACATACCAAAATAAGAAAAAGGTAAATATCTTCATTAAATAATCCTTCAACCGACTTTGTCTATATAAGGTGGCTTGGCTTAAGATAAACTTCATCAATTTTCATACAAACACAATATCCCCAAAACCATAAGCATGAGCAATCCCTCCAACACTATCAACATCTCTTCTGACTCAGAAGAAGAGTATGTAATCGAATCAGAATCATCTTCAGAAGCATCAGGATGGTTTGGATACTTCCCACCAGGGGCTGGCTCTTCATCCAAAAGATATACCAAATAAACTGCTAAGCGAAAGCCTGCAGCTAAGCCTGTAAAATCTCTTGAGTTCTACTCCGATTCATCAGATGATGATGATGCAAATGATGAAACCTATTCCATGGCTAAGGAGTTTCCAAAAGCTCTTTCAATAGCACTGGAAACAGCTATCTCCAATATGAAGCAGATATCCATTCCAACAAGACCTGCAATGCTACCAAGACCTCCTCCACAGATTCTTGGGCTTCCATGTCCAAGAATGCAATCCACTTTTTAGAACAAGGAAAAGAGAGCCCAGAAGTATAAACATGATTATGTGGGCAAGGGCAAGAGACCAATGGAATAGCTGAAGATAGGTGTAGGATGTGCTAGGTTTCAGTCTTTTGTGTTTAGTTAACTAGGAGTACTCTTGATTGTAATGAATTTTGTGATAGTAATGAAGTTCCTCTGTTTTTCCTTTTTCCACTAAAAGCATGTTACCACTGGTTGCAATAGAGTTCCCACTGTAACCTAATGTCAGAAGAATCAACAGTGGATAACTTAGATAGGATCTAAACAACCTAGAGAAACGATTCATCAAAGAGTAACCATTTAATTGTAAACAAAGAATCCTTAAAACTGCAATTCGCTAACATAAACCAAATACTGGAATCACTATTTCGGTGGCAATGGTTAATATATTGAAAGAATTAAGCATAGCAGTGGCTATACTCAATAAAGTCAATACATAAGCATTGATACACTTTCCAAGAGCACAGTACTCCAATTTACTCTCAACTACTTGCACCTTCCCCTCATTAACTTCTTGAATCCAACTTAACATATAATAAACAAACCATTCAACACAAATTACTCAAATCACATACTCCAAAACTTTCACCCTCAAAACAACACCATGAGTCAATCTAGTCCAATCAATCTTTCTTCAAGCAGTTCATCTGATAGTTCCTGGGATGATTTTGTTTTGAAAAACCCTGGGGGAGTTGAAAAAGAGGAGTATGAGAAGGCTGTATCTAGGAAGAGAAAGCATTCACTTGCTCTTTCAAATCCTTTTTCTGCTGGACCTTCATCACTACAACCAGAGCCTCAGGATGCATTAATCAAAGAAGATAGCTCAGAGATCAGCTCCTATGTGTCTCCATATGTTACAGATGATGAGACCTCTGGAAGAGTCCTGAGTGTTCCTCCTCTTGCAGCAATAGCTCCTTCTGAAGAACTGGAATCATCACCTTCTCTACCATTGCTACCAGCACCACCATCAGCAGTTCCTTCATCATCCTCACCACCTACTGGTATAGTGGTGATGGGATTAGCAAGCCCTAGGGTGTATGACTGGATTAACATGCGTGGTGCTCCTAAGGTGATGCCAAGCTGGGGCTTTCCTAAGAAGCCATAAAGGATTGATGATGGGTAGGAAGGGGATGGGTTAGGAAACTTGTGTTTGGAGTAGATTGTTGGTGGTTGTTTTTCAGTTGATGTAGTAATGTTTGTACTTAGTACTTCATGGATGTAGTTTTACTGCACTCACAGTGCAGTTTTGTAATAATAATAATAATCCATGTTTTCCTTAATCTTTAGTGTTCCTGCATCACACATCTCAATCCACTAACTTCATTATCAAAACTGACAAACTATCCATCATATTGCTCAAAATCATAAGGATAGGACTTGTTGCCAGTCATGTGCCTTGAACACCCACTATCTGTATATCCTTGATCTGATCTTTTTGTCCTTGGGTGTTCCTGCACATATGAGTAAAGAGTTAGTTACTTTTGGGGACCCAAGCCATGATTGACTTGGATCTGCCTTGTGTATCAATATAATTAAATCTATCAAAGGTCATTGATACACCATTGGGATTGGTTGTAGTGGTATTTCCTTTAGGTTTCCATTCCCAACGTGCTGAGGCCTTCACAACATTGCCCATGTCCCCCTTTTCATTTTTAAAACCCTTGCAATGGTAACTTTTGAATGAGCAGTGGTAACTGCTGGTTTCTTTTTAGGTACCCACTCTTGATTATTATTAACCTTTTTAGCTTGAAAGGTTCTTTTTCCTGTTTGTGCAGATTTTGTTAAACTTGTTTTGAAGTTTGCACTTTTAACAGGTGACTTAGGGTGAGCAGTGTTAACAGTTTTTGCAGTGGCAAACATTTTGAGGCCACTTCTAAGTTGAACTGCTCTTGGGACCATTTTGCAATGAGAATTAGGGTGTACATAATGTTGATACCTATTAGACTCCACCCTTTTATACCCATAGACTTCCCTTCTCCCAACATGATAGTCACAATAAGCATGTAAATGATCAAAACTACCACAGATATAGCCTGCCTTATTGTTCATAACAAAATCACTACCTAGTTGTTGAGATTTAACATGATTCCAACTCCTCTGGTTACCCCTAGGAGCTGTAGGCTTGTTCCTATACATCTCAACATACCTTACAGTTGGTCTAAGTTTATTTATTGGTTTCCTAGGTTCCTCTGTAACAGTATTAACAAATTTTGGGATAGAAGTCTCTACATTCTTTTTAACACTCTCATCTACAACAGATGAGTCACTAGCACTCTCAAAAACATCATTATCAAGCTTACTTTCTTCCTCACTCTTCACAACTGTGTCTTTTAAAGGACCATATTCTCTTTCAAGATCCTTAAAATCCTCTATGCCTGTATGAGCTAAATCTATACCTGGAGGTGAATGAACACCCCTTAGTGGTGGAGGCGCAGTATTATAACCCATACCAGACTTAGCTTTATTATATATTTGAGCATTCCAAATTTTATCAATTGACTTAGACTGATGATAACATGTGTCTACAGTTAAATTGACATTTTCAATTTTCTTTTGAAGTTTTTCAATCTCCTTTTGGTATGCTTCATTCACAGCAGTTGTATGTTCTACCTTTCTCCTAAGAAGAATCATATCATCATTATAATTTGACTCATTTGCCTGATAGTGCTCTATTTGTTTTTCTAAAACTGCCATGGCTCTCTGTTGTTCCCCGTTCACTATCGTTTAAAACAGTTTAAGTTTATAAAACAAGTTAATAGTGAACTATGACTGAAATTAACATAAGAAAAGCACACTAAGTAATTTTCAACATCATATTCTTATTAGAAATAAATCAACAAAGAATACGTTACCCAAGTACTTGCGAAATAGTACTTGGGATTGAAATGACAAAGTTGGGTGACTCCTCTCTAAGCTCAGGCTAAGTCTGAGCACAACTCTTAGAGCTCACTGAGCTATCTCAGGAACTAAGTTGTATTTGGAGGAGTGAAAAGATGGCTTGCGTGTATGTGTGTTTTTACAATTCACAAGCTTAACCTTTTCACTCCATCTCTTATGCTATTTATACATGTATGATATTTGACTCTTTCCTAAGTGACAAACTGACATCATACAGAAGACAAAATACTGATGTATTTTGTCTCTGTTTACAAAGACTATTCTAGGTAAGAGACAAGACTACTTTCCTAAGTTCAGTGATGACACTGAGCCTGATCTTTTGCCATTCAGGGAAAGTTGACTTTGGTTGATAAGGAATTCGTCTTATCTGATTCAACCTTTTCCCGCCTTGTCCCGCTCTTTCTTCAGTCTTTACATCCTTCAGTCTTCTACTTCAGTTTGTCTTCAGTGTAAGTAGTTGGAGAGGAGTCTTAGGGATTCAGTGAGTTATTTTCATCACTCACTGAATCCATCATCTTCTTCTTGACTCAGTCTTCACCCTTTAAGTTCCGCCTTACTGAGTGGAGAGACTTCTTTTTCGCCTCATACTGAGTATCCTGAAGATGACTCACTGAGAGACTATGCACTCAGTGACCTGATTAGTGTTTAACGGACTAAACACTTGGGCTATTTTCTATTCAAATCCTAGATTAAGGGGTTTGGGTATTTATTGAACCCAACAGTCTCCCCCTATTTGGATATACAAATAGCCTAAGTGATTGTTCAGTGTAAGTGAGAAAATGGCTTCTTCCTACACTGAATGTACAAATGAATACAATAAGAAACACTGAGTATTTTAACAAATCATACATCGTTTATTGATCAAATTACAAAAGGTTCCTATCACTAGTACAAAAGATAGATCAAAATGATGTCAGTTGAGATGGATCCCCAGTGCTTCAAGCTTAGGCTTCTTTTTTAGGAGTGTTTCTTTGTCAGGGTGCTCTCTTATCTTGGCATTCAGGTCTTGGCAGAACCTGATGTTTGATGGGGTTTGGATTTGAGAGGCCAATGGTATGTAGCTCAGCATTGCAGCCACACCAGCCTGATCAATATCACTCCATCTTTGAAAAGCAGGGTTTCCATAGACATTAATGTGGAACAGCCCTCTTTCAGGCTTCTCAATCACTAGACAGTTCACAAATTTCACACCTTCAAACAGCTCCCTGTTGCATTTTAATCCAGGCACTTTGATTTCAGGTTGGAACTCAACTCTCTTCCTTTTGCCAGTGGATGATTGTGGTTGAGATCCTTGGGGTGCAGTTAAGGCGGGCTGAAATCCCAGTTGGGCTAGACAATCCCTCAGTCTTTCATATCTTTTACTGAGCATTTTCATCAGGTCCTTAACCACCGCATTTTTCTTCTTTTCAATAATTGGACCAAGTTCATCGAGTTCAGTGATCCCGAAGTCAGTGAATTTGAGAGGATCATGAACTTCGAAGTGCCTTTTATCATCCCCTCTGTAGACGTTCATGGCCAGAGGTTTGGTATTAGGGATGATTCTGACATCTGTGATCTTTTCAGGAAGCCTTCGGCTTGTCATTGTCCAGTTGTAATGCTCAATTCTGCTTTGCCTGAGAGCTTCAGTTTTCTTCTTCTTTTCTTCCAACTGTTTTCTCATAGCAGTCATCTGAGCAGCCTGAGCTTCCTTGAACTTTTGTCCTGCCTGACCCTTTTCGAGCTTCTTTGCATCTATCCCAATATTTTCAGCTTCTTCAGCAACTACTTGTACCAGTGCTTCTCTGCTCTTTCTTTCTTCTTCAGCAAGTTTCTTTTTTCTTTCCCCCTTAGCAAGGTGAGCACTTAGCTGTAGTGGTGTGAGCAGATACATGGTGTTGCCGATTTTAAAGGGAATCTTCTCAGGCTCAGAAGTTGTCATTTTGCCTTTTCCTTTGTCCTGGCCTGAGGAAGATGAAGTTGCTACCAGGGGTGGTGGTGTTGTTGTTATTGGTGTGATTACTGTCAGTGTTGTTGTTGTTGATTTTGTTGGTGGAATTGATGAGATAGGTGTTGCTGAGACTGGTGGTGATGATGAGATTTGAGCCACTGATGTTGTTGGTGTTGGCTCCCCCTCAGTGTGAGAAGGAGTTTCTTCAGCAATACTCTCCCCCTCAACTGTTGCCGGAGCATCAGTGAGGGCAAGAGTTGGAGTTGGTGCTGAAGGGGACTGAGCAGCTTGACCCTTGAAGGCCTGGTAAATTTCTGAGATCATAGCCTTGATGTCTGAAGTGTCAGATTGAATACCAGTGACTTTAGTTTCCAAATTAGCCTGAGAAACTTCCAGGGTCGTCATTCGGGGCCCAAGATTCCAGGCCAGAGATGAGGATGCCTGGGCCAAAGTAGCCACCTGCGTATTCAAAGAGACCAATGTAGTTTGAAGAGACTGGACTGAGGATTGAAGACCCTTAACATTTGTAGACTTGAGCATATTGAGCAGTTCAGTGAGGTTTGAGGATTGTTTCAAGTGTACCTCAGTAGCCTCCAGCACTTTAGAGTTGAGTGCTGGGTCTTCTTTGACAAACTCCCTGATTTCATCTATCGTGGTACTTACACCCTGAAGATGCCTGAGGAATTTAGCCATGTTTTCATCCAGTCGGTGAATGTTGTCATACATCAGATCCCTGTGCTCATGAACATTTTCATCAAAGCCATGTACCTCAGCCTTTAGATCAGCATAACTCGCAGCAGCCTCAGTGTGTTGTTCCCACAATGTGTCAGTGACCCCAGAATATAACCTTCTTGAAGCTTTGGTGATCCACTGAACTAGTTGTCTTTCAGTGAGTGGGAGAACATTATCAAATCTTTCAAATTCATCAGTGGAGGAAGAGGAGTCATCATTGTCAAGCTTGACTGGTGATTCAGTATGCTCCTGTGGATCAGGCTGAGGCTCTTGTTCAGCTTGAACCTCAGCGTCCATTTCTTCTCCAGCTGATAAGATTTCATCATCAGTCTCAGCAAGCTCATCTTCAGAAAATAATATCCCAGTGACATCAGCAACAGTTAACAGGGGGTTGGTGATGGGTTCCATATCAGCGGGTGGTATGTTTCCCTCTGAGTCTTTGTCCCCCGTTGACCCCTCGAAAACTGGTGGGCGTTTCCCAGTGCCTTCACTGGAGTCAGGATTGGTTGTGGGTTCCGTATCGGCGGGTTGTTCCTTTCCCTCCGAGTCTTTGTCCCCCAGTGACCCCTGAGACACTGGCGGGCTTTTCCCAGTGCCTTTAGCAGAGTCAGTGATAGTTGTATCCCTATCAGCGGGTTGTTTGATTCCCTCTGAGTCTTTGGAATCGATCAGTGTGCCCTCAGACAAAGGCTTGGATTTGCTAATGTCATCACTGGGCGTTGTGGAAGGCGTTCCCCTACCAGCGGGTTGTTTGTTTCCCTCTGGATCTTGGGGAGTAGTGGATGTGACCAAGGGCACTGACTGTGATGTATCAGTGTCCTTCGTTGTTACGGGGGTGGATGTTGCCAGGTCATCAGTGGGTGTCTTTTTAGTCTCGGGCCTTTTGTGCCTTTTAGGCTGTGTTCCTGAAGCCTCAGGGCCCTGGGACTTGGGTTTAGTCTTAGTCCCAGTCTGAGACTTCCCCTTTCTCTTTTTAGGAGCAGGGTTTGGAGACACTGATCCCTCCTGGTTGTTTACAGCAACCATATGGGCCGTCAATTCAATGGGAGTGACAAGGGATGGGTCCTTTTGAAAATTTGATGGGCTCAGGATGCCAGGTAAATTTCCAAATTTTTCATCCTGAGTATAATTTGAACCCAGTAACGATTGCAAAGCACAGGAGACGAACCTAGGATGCGAAACGTACTTCGTCCTAGTTTTGCTCTGTAGCTTCGTTACGAGATCACTGTAAATGATCTCCCCTATGTCAACAGTGACCCCATTCATTAAGCAGTATGCCATCATCAACTGAATAGAGTTAACTTGTTCAGTGGATGAGTGGTTCCCGCCGAGGACCTGAATCACAAAGGTGAAGAGGATCCTCCAAGCCACGGGGAATGAGCTTTTAGTGACTGGGGTCTTGTCCAAAAAAGTTGGATCTAAAACGATTTGTTTTAACCCATCCTTCACTGTGGAGGGTTCAGGATGGGCGACATAAGCACCTTTGTTATAATCTAACCCTGTTGTAGTGAAAAACGTTTTGTAATCCAGGGTGTATTGTTTCCCCCTATTTAGACTGAACCTGATGAGATACTCCCTGAGGGGTCTAAGGTTATTCTCATCAGTAGAAGGTGTCGGGTCAAAGGCTCTAGCTGTAGCCCAAAACTCCCTGAGGTAGTTTGGGTACACCACTGAGGGACATTTTACAAAGGCCGTTTTGAGTGGGCAGTTGAATAAAAATTTTATAATGTCTTTATAGGTTGGGACATTTTCAGGATATTCAAAATTTCCTACGACATTATTTGTTTTAAATTCAACGTTAGTAAGATCCCCTACCCACTGAGAAGCAAACTGGAGAGATTGTGTTCTAGCCATTTCCATTAACGAAGATTTTAGGGTTTAAAAAAATGTTTTGACTAGAACAATCAAAGTATTTAGATCTCTTCAAGTTTGTGATGAAAAACTTTTGTAAATGTTTACAAGAAGGGTTTTTCCAAAAGAGGTTTTGAAGATATTGATAACACACAAATATTTCTGGATTTGAGAAAGAATTTTGACAGAGTTTAGTTGCAGAAAATTATTTGTGTGTGTTTGTTTGTGTTGGAAGAGGGTATTTATAGAGTGATAAGAGGGGTGTTTTGTGCACAAATGGGAATATTAGAAGTCGGTTTTTGAAAGACGTTTAAATTTCCACATTTAATGCTACCACTCCATTACCCGCAGTAAAATCCCGTTTTTCAAGGGAACAGTTGCAGTGCACAGTAAAAGTGCACTTTTGCAGAGATAAAACATCAATTTGATATTTTTTGTGAGAGGCATTAAATGCCAAGTGGGATGACAGTAAGACAAAGAGACATATATTCCTTTATTAAATTGGCATAGTTACCAACCTAGGACATTTAAGTAACTGATACTGAGATCATTTAGTTACTCATTCAATGCTCTTTGTCAAGTGTCAGGGACCCTGAATGAGTCTTACTTATTCAGTGAGAGGTTGGTTTTGGATGTTCAGGGAGAATGAACCATTTCAGAGAACTCACTGAGATTGGTTTTCAAATACTTGGTTTCAATGTCAAGCATTCCTAATTCAGCTTTCAGTCTCCTGAAGGTAGGTCATCCAAGGGTTTGGTGAAGATATCAGCCAGTTGATATTCAGTAGGGATGAAATGAAGTTCAATATCTCCTTTCATTATGTGATCACTGATGAAGTGATATCTGATATCAATGTGTTTGGTTCTTTGGTGGAGGACAGGGTTGTTGGAGATTGCAATAGCACTGGTGTTGTCACAGAAGATGGGCACCATTTTGTAATGGATGTCATAGTCACTGAGTTGACTTTTCATCCATAATACATTGGCACAACATCTTGCTGCAGCTACATATTCAGCTTCAGCTGAGGACATAGCTAATGATTGTTGCTTCTTTGCACTCCAACAAACCAGTTTTCCTCCTAGAAGTTGACAGGACCCTGAGGTACTTTTTCTGTCCATGATGCAGCCAGCATAATCAGAATCAGAGTAACCCTTGAGATCAAACCCTGAGCATTTTGGATAATAGAGTCCAAGGTTTGGGGTTCCTTTCAGGTACCTGAGTATTCTTTTGGCTGCAGTGAGGTGAGATTCTTTGGGATTGGACTGATATCTTGCTATTAAACAGACTGAAAATTGTATGTATGGTCTAGTAGCGGTTAGATACATCAGTGAGCCAACAATCCCTCTGAAATGGGTTTGATTGACTGATTTGCCATTGAGATCAGGTCCAAGGTTGTTAGGTGGGACCATTGGTGTCTTCACTGAGGCACAGTCAGATATCTCATATTTCTTCAAGAGATTTCTGGTGTATTTCTCTTGACTGATGGATATTCCTTTATCAGTTTGCCTGATTTGTAGTCCAAGAAAGTATGTGAGTTCTCCCATCATGCTCATTTCAAACTTCTTTGTCATCAGTTTTTCAAACTGTTTGCAAAGTTTGTAGTTTGTTGAGCCAAAGATGATATCATCAACATACACTTGGACTAGAATCACATCCTGTTGAGTTCTATAGACAAATAGTGTGTTGTGTATCTTTCCTCTGACAAACTTGTTTTGTATCAGGAAGGCTGAGAGAGTCTCATACCATGCCCTGGGAGCTTGTTTAAGTCCATAAAGGGCTTTGGCAAGCTTGCAGATATAGTCAGGGAATTCACTACTCTCAAAGCCTGGAGGTTGTTGAACATACACATCTTCCTTGAGATCACCATTTAAGAATGCACTTTTAACATCCATTTGGTAGACCCTGAAGTTCATGTATGTTGCATATGCAAGGAAGATCCTGATGGCTTCCATTCTTGCAACAGGAGCAAATGTCTCATCATAGTCAATGCCTTCTTGTTGACTGTAACCTTTGGCTACAAGTCTGGCTTTGTTTTTAATGACAGTGCCGTTTTCATCAGTTTTGTTTCTGAAAACCCACTTCATTCCTATGACTACTACATTCTGAGGACATTTGATCAAGGTCATGACCTTGTTTTTATCAAACTGTTGCAGTTCTTCTTGCATAGCCTGAACCCAGCTTGGGTATTTTAGAGCCTCAGTGACACTTTTGGGTTCTATTTCTGATAGGTAATCAGCATATAGACACTCATTGGCTGAGGCTGCAGTTAGACTAGCAGCCATGCTTCTAGTGAGCATGCCCTCAGTGGGTTCACCAATGATGTTTACAAGCTCAATATCCTGAGTTCTTGTCCACTTACTTTGTGGTATGGGATCTGAGCTTGATGATGTCACTGGGTGTTCAGATGTGAGTTCAGGTGCAAGACTCTCATAATCATTTTGAACATCTGTAGAGATGTCTTGTTCAGGGTGAGATTCATGAGTTACAGGTTCCTGATCATTTGAATCAGTGTTTCCTATCCCAGCAGGGACTGACTGATTATCAATGAACTCACTGATGGTTGGTTGAGGTAGGTTGTGTGGTAAGACATAATATGAGATGTCAGCATCAGCTTGATATGAGGAATTGAATTCAGTGTTGTACTCATCAGAAGGATATCTTGATGAGTTATCAAATCCTATTTCCTCCACTGAGGTGTTGGTGAACCTGATGCTTTCAACACTTTCATCAAAGGTGACATGAAAGGTTTCCTCAACTTGTTGTCTCCTTGTGTTAAAAACCCTGAAGGCTTTGGAGATCAGTGAGTAGCCTAAGAAGTATCCATCATCAGCTTTTGCATCAAACTTGCCTAGATGATCCTTGTGGTTATGAATGAACATAGGACATCCAAATACATGAAAGTAGCTGATGTCAGGAAGTCTACCTTTGAAGATCTCATATGGGGTTTTATTATGTCTTTTGACAATGATTGACCTGTTTTGAGTGTAACAGGCAGTTTTGACTGCTTCAGTCCAGAAATGTTTTGAGAGGGCTGAGCCATTTAACATAGTTCTAGCAACCTCAATGAGATTTCTGTTTTTCCTTTCAGCAACCCCATTTTGTTCAGGGGTGTATGGAGATGAGAAATTTTGAGAAATTCCTTTTTCATCATAGAAACTCTCAAGCTCTTGATTTCTGAACTCAGTACCATTGTCAGTTCTGATTTGTTTAACAGTAATGTCATTCTGGTTTTCTATCTTCCTGATGAATGACATTATTGTATCAGCTGCCTGACTCTTCTTTGAAAGAAAGTATACCCAAGTGTATCTTGAGAACTCATCAACAATGACAAGTGTATACTTCTCATGCTGGATTGATCTGGGACTGTCAGGTCCAAAGAGATCCATATGCAGGAGGTGAAGGCAGCTTTTGATGGAGAAATTTTGTTTGGTTTTGAATGATGCTCTGTGGTGTTTACCTTTTTCACAGGCAGAGCATGGTTTGTCTTTTGCAAAAACCAGTGATGGTAAGCCAAGGACCTTGTTTTGTTTTGCCAAGTTGTTGAGGTTTTTGAAGTTTAAGTGTGAGAATCTCTTATGCCACAGCCAATTGATAGTTTCAGTGGCTTTAGCAAAGAGACACGTTCCATCTTGGGAGAGTGTTGACATGTCTAGCACATAAACATCATCTCTCCTAGGAGCTATCAACACAACTTCCTTGTTGGCATTGAAAATGGTACCTTGTTTATCATTGAATTGTACAATGTATTTAGCATCACATAGTTGACTGACACTGATGAGATTATATTTGAGACCATTGACATAGGCTATTCTAGAGAAAACTATTCCATTGCAGTTTACTGAACCATAACCTTCAGTGGGACATGATGAGTTATCACCAAATACTACCTTGGGCCCTGGTTCCTTTACATACTTGTGCAGATATTCTTTCACGCCAGTCATGCTTCTTGAGCATCCACTGTCTAGATGCCAAATAGGCTCCCTAGCATGTCTCTGCACAAGTAGTAAACTGAATTAGTTTCTCTTCGTGACCCACTTGATAGTGGGCTTGGATCTCAATGTCTCTTTGAAATTTGCAATTGACTCATGGTCAGTAGTTGTGTGCATAGTGCTACCACAGGTTTTGCATTTAGAGGCTGAGGATGACTCAGTGACTCTGGGTTGTTTGGAATTTCTCCTTGCATGAATGACACTATCATGTTGGGATGTCTCATGAGCTGGATTACCGCATATATCACAGCATGTATTCATGAGACAATCATCCTGATGATCATCATTAAACCCACAGTGAGGGCACAGAGGAAAAGGTTTTGCTCTATTCTTTGGAGCAGCTTTGGAGGATGAAGCATACTGATGACCAACTTTGGTATAGTTTGCTTGACTGACATACTATAGATGGTATGCAGTCCTGTGATCATCCTTTTTGCAGATCATGCAAAAAAAGGATTCTATAGCAGTTGTCAGTGGTATGGCTGGTGTAATGACACAGTTCACACTTTTGTTTGTTTTTAGAGGCTGACTTAGACTTTGAGGAAATGGAGGAAGCTGACTTTGTCTCCTTGATTGGTTCAGGGACCTTTTCAATGGATTCCATTTTTTCAGTAAGCTTCCTCACAAGTTCAGTCAGTTGCTGAATTTGGTCAACTTCAGTGGGGATAGAGGATGTTGAAGTATCAGTAGGAGTAGGCTCTTGTTGGATTAGTTTTGCTTGTCTTTGTAGGATGGTTCTACCAAGTCCAGACCTTTCCTTTGGTGAATGAGGATTGAATTTTAGAGGAGTAAGCTCAGAGCTTGGATCAGCACCCTGAAGAGGTTTCAGGGGTGGAAGCGGTGTTTCAGATTCTGCTTCAGACTTAGAGATGTGTTCAGTACCACTGGTCATCTCAGGAAGTCCTAGCATGCTCTTAAGAGCTTGGCTCTCAGGCTCAAGAATCCTTCCAGAATCGAAGTTTGGAAGCTTACTCTCAGGATTAACCCGTTCAATCCAATCACTGGAATTTGGAGTTGTCAACATGTTGGTAATCATACCACCAGACACAAATGGTTTTGAACTTTGGTCTTTGTTGCGAGAGTCAGGGAGATGATCTTCACCTATGACTCTCTCTTTGCTACTGGGGGCACCCACAGTATCAAAGACCCTGGGATTCTTAGCAGTCCAACTATCAAGAATATCTTGTTCCTTTTTAAGTTCGTCTTGAAGAGCCTGATTTCTCTTAACTAGTTCAGTGTTTTGAATTTGCAAGGTGACAGCCTCAAGCTTGGCTTGTTTTAAAATAAGCAGTTCATCTCTACACTTGTTTAATTCAAAACTTAGCTTGTTGTATTTTGAAAAGAGATTTAATCTTTGCTCTTCTACGAACTTTAGGTCAACATTAAGATAATTCATATAAGACTGCCAATCAGAGTCATCATCCATAGATAGTAAGATGTTTACCTTCTTCATAGTGATGTTGACCCATTCCCCGTGTATGGCATGATTCTTTCCAACTGCTAGCTTGTCCTCTTCTGAGAGGGCCATCAGTGCACTGACATGCACCATTTCATCATCTGATGACACTGGCTCTTCATCCCAGTCGAAGGTCTCAACAACAAGGCCTTTGTTTTTACCCTGCACAGATTGAACACTTTTTGTTGTTTCTGAGGGACTGGCCTCGAGCAATGCAAGCTTAGCTTTGACTTTCTTATACTTAGCTTCAAAGTCAACAGTTTTGTTATGATCATATTTGTTTTGAAAATTTTGATGAGACTGATAGATTTTTGGTTGAAATTTGCTAAAGCCTGAGGACTGATTTGACCCTGATGGTTTATAAGAGGGTTCAGAAATTGTTTTTGAAAAACAGTCTTTTGCAAAATGACCTCTTTTGTGACACTTAAAGCATTCAGTGTCCTCATTTGCTTTGGCATTCGAAAAACCTTTGTTTCTTTTTATAAACCTTCGAGAGTTAGCAAGGAGTGCCCTTTCCTGAAATTCAGTGTTCAGGTCATTTAGGTACTCCTCACTTGATCTCTCATCAGGCTCATCATCAGAATTTTCCTGAAAATCTTGAACAACATTGTTAGAATAGAAAGCAGTTGATATTGGTGATGAGGTGGTGGTCAGGGACTTCTTGACTTCCTGAGACTTCTTTAAGTCAGGGTATCGTCTGTTGATGAGATTTTCCTCATAGACAAATTTCCCATAAATTTCAGGAAGCTCAAGATTTTGGATATGATTAGCATTCCTGAGTCCCTGAGAGAAATTCAACCACTTCTCAGGGAGACTGTTGACAAAACCAACATTGATTTCATGTTTGGACAACTTAACACCATCATTAGAAAGTTCATTTAAAAGAGTTTTGTATCTGGTGTAAGTTTGAGAGAGAGTTTCTGAGTTCTTAGCCCTGAAGGTGTTATGCTCAAGTTTCAGGTCCATTATCCTGTTTTCCTTGGTATCAGATGGTCATCCCAGGTTTGCTTAGCTGTACTACAGCTTATAACAGATTCCATAATATCATCAGGAAGACAAGATATTATGATACTTTTGAGTCTTTGGTCCTGGTTGACCACTCTCATTTCATCCTGGGTCCACTGAGCTTCAGGTTTGGGCAACCCTTCAGCAGTCTTTGGGACAAAAGGACCTTCATTTATACACTTGATATAATAAGGTTCCATCCCAATCAAATAGCAAAGCATTCGCTTTTTCCATTTATTGAATTTGCCAACTTCAAGTCTAGGGGCAACAGCTGAATAAGCTCCACCCTTTTTATCGACTAGTTAGGGTACATCAATTTCAGCCATTTAGGATCCTAATTTAAAAACTTTTAGAGAGGCCTAAAAAATGAGTTTTATAATTAGCCTTGCTCTGATACCACTTGTTGTTCCCCGTTCACTATCGTTTAAAACAATTTAAGTTTATAAAACAAGTTAATAGTGAACTATGACTGAAATTAACATAAGAAAAGCACACTAAGTAATTTTCAACATCATATTCTTATTAGAAATAAATCAACAAAGAATACGTTACCCAAGTACTTGCGGAATAGTACTTGGGATTGAAATGACAAAGTTGGGTGACTCCTCTCTAAGCTCAGGCTAAGTCTGAGCACAACTCTTAGAGCACACTGAGCTATCTCAGGAACTAAGTTGTATTTGGAGGAGTGAAAAGATGGCTTGCGTGTATGTGTGTTTTTACAGTTCACAAGCTTAACCTTTTCACTCCATCTCTTATGCTATTTATACATGTATGATATTTGACTCTTTCCTAAGTGACAAACTGACATCATACAGAAGACAAAATACTGATGTATTTTGTCTCTGTTTACAAAGACTATTCTAGGTAAGAGACAAGACTACTTTCCTAAGTTCAGTGATGACACTGAGCCTGATCTTTTGCCATTCAGGGAAAGTTGACTTTGGTTGATAAGGAATTCGTCTTATCTGATTCAACCTTTTCCCGCCTTGTCCCGCTCTTTCTTCAGTCTTTACATCCTTCAGTCTTCTACTTCAGTTTGTCTTCAGTGTAAGTAGTTGGAGAGGAGTCTTAGGGATTCAGTGAGTTATTTTCATCACTCACTGAATCCATCATCTTCTTCTTGACTCAGTCTTCACCCTTTAAGTTCCGCCTTACTGAGTGGAGAGACTTCTTCTTCGCCTCATACTGAGTATCCTGAAGATGACTCACTGAGAGACTATGCACTCAGTGACCTGATTAGTGTTTAACGGACTAAACACTTGGGTTATTTTCTATTCAAATCCTAGATTAAGGGGTTTGGGTATTTATTGAACCCAACACTCTCCTAAGATTAGAAACAGTATAATTAGCATTTTATAACTCTTGTCTTTCATTAGAATATAAATCATTAAGTCTTTCAACTTCTCTAGCAGCCCTACATGTTTTAGAGCAACATTCAGAGTTTTGTACCTCAGAGTCAGAGAAAGCCATAAGAGCAACTTCAACAGAAACAAGAGCAGTATCTGTGTGTTCTTCTTCAAGATCATCAGCCATGAAACTCCAATCATAGCTCACACCATCAATAGCCAACATTGCCTTTGGTTCTTCCACAGTTGGTCCCTTCTTTTGCTTGTACCATGTAGATCTGTTGTCCTTGGTCTTTGGTCTTCTACATTCTCTAGCAAAATGTCCAAACTTGTGGCAGTTAAAGCACTCCACTTTCTTCTTATCAAAGCCTGCAGTATCATCACCATTAATGTGGATAGGCTTGCCAGTCTTCTTGTAGAATTTCTTGGCCCTCATGCTAAGAAGAGCTATCTGCCATTTTATATCCATCTCCTCCAAGTCATCCTCATCGATTTGCTCTATGTCTTCATGAGTTAAGAGAGAGCCATCAACTTGTGTGGAGATAAAAGCATAAAAGGTAGGATCTCCAATACTAGCAACCTTCTTCTTTGATCCTGCAGTGGCAATATTCACATTGCCAGTGGAAACTTTAGAACCTACAGTGGCAATATCATCATCACTTTCATCTTCAGAATAATCACTGTCAACAGAATTTGACAACAATGCCAAGCTACTAGAGCTTGTACCAAGTTTCCCTGCCTTCTTCAACCTTTGCTCAATGAGTTTGAAGTTGTTGTAAAGATCATTGAGCTTCATTGTTTCTATGTCTGTTTTGTTTTCCCAGACAGTAACATTGGTTTGAAACTCTAAAGGCAAACTTCTTAGAAACTTCAAATTGAGGTCTTCCTTTTCTACCTCAATGCCAAACACAGTCAGTTGTGTAACAATCTTCTGAAGTTTGGTGAAAATGCTATCAAGAGAGTCATTGCTTGAAGCAGAGAAGTTTTCATAACTTTGCTTTAACAATGTCTTTTGAGTCTTCTTAGTATCATCATTACCACCAAACACTGAGCAAATCTCTTCAAACAGTTCTTTAGCAGTCTTGAACTTGCTGAATGCAATAATCTGGTCTCTAGGAAGAGTCATCAGCAACAGACTTCTAGCTTTAAGATCATTCTTCTTTTGAGCTTTTTCAGCATTTGATTATGGCACAGAAACTTTCACAACATCTGTGTCACCAACTTTTGAAGTAGTGGTCACAGATTTGAAAGAATCACCAAGTTGAATGATCTCCCATAGAGCATAGTCCTGTATGAGGAAGTAATTCTCAATCAGTATCCTCCACATCTCAAACTCATTATGCTTAAGCTTAGGGAGTCTGGGTGTAGAAGAAGAGTTTGATTGGTTGTTTTCCATCTCCATTGAATTGAGTGAGTGAGTGAGTTAATTCCTTGGATCTTCTAAAACAAAATATCAGAACCTTCGCTCTGATACCACTTGATGGATCTGTACACTCACCTTGTGTCAATGATATTTTGTATGATATTATCAAGCAAGCGGAATTTACTTAAGTAATACTTAGAAGACGAATTATATGATGTATGAGAATAAACACAAGTTAACACAAAACTCAAGCTCCAATATTATTAATGAATAATACGAGTGATCTTAACTTATCACTAGGGTTACACCTTGAAGCTTTCGTAGGTAATCTTTTAATGTTATATGTACCTAAGACAATGACCTAGGATCTCCTTTACAAGATAAGTATAAAGCTAACATAATAGAATATACACAAGATCTATTCTATACTTATCTAGACGCGTTTAACCTTATCATAAACTGATAGCAGTGGTAATGAAGAACTTGCAGTGGGAATACGTTTCCACTGCTAGTATTAATCCATGCAGTGTAAACCACAACTATCCGTGGTAACGGATTATTCCCAACAGGGGGTTCCTATAACATATCCCCCCCCCCTATGAGGGCTATAAAGGGGGGTTTGAGGTAAAAGATTTTGTTTGTCCTCTTTGGTTTTCAGTACAACACAGTTTTTTGTTAGTTTCTGTTTCGTATTTCTGATAGTTTTAAGCGTTTGACTTATTAAACTTTATATTTTTTGTTCCGTACTTTCAGGTTTATAGTTTTTTTATATAAACAAAATTATAAAAAAAATAATTAAAAAAAACGGAGGGGGGGGGGGGGGGGCTCTCCTTGTAAAAAAATGAGGTCCTTATAACTTGTCCTTTTTTGTCATTTTGTACCAACTTTGTATTTCATTGACTTTCTTTAATAAGTTTTTTTCACCTATCTTTCCAATAAAGTTTTCGCCTATTCTTTCAGAGTCTTAGATATTTTCCTTAAAATGCTAAGTTTAGAATGTCTTGATATATTGAGGAGATCAAGAAGAATCAGTAAGTTATTTGTAATCGCTCTCTGACTTCATATCTTCCTTCAGGTTCAAGCTCCACTTGCTGAGTTCCACCTTAGGAAGTGGTGAGACTTTTTTTAGTCTCTGAAGATAAATCCCTAAATGTTCTATTATTCAGGGAATTCATGTACACTTTAAGATATTTTATGTTCATATCTTAGTCCAAGATTATTGGGTTCTGAAATGACATAACAATCTCCTCCTATTTGGATATGGAAATAACCCAAGTGTTTTTTAGTGTAAGTGAGCATAACAACTTATTCTTATAAATTGAATTAAAGTAAAGCAAGGACTAGACTATTTCTAAGAAAAAATGAAACAAAATATCATTTTTATTCATAGATTACATAAACAAAAAAAATACATAAGTCCTTTGTTCAAGTTTGTTCTTCAGTAATCCCTATTATTTCCAGCTTTACCTTCTTTGTTAAAAGGAATTCTTTGCCATGCCTCTTTTCAAGTTCACGATCGATGATCTTGACCAACCTTAGAGCATTACGAGTCTTTTCTGTTAAGGTCGCGATCTTGTAACATAAGAGAGTTTGAGTGTCCACCCGGTTCATTTACAAGACTCTTTGAAAGGCTGGTTCACCAAACGCATTAGTGAAAAAGATATCGTGTTCAAGGGTTTATCATATGGCCTTCTTTAAAAGGAACTCCTTTAGGAGGGATCGTGTTTCATTGAAGACCAAGAACTTTTATTGCTCCTTGAAGTCTTGAGTGAAGTCTTGAGTGGGTCATTAAGAGTCAGAGGCTTCCTTGTATCAATCCTTACGAACTTTTCTTGTTCCGTGATTTTTCAAACCATTTTTACAGGGTTTTGGTCAGTTCAACAACAATGGCCACTTTCTTCTTGTTCAGGATATCTAACATCATTTCCCATTCCATATTCCCAAAGAGACTCTATTTGAACTTACTAATGACTTTGAAGTTTGAGTCATCATTGTCTCTGGTAATAGTCATTCGGGAGGCTTGGTATTTGTAATTATTTTGATTTCAGTGATGACTCTAAGATTCCTAGCAAACTCCATCCTTTTCTTGTAACTTTCACTTACACTCTTCTTCTTGTCAGCCTTTTCTTTCAGCTTATCCTTGGCTTCCTTGAGTTCCTAACCCTAATGACGTTCGAACTCATTGGAAGTCTTGACAACTTGCTTCGTTGCCTCAACTCCCTCAATAGCTACCTTATAAATCTCTTTGACTGAGGCATCATCATCTAAAGCTTTCTCTTTTCTTTCTTCAGCTTCTAGGAGTTCACTTATCTCTTATCCAATGGCCTTGAATACTTTCCTAGATTCGAGTTGGTAGTCAATCAGGTCCGGCTTGATGAGGATTCATCTAATTTGGTTTATCTAAATGAGGATTGAGCAAGGTTGATATCAGGCATGGAAATTTTTAGTTTTTCCAAGCTCAGAGACCATACTCTTTTCAATATCGAACATGTTCTTCTTGCCTTTTTTGTCTTTTAAGGGTTGTGAATAAAAACAAGTAGGTGATGCGGATAATTGTAAACACAAGAAGTTTTGCAATTCTCCTAGGCAGTATACCTAACCGTTGTAGTGTAGTATATGTAAGACACGGGAGATTGATCGTTCTCTAGGGGAAGAGTGTTGTGAAGGCCCGAAATGTATGACGAATTAAGTCTAAAGGTTGAGGGATGATTATTTTTGTATTTTTATATTTTTTAGAATGCAAAGTAATAATCTCGGGGTTTGAAGAGTTTTGTTTTATAACTACTAATTAACTAATTAAAATAAATATACGAAAAAGTAAACTGGTGAACTCCTACGATAAATAAATGTGTTTACTTATAATCTTACTACTCCCTAGTTATATCCTATTGATTAGTTGAATTGTCACGTCCTTGTTTTAATTATCGTGTTGTATTCCTTAATATTAATCGTAGGGAGGTGCAAAATGCGCTAACTCTATGAATATATAGGACTTGTTAAGAACCTTAATGTCAACGCCGCAATTCTACCAACGATTTAGAATATATAAGACTCGTTAAGACTCTTAATGTCAGCGACCACAATTGACGCAATAAATACAACGAACAAACCAACTATTGCACTATAATGGAGCGTTTAGTCAGACGATCAAGCTAGTCATATATGTAATCAAAGATCTAGCCATTTTTCCAACTCCTAACGCGATAACATCTAATTAAACAAGAAACGAAAATCAATAATCAATAACTAGTTTTCATTCAATACTAAGCAAACACTAATATATCTAGCCTAACATTTTAAAGAGAAGAGAAGATAAACAATTACTCACACAACACATATACATATTATAATTATTAAAGGATAAATAACTTATCTTCAATTAAAACATAAAGTTTAGGGGGCTAAGAACCCTTACAAAAGCTATGAAAATCTTGCACCAATAGGTCTCTCTAAAGTCTTACCAATACGTGTCACACATAATGAAAATCCTACGAAAAATATATATATTGTATTACAACTATGACGGAGTCACTTTATAAGTGTGACGTCGTCAGCTCGCCGTCAATAGGGTTCACAAAATGCACTAACTTAGTTGTGACGGCATCACCTTAGGGGTTGTGACGTCGTCGCTCTTTACTTTCCTGGTCTTGACGCCGTCAGCTCTAGAACATCACCATACTCTGAAGCGTCACTTGTAAAATTTATAACTGGATTATCTTCGTGATTCTTCAAGTGACGGTGTCACATTTTATCTGTGACGCCGTCCCACCTCCTTTTCAGGGACGTTTTCTTGACTTGGTTGTTCTCTTGTCCAAATGAGCCAAAAACACTTCAATTTCCAACATTTGCTTCCCAAGTACCTAAAACTCAAATAGAAATGATTCAGGGCAACAATTGATCAAATATGTACGAGTTTAAAGGTTAAATGACCCCTAAAAATGCATGTTTTTACACCTCATCAAATATCCCTACACTTGAGATTTGCTTGTCCTCAAGCAGATGTGCTTTTATCCTAATCAATTTACAAGTTTGGGAATTTAGCATTGTTTTAAGTATAATTTACAATACAACTCATTCCTCAATAGCCAAAACAAGCACGAAAATTATATACTAGCCTTTCACATAAAGTGTTTGAATTCTCTCATCTCTCGGGTGTATAGGTTGCATAACATGTATAGAAACAGGAAAATAAAACACTCTCTACCTGTCATAGCACATATATTACCATATGCTTGATAAAGGATAAAACCTCCACCTCTTTAGCGTAAACACCTAGGATAAACTATCAAAAAGGACTTTTAAAGCGTTGTAACGTTAGCTATAAGAGTAAGGAAAACACGTTTTTGTGGATGTGGGAAAATTTACTGGTGGCAAGCTAATCATCTAAGTTAGTTACATGTACAAAGTGACGATGCTAAGCCAAGAATCGACACACTAATTCAAACTCTCTTCTTTCTTTTTCTTTACTCAAACGAAAATAAAAGGCGAGATGGTAGTCCGTATGTTTTTTTTTACTTCATACACTTTTTTCCTACCATCTGCAAAATAATACCTCAAGGGATTTATAGTTGCATCCTACACTTGAACTTTTAAATAAATAAAAATTAACTAACGACCCGTATTAAGAAGATCATTAAACATGGAGTACTTAAACATTAACGTACTTGGGGGCCATAATTTTGATTTTCTTCCCCATTACTCCAAAATAATAGTACTAAACCAATGAGTCCCAATCGTCCTAAAACTGTATTTATAAGATATGACTTGACTTAGCAACCATGTAATCAACTAGATAATTAACTAAGGGCTTAAATGTTGTAACAATAATGCACTAAAAATGAGCGCATACAAGGAAGGCTAAGGCGATTAGCGTGTAACATTTGGGGGTGGATTATAAACAATGCTCTTCATTAATATTTTGAAATTCACCAAAATATCACGAGAACTGCGAAAATGATAGGCTCAGAGGGGTTAACTAGGGATATCTTGTACTAAAAATGAGTACATAGCAAGGGTGTGGGGTAATTACTTGACTAATGTAGCCAACTTAATATATAATAAACACGTTTAAAACAAGGGTCATTCTGATGCCTCTTATCATTTAGTCAATCTTAATTACACAAATGTGATCTCACTAGCAATCTCGGGATGCATCACTAAACCAAGTTCTAAAATCTATATACTACCGGTATACTCATAAGCATTAAAGATGAATGCTTTATCCTAAATATCTAAAAGCGAACCTCAAATTTTTAGGGTGGAATATTTTGAGTGGCAGGGTTTTTATGCTAACTATATAACTCCTATCCATGAGACACCTTATTAAAACTAAAGTTTCACTTGTAAATGTCATAAAAATTTTTAAACTTGGTGCTAAAATTACCTTTACAAGTATTTCTTTCGGTTTATTACACAATTACTAGAAAACAAAACAAATGGCAAATGTATGACTAGTTTCTAAGGTGTCCCCTTTTACCCTCCCTACACTTAAATTGAGCATTGTCTCCAATGTTCTTAAAAAGTACCAAAATATGATAAAGAGAAAAATAAAATAGATAAAAGAAACTAGTACTTCCATGATTAGCTCGGTATGAATGGAAAACAAAGATACAAGGTTAAGTGTTCATCTAAGAATCACAAAAAGACCATCCTTATCCAATCCAATCCTGTAATAAAAGACAAAACAACAAACCAAAGCATCAAATCGGACAAAGAAAAATCACAACAAGATGTAATTCTAGAAATAAAAACAAAATAAAATAATTAAAGGATAGGATACTTGTAGAATATAAATACAAATAACATACTGGAAAATTTGAGATTTAAGAAATTATGGAAAATTTTCAAATGTTAAGTTTCGACATTTAACAAAAATCTAGAAAAACTGTGCTACAGTAGTTGACGCCGTCATGTGTAAACCATGACACCGTGATACTAACCTGACAGATTTGTTTCGTTTTGTTTTCTGGAAAAACCTGTTTTCTAAATTCTATTTTCTTGCTGAAATTCATAAACCAAATCCACAAATATTGACACACAAAGACAAATAAAACAAACAAGCATGCAAATAAAATATATATAAATCATCACTTAATCAATTTAGGTTCTTAATTACTACATATGATATTCCCTACACTTTTTCATTCAAAGTACCTTTAATTACCAATGAGACGAAGTTAAAAGTATAATTGCATACATATTAATCATGCAATAATTCATAATCAAATACTAGCATACAAACATCCAAAAAGCAAAATTAAAATCAAACAAAGCAAGTAAATAAAATATACTCGGGTTTCCTCCTGATAAGCGCTTGTTTTTGTTCAAGTCACAAGCCTGACTCTACCCTTATTTAACAGAATAAAGTAAGTTTTCCCTACATTTAAGTTTAAGTGCGGGTGATAGTAGCGATACACACCATTAGGATGGAAATATGCCACGTGAGGTGAAAATGGTGTGTGAATGGTTAAAGTATCTACTTCCTTCATCCTAAAACTACCTGGACTATATAGGTTTATGGGTCGGTCGGGGCCTTTTTCAATTCCTAAATTTATATCTATGGATGGAAAATTGAATAACGATTTTGGTTGAGGCTCCGGTTCATCAACACTAGTTACTTCCCTAGAATTAAGAGAAAGGTTATCACTACAAGTATTGAAACCTATTTTCTCTAGTTTTGATTGGTCCAAAGGTTTTACCTCCATCGGGATTCCTATAGTCTCTTCTACTTCTTCCATGTAAGTCACGGGCTGTGTGTATGCCTCAAATGATGGTAGGACTTGTGGGGTACTTTGTAGGCTTGGATTTTCCATCGGGATTCCTATAGTCTCTTCTACTTATTAACTGTTTCATGAATATGGCTGACGTATCCCCGTATCTTGGCACGGTAACCAGGACTCTCATGTGTTTGCAGCCATGGCAGGTGCGTAGGATGGCTAAATGAATTGCATATCTGAGCCTCATTTAAATGTCAATATCACCAGAGGTTTCTGTCTACATGTTTTATTTGTTTCTTTTTAAAAATAGTGTGCCTGCAACTGATATGAATACGTTGTATGTTTTACGCAAATTCAGACTATTTTATTCTAATATTAACATCATATGCCGATATTAAGAAATAAAAAGTGAGGTGCACTTGACAATCCAAAAGATTTCTGTTTTTCCTTTAACCTACATCGCAACTTTCATTTCTTAATATTGGCATACAATGATGGTCAATATGCTTTTTTTCGACTGCTACACTATGTGAGCCTGTCTTTTGTGAAATAAGAGACACAAAATGTTTCTTGATTAAATAGACGTATGTTAAAGTTTCATCTGAACAATACTTTGGCAAATGTATAAGTTTTATAATGCAGATGCAAAATTACTTTTGTGTTTGTTGTAAGGATACTGTAACCCCATTTAAATAATATATTCTTGTAGATGGTATTGTGCTTTCACTCAAAAAATCACTATAGATCTTTCAGTGTCGGATCAGGCTAGGTTCACTGGTCGTGAAGCACCTTACGTATGATCTGGATCCAATCCATATTACTTTTTCAGGGTGTAAGCTTACCAACACCATCAAGGCTATGATGAACTCTAAGGGGTAGTTTTAAAAATGAGATTGCCCATATCTTGGCTTGGCAACCTGTTAAGGTTGCAACCTTTGATAAATGAATTTACATTCAAGTTTTCAAAAAACCAAGGAAAATCTTTGCTCTTACGACTTTCATAAACATCTGGTATGCTTTCTCTTAAACTTCTTATAAAGACTGTGTACCTACAAACCACAATAAAAAAAAATTATCTTTCTATGTATGCCCATAATCCTTCTCACCAAAAGACTGTATCCCCATTATGTGACACAACCTGAACTTCTTTCTGATGGTATGTGTTTTAGATATACGCATTTTCAGTCTCTTATTTAGACTGCGATGAGTTTAATGGGTATAGATAAATGTAAGGTTACACATATGTTGGTAAAACAACCTGCTTCAGGTTGCAAACACAACAATTACATTTTCAGCCACTACCCTATCTTAAAATATGCAACTGTGACACTGTCTTTTAACACTGTTAAGGCTATAATGAATTCTAATGGGTCGTTTGATACATAAGATTGCCTATATTTTGGCTTGGCAGCCTCTTAAGGTTGCAGCCATGGTGGGCAATCCACTTTTTTAACAACTGCTACCCTATCTGAGCCTGTCTTAATATCTATGGGATTATAGGAGCCTGTCATTTTCATTGCATTCGATTAAAGGTAATAGCATTTGCATTTTATATAGTTTAACGACATACTAGATTAAATAATTATTGTTAATTTTATCTCTTATACTTCATTGTAGTTGACTGCCAACCAAAGCTACAAGACCAAGTACTAAACTTTTTCAGCTTATAAACCGTATTCCTACGATGGCAAACTCGAGATTCATACTTCACAGATGATAGACCTTGCTTTCATAACAGAATTGTTGTTTGTAAGCATATATTAATTTGAATCTATGTGTTTTTAGATGTTAGGATTCTTATGGTTGTAATGTTACGCTATATATGTTTGTAAATTTTAATTAAAATGAACTTTGGCAATGGATGAATTTTATTTTCCTGTCCAAAGGCGATATGCTATATAACAATTAAGCATTTCTAACATTATATGACAATAGTATTCATGACAATCGCTTTGACTTCAGACTTTTTTTACGCTGCCTAAACTAACGTATACAAACATCCCGCAGCAACGCGCGAGCATATATACTCGTTAATGTAACTTGGGCGACTGAGCTACTTTGTGAATTTTATCTTATAATAATGTCAAGTCGTATTATGTCATTAAAGTACAAACCTTATGGTGTAATAAACTTTTGTTCACTATGCATAACCTTTTAAACCTTTATAATTTGTTCACATCACTCAAATGCATTAATTTATAAAAATTAAAAGCATGAACCTTTTCATAACACCTAAGAGGAAGGGGTACCCTTGCGTTGTTTACTTGCGCCAAACCAACAAGCCAAATGTTCCAACGGCTCATAGTACCGGATGTGGTGCTATTGTGCTCGGCTGGTAGCCAACAACCAGCGCCATTGATTTAGTTGTTGTTGTTCCCCCCCCCCCCCCCTTCTTTTTGTGGTGTATTTGTGTATTTAGTGGGGAATGTGTGGACCCAACAACACCACTTTTGCTATGGCACCACATTTGTATGAAAAAGAGGTTTTTTTGGTGTCGTTGAAGATCTCGTGCCATAAGAATTTTCGGTGACGTGAGAGTACTTTTTGCCTATGGCACCACTTATATAGAACGATGGTACCCAATGCTCTAAGCATGATATATGTAATTCATTGTGTTTAAAATGAAACATAAAGCTTTTAATGAGTTTTAAATGTTTCTTAAAAGCCCCGTTCTGGTTTGTCTAATAAGCCATCAATCATTAACTAGGCTATGTTTGGCGAGGGCTTATAAACGCTTATTGGGGCTTGGATTTTAAAATAAGTCGGATAATAAAATAAGTCTCGTTTGTCACACAGGCTTATGGAGGCTTATGGCTTATAAAATAAGTCGTAAGCCTCCATAAGTCCAAGCCCATAAAATGAGGCTTATAAGGGCTTATGGCTAGTTAAATTACTTAAAGATCTATAAATATATAATGAATTATTACGTAAAAGCTGTAAATATATGTGAATTTAATTTGATGTATTTTTATGTGATTTTACATAAATAAGCTTTAGCTCAAACTAATTCGCCAAACATCATTATAAAAAAATATAAGTTTCAATTACCGGCTTATAATAAAAGCCCTAGCCTCAACTTCAGCTCTAGCCTCAGTTCCAACCTATTACGCCAAACATACCCTACAAGTTATAAGTTCTGACTTGTATTTTGAATATACGCCCGTCACAGGATTTTATCGTTTTATGCATACAATATCCAAGGATGATCTTTGTAGCAATAAAGTACTTGCGTTGAGAAGAGATCTTTACCTAGTTTATAGAAGAACGCATGATGTAAAGGTGAAAAAACCAAATTAAAACTTTATCTATAATAATATACAAAGCACTCATAATTTTTCTTAAAACTTAAAATAGCAAAATGTTCTACTCAAAGTGCCATTTTTAAACTTGAAAATGTTTAAAAATGATAACAACATATACTACTAAATTAATAATTTAAATATTGTTTAATCCTCAAATTTTTATTATTTTTCGTTTATAATTCATAGACTTTTTTTCTGCAATGACTACAACTTATACGTGTAAGTGTTGTATCACGGGGGTCGCACCAACTCGTAAATATAATGATTTGCCGTTATACACTGTCGCTTTGCACATGTATTCGTCTAGTAGTTAGTGATACATGGATGCATTTCTAGCACAGTCTAAATCTAAGACTAATAGTAATGGAGACCCGAGGTTTCTGGTGTCACCTCTGCTACCTCAGCTTATATCTCTAAGATCAAACACATGACCTGTAGTATTCTATCACAACAAAACACATATCTCTCAAAAATTAATTAAACAAATTTACACACATAAAAGGGAAGGGGACGACACAAAACCTTTGCATTTGCAAAGGTCGCCTGAGTGATCGAACCAAGCAAAAAAAGGAAGAGGGGCCACATTCAGTGTGATAGCTGTGAGGGGCGTGTCCTATGAGCATAAAGAGAACTTGACTAGTTAGTTAGAGGAGCCAAAATGTAATGTATTTATTTTAAGAGGGCTAATTTACATTTTCATATAATATTCATACTAATAATGCATACTACTATAAAATGTAAAGGTTAAAAACGTACTTGTGACTAAATTTTTTGAAAAGGCCACGACCCCTTTCAATCCCCACTAAGTTTCAGCCATGCCTATGGGGTAAACCGACCTTGAGTAAGGTCGTTGTTATGATCGGTGTAAAGAGTATTTATACTATTATTTTGAGTCTTTTAATTGCCGTTCAAAAATAAAGTCTCT
The DNA here is from genome assembly GCA_019973895.1 of Chrysanthemum seticuspe. Lineage (NCBI taxonomy): Eukaryota > Viridiplantae > Streptophyta > Magnoliopsida > Asterales > Asteraceae > Chrysanthemum > Chrysanthemum seticuspe. Next base: position 58,356,181 of record BPTQ01000007.1, read on the forward strand.
CTAAAAGATATACTAAATAGCCGTACAAAAAGTTGTTGATTTTATAATATATACCAATGTTTTGAAACCCGGGTCGACCCGGCCGGGTTAACCGGTTGGACCGGTTCCGGACAAAAAAACGGGTCAAAAAAACCCGGGTTTTAAAAAACGGGTCAACCGTTTAGACCCGGCGGGTTTTAAGTGACCCGGGTCAACCCGGGTTTTGAAACCCGGCCGGGTTTGGTTTTTATCATTTTTTTTTTTTTTAATACAAAACCTCAAAAAATAAACTTGTAAATCTCGTAGGATGCATGTCTTTAGAAGTATGAAACTTGTAATCTCGTAGGATTTATGCCTTTTGAAGTATGAAACATGTAATCCCGTAGCATTTATGGTTGTTTAGAAAATTATGCAGGTTTATATCCTTGTCCACTTTTGATTTGTTGTTTAGAGCATGAAAAATGGTTATTTGCTTTTTTTTCACTGCAAAACTAATGTTTGGACAATTAGAAATGGATGTTTGGACATATGCATAAAACCGGGTCTAACCGGGTTGACCCGGTGACCCGGTGTCTTGGCCGGGTCGATCACAAACCCGGGTTTCAAAACATTGATATATACGTTGCATGATTGTGATTGTCGATTTTGTATATTCTCTGGATTGTACAAATTTCTACACTCCCATCACAGCTAAGTGTTAAACTACTTAACTAAAGAATCAATAAGAGATAACTTGTGTCAAAAGCAAACGTCCCTTATGTTAATTCAAGAGTCAAACTGAAAGTCAACTTACGACTTTTACAAACATTTCTTAGGAAGTATGAAATACGAACTCTTGAACCTGACAATTATTTGGGGTTTGATGTAAAAGAGTACTTCATCTTAGTAGTATTTTACAGCTAAAAATTCATTAAAATTCCCAAAACATTGGATCAAACCCCACTTTTAACGTTTTTGAATAATAAAAGTGGAAACCATAGACTGAATTCCCAAGATTGCCTGCCATTTTCAACTCCATTAAACAGTTAATGCATAAAAAGCAGGTTTATTAAATCTTTGAAAAGTGAGAATATTGTCTCTTTGTATTTTCAATACACACACACACTCGTACAATTGGTCTTCGATCAGTCGTCTTCGTCATTCCCAAAGAACCTATATTCATCCATGAAAATACAAATATGAGTAAAATTTGATCGACTATTATGTAAAATCTCGCAGGCTATCAATAACCTATACGAACTACAGCAATCTATTAAGGGCTAATACGATACCTTATCAAGTGATATTTCTTGAGTCATAATCATATATGACAATTTAGAGAGAAGTTTTGGAATTTAGAACTTTTCAACAAAGCAAATTGTTGTCTTCAATTAATTCAACTTCTTTTAACAAAAAACTAGTATTCATGTATTTATATACGCATTAAGAACATTATTATCATTAAGCAATATACAAAGCTTTACATGGTATTAGAGCAGATATTTATCTTCTAATCTCGTGTAACATCAGTTCACGAAGCACATTGAGATTGACAATAATTTTGTTTAAGATCAGGTTGCTACCGGCCATGCTCGCATTTTGCATGTTTCCCCCCGTAACCAGTATGTAGATATTTTTACTAAAGGATTTCTGTCTACATTGTTTGATGATTTTCGAACCAATTTGAGCGTTTTGTGTCCTCCGCTCCAGCTATCGGGGCTGTTAGTAGATTATTAGTATTATTTGTAGGGTGAAAGCTAAAGATACGTAAAATAATTTTCAAAATAAACAAGTCTACGCAATGTACTTTGTAAATTATCAAAGATATGTAACATATTTTAAAAAAAAATGATCAAATGCGCGAATTTGTTCTAGTTTGGTGACCAATTGTGTTACTTTTAATCAAGTGTAACCTGTAAACATGCTAGTAACCGGTCATATTAGCTAGATCGAAGATTATTTGAAAATATGTTGCGTATCTTTGACAATTTACAAAGTACATTGCGTACACCTGTTTATTTAAAAAAAAATATGTTACGTATTTTTAGCTTTCACCCTTATTTGTGTCGGGAGAAGCCTGACTAGTTACTATTCATGTAATTATACCCATTGAAAACATTATTAACATTAAGCAATATACACACACACATTACATGCCAAACTTTAGGTAACTACATACTTGCAACAGACAGTAATCGTCATAATGAAAACTACAACTCAAAAGAAACAATTAAGTTAGTCCCATGAACATCAGACTAGGAGTGGAAACATTAGCCAACATCTTTATATATCATATATACCAACGAACAACTAACTTGTATCATCAACCTGTGTAGGTACGGAGGTATACAAAAGACCTTGTGGCATCAATGACGTGACATTGTGTGATCCGTCGATGCCATCTTAGATCACTTTGCTTGGTTAAGCTCGCGTGGATAAGTATATAGTTTTCTTTTCTTTTCTATCTGGGAAGCATAAAGGGACCCTACTCAGTGGCGGAACTTGACCATTTATTTTGGGGGGCCGAATCATAGATTTGTTCGTAACCTCAACTAACTTACCCCTAAAACTTATAACATTTACACTAGATGCCGTAATTTTTTTTTCGGAGGGGGAGGGGGGGGGGGGGCGGGACCCTTCCCTGCCCTCATAAAAGTCCGCCATTGCCCCTACTTTATGATATTTTTGTGATGCAGTTATACGTTAGTAGTGCCATAAGACAACTTCTGATTCTTAGCACAATTAGTATGATGTGATTCGCCTCATGCATATGCATTTGGGAAGATAAATAAATTCGTAGGGTACTCGATATACATTAACATTGCTTGAACCTTATACTCTTGTGGTTACTCTATGTAAGTTTGATTTAAGTTTGCATGGACGTAAAATTTTATATTTGGAAGTTTTGGTAAAGGAGGTGATGATTGTAGTTTGAAGACCCTATTCACTGGTGTTTCGATTCAGTGCCGTAGCTGAGCGAACGGAAACTCTATGTGAAAACATATATGATAAATGCATATCATGATCAGAAATATATTATATCAACTATAGAATCAAAAACACAGTATTTTGATGGTTTGCAATATATAATTGTACAACGGTAATATAGAGTAATTTTTATTGGAAGTGAATTTTGAGGCGCAAAAATATAACGGGGTATATAGTTTAAACCCTTAAAAATTTGAGACTCTTTGTGATAGCACGGTTCTCAAGCCTTCGTATACGGCTCTGTTTTGGTTAGCACATTATGTTGGTGATGTAGATATTTGTGTTATACAATAAAAATTACCTAATTTTGTGATTCATACGTCCAAAGGTTGGTTAATATATTTCTGACGAAGTAAAATGTTTATGAAAATTGACAAGGCTTTGTGGTCGAAAACTCGAAATGATTGGTGCATATAATTCAATAAGGTAGTACACATAGAAACTTGGACTCACATCGTGTATCTTATACTACAAGAAAGAGCACATGCATGGTTGTGCTTGTGTTCATGCAATGATGGTAATTAACAATGTTTTGAAACCCGGGTCGACCCGGTCGGGTTAACCGGTTGGACCGGTTCCGGGCAAAAAAATGGGTCAAAATAACCCGGGTTTCTAAAACCGGGTTAACCAGTTAGACCCGCTGGGTTTTGAGTGACCCGGGTCAACCCGGTTCTCGAAACCCGGCCGGGTTTGGTTTTTTTCAATTTTTTTTTATAAAAACCGGGTTGACCCTAATTGACCCGGTGGTTGAACCGGTTGACCCGGTGGTCGAACCGGTTGACCCGGTATTTTATATATATATATATTTTTAATGAAAACTGGGTTGACCCGGAGGTCGAACCGGTTGACCCGGTGACCGGTGACTCGACCGGGTCGATTGTAAACTCGGGTTTCAAAACATTGGTAATTAATCGTGATAAACTTGGAACTATTTAAACATATATTAGTAGTGTTATTTTACATACAAAATTTTTCTCACATACCAAGAGACTCATTGCCACCATCCATTTAAAAAGAAAAATCAATGGCAGAGCTTAAAAGCATTTTATTATTTCACCTGTTTTATATAATTTAAAAAGAGTAAAGTCCAAAATACATCCATGTGGTTTGTCCCGTGTCTCGCTTTACATCCCTAAACTTTTTTTTGGCACAAAACCATCCCTCTGTTAGTAAATTTGGCACAAATACATCCCTCTGTTAGTAAAATCAGTTAATGAGGAATAGCGGTGCAAATATTTCTCCGTTATCTCCTAACGGAAGAGAAAATATTTGCACCGTTAGTCCTTAGGACTAACGATGCAATAAAATAAATTGCATCGTTAGTCCTAAGGACTAACGGTGCACTCCACCGCCACCTCCACCCAACGCCACCACCCTCCTCCATCGCCGCCACCCACCGCCACCACAGCCACCACCACCCACCTCCACCTACCACCTAATGCCACCACCACCATTAACACTACTTTCATCGCCACCTATCACCTCCACCGCCACCTCCACCCACCACCACCCAACGCCACCACCCCCACCTCCACCGCCGCCACCCACCGCCACCACTGCCACCACCACCCACCTCGAGCGCTACCTACCACCTCCACCCACCACCCAACGCCACCACCCCCCACCTCCACCGCCACCACCCACCGCCACCACTGCCACCACCACCCACCTCCACCGCCACGTACCACTCAACGCCAACACCACCACCACCTACCACCCACCACCTACACACACCACCACAACCACCTCCACCCAACGCCACCACCACCATCACCGCCACCCACATCCATTGCCACCATCACCTAACGACATCACCACCATCATCGCCACCCACCACCACCATCAACAACCTTGGCGGCGGTGGAGGTGGGTGGTGGTGGCAGTAGTGGGTGGTGGTGGTGTAGGTAGTGGTTGCAGTGGGTGGCGGCGGTGGAGGTGGGTTGTGGTGGACGTGCGGGGTGGTGGCGTTGGGTGGTGATGTTGGGTGGTGATGGCGGTGGGTGGTGGTGGTGGACGTGCGGGGTGGTGGCGTTGGGTGGTGATGGCGGTGGAGGTCGGTGGTGGTGATGGTGGTGGTGGCGTTGGGTGGAGGTGGTTGCAGTGGCGGGTGGTGGTGGTGTGTGGAGGTGGTGGGTGGTAGGTGGTGGTGGTGGTGGCGTTGGGTGGTAGGTGGTGATGGAGGTGGGTGGTGGTGGCAGTGGTGGCGGTGGGTGGTGGCGGTGAAGGTGGGGGGTGGTGGCGTTGGGTGGTGGTGGGTGAAGGTGGCGCTGATGGTGGTGGTGGCGTTGGGTGGTAGGTGGCGGTGGAGGTGGGTGGTGGTCGCAATGGTGGCGGTGGGTGGAGGTGAGGGGTGATGGCATTGGGTGGTGGTGGGTGGAGTTCACCGTTAGTCCTAATTTATTTTATTGCATTGTTAGTCCTAAGGACTAACGGTGCAAATATTTTATCTTCCGTTAGGAGATAACGGAGAAATATTTGCACCGTTAGTCCTCATTAACTGATTTTACTAATAGAGGGATGTATTTGTGCCAACTTTACTAATGGAGGGATGGTTTTGTGCCAACTTTATAGACGAGCAGTTTGATGTACTTTCGATAAAAAAAAATCGTATTTTTCAAGTTTTTTTTTTTGAGTATTTTTTATTTTTTTATTATTATTATTTTTTTTTTACTTTACTGAAATTTGCATTAAAAAAATCATATATAATAAAACACTAATTTAAATATCACATGTGATATTAATGTTAAATCATATATATGTATATTATATGTGATTTTACACTAATATGACATGTGATATTTCATATAATATATGCTTTAACACTAATATCACATGTGATATTCAAACTATTGTTTTATTATATATGTTTTTTAATGCAAATTTCAGTAACGTAAAAAAACGAAAAAACTTAAAAACAAACGTGAAAAATACGAAAAATAATTTTTTGTCGAAAGTATATCAAAGTGACAATCTATAGAAAGATAATTAAATGCTCGTCGCAATGATATATTTTTTTCGCTTAACGATTAACGGTTTGAAAGATATTAACATTTGAAAAAAATGATGAAAGTGCGTTTTTTAAATTGTTAGTATTAATCTCATCTATTAGATAAAATAAAAATGAAAAATGAAGATTGATCCATGATATGTAAAGATTGTTTTGTTTGAGATCTTAAATCTAAACATATTTTGGAACCGGTTTGACCGTTTTTTTTAACCGATCCGAAACTAGTTATACCGGTCCCGATTTTTTAGACCTCGGATCCAGAAAAAACCGAACTGGTTCGTTGACTTTGACCAAGGACCGGAACCGGTTTTTGACGTGGATTTGGAACCTGGACCGGTTTTAACCGAAAACGGTTTTTGACGTGGTTTGGAACCGGTTCGTACCCGTTCGACCTATCAACTTATTTGACGTGGTCTGATAAATGCGTTACACAGTTATGACCAGTTTACATGGTTAAACTAGGGGTGATTCAGCTTCACTTGATTGAGGAGTTAAATCTTACAGCATATCTTCAGTGTCTTTTCCACTTTTACTTTAAGAATTCGTTGTGTCCACAATCCAAATATCTTCAGAATTCGTTATAGCTAAAGTTTCTTCTTTTATTTTAGCCATCTGAAAGTTGTTGGGCTGTTGGGCCTGACATGTTGTTGGGCCAAGAAAACAAAAAAGTAATTGATTCAGGTTCGAGGTGAAATTGTGTGATTTTAAACCTAATTAACCGAACTGTAAGTTGATTAAGGTTCGACCTGAAATTGTGGGAGTTTAACCCCGACCAATCCGATCCCATAACCCGAAACTACACCAAACTTATCTGAACGACATCTCCGTATCAAATTTGTTCTAAGTAGGGATGATATTCTCGATATAATTAGCTAAATGACTCGTTTTATTCAGGGTGTACCGACCCGTGAACCTAAACCTTGACAAAAATTGCCACCTTGTGCAATCCCTGGTTAGAGCCCATTAGTCCTAAGGACCATGGTATAGGGGCCAGGTAGCCCAATTAACTCATGGCTAGCATTGTGTTTGCGAAATACTGTTTAGACATACCCCATTCTCTAAGATATGATTCTAATTTCTATCTGACAAAAAAAAAAAAAAAAAAAAAAAACCTTAAATGAGAAATAGAAGGAATTTTAGTCATACATTTTCAAATAAAAGAAATAATTTTAAAATAATATGCATCTATTTTTATAAATGCATCTGAAATGTGCGGTGATTGTTACTTTTCATCCTTTTCACTTGATCCCAACTCATCAATCCATATATATAAGGTATTAAATTACAGAATATTTTTTATTGTTTAAACCCCCTCTAAACTAATAGATTTTTTTTTTTTTTTTTTTTTTTTTTTTTTGTAGCAAATCTTATTAATGCGCTTACTAAACTAATAGATTGACCGTAACAAAGGGCAACAGGTGCAATGTATACATCAAAACAGACAACTGTTTATTTATATTAGCATACAATCCTGTTGAAGATTACGAAATACATTGGTCTTTTAAAACCACAAGCATATTATAATGTAGTTAATAATTAGGATTATCAAAATTGACTACCAAATTATTTAATTATAACATCATTAAAATACTTAAATAGTTATTTCATATTACTTTATCAAAATTCTATACAAATTTAAAGTTCTATTGTTTAGGTGATTAGGTTAAGACTTAAGATGATACTTAAATTCATAAATACAAAGAGAGAAATCAATTGAAGTTTATAGAAATTGATCAAATTTGCATGTATTTTTATATATAAATTCTATACTTGAATATATGATCTTCTATTAGCAGTTATAAGTATGGCAGATAGCATTATTATTTTGTAAGACGACTGTATTATAATTTAAAAAACGTTTTTAACATTCATAAACGTGAAGACTGATTTTTAAATTTTCTATTGTTATTTAAAGAGTTTCCCCGTTAAATGTTATTTCAAAAAAACGTTTAAGTACATAACATGAGGGTGAAATCTCACATATCAGCCTATTTACATACGCGAAAACGAACGCACCTTATGTGCTTCAAATCATACCTATCATAAGAATGACACCCAAATTTGTGAACTTACTATAAAACTGACTACTAACGATAAGATTACATTGACTCACAATGACACAAACAATAAGCTTATCGTTTAACTTTACCTCGAAGAGTGATATCAAATGTATTACAGAATGCCAACTGTTGTTCGGTTAGTTTAAAAGCATCTTTCTCGTAACCATCATAAATATCATAATCTTAATCCTCAAGAAGGCTTGCATCGTTTGTACCACCTCCAGCTCGATTCGCTAAAGGAGCCATGAATCGAGCCGTTTAATCATTTATCTTCTCAACTTCACTATCTTTTCTTGATCTCCTATTAAGGTACTCGGTATAGAGATGCCGATTTCAAATTCAATCGTTATCAATGTTTGATTGTTGATCACACGACCTAATAGTTTGGGTCGTATTTTTATCCTTTTGTGTATTTTCATCTACGCAACTCGCCACTTGTGCAGTAGGAGTTTTATTTCGTTCAACATCCCCTGCGTCCTCCACATCCACCATATTACCTAAAGCTTCAAAGGAATTCGAAGTAGTAGTAATATTAATACCTTTTTTAACATTCACTCCCTTTGTTTTCCCTTGTGTCATCTCGGTCTTCTTATTAGGTTAAACCAGTTTATAGACCATGTGAGACTTCGAACCAATATGAATACCACGAACAGTTTGCCTTTGAGTCTTCACGTTCTAAAACAAGTCCGAATCGATTCTTTTAGTAAACTTCACTTTCGATTCGAAACAATTTTCTCTTAGGACATTGATATAACGAATGACCAAATAACTTACAAGTTGAACATCTAATTGGTTTCCACTCGTGCTCAACGCGAATAGTGTGCAAGATATATCTACCTCCTTCAATTTTTGGCAGAGCCACAATAAGAGTGTCGTTCAAAGCGACATCGGCTTGAAGCTCAATCATTGCTCTCGCAAAAACTAGATCGACCCCGTTACCAAGTTTTATCGCAATAGCACTCAAACCATTCTCCGTGAATGCCGTAATAGAGACATTGTTAAGTTTTACCCAAACTATGACACTCTTCAAATCTTCCTTAGATACATTCACCATAGGAGACCTTATACGAAGAATCAATGGAACATTACAAATCAACAATGGTCCATTCTCAATCATTGCTTCCATACCCGTGTTGGAGTTAAATTTGAAGAAGAAAATTCTTCTCGAGTTCATCATAGTACCAACAAGACCAAATTTACTCCACGCGTTCTTAACATATTTTTCAACCACAAGATACGCAACTCTCTTGCCTAGACTAAGCATATACACAAAGAAGTGTTTCTTGACCTCTAGGACTGATTTTATGGGAATAGCAATATCAGCCCCATTACCAGCCGAGTCAATTAAGGTAAAAAAGTTAATAATTTTCTTCCTAGGTTTTCCATTATGACAAGATCTAGTGTTCAAAAGATTAGCATAAGACTTAGGTTCACCAGGCCAATTCCACTCGAATTATCACCTCCTGAGTTCAAGTTAACATCACTTACATTATTAGAAACGTTAGTAGTAGTCACAACAGCATGTTTGACAGAACTTGATCAACTAGGATTCAATGGTTTTCCATCATCTCCAACATCAAAAGTTTCCCATCAATCATTTGTCTTTCAATATCACTAATATTTGCAGTCAGAGAAGTAAGGTTTGGACTACCGAAAGCCTGTGATAAGCTCGAGAATTGTCCCAGTCCATCACCATTATGATCATCATTCAACGCAGTACCACAAACCTTCTCGTTTGGACCAGGAATCCCTGAAACATTCTCCATAGCAACCGAATTAAAAACATTCTTCTCTTTTGTTTTGTCCTTTTTTCTTCCACCCCCTTTCACCCCAGAATCGAAAAGGCCACTAAACCCTAAATCGCAATTTAGTGAATAAAAAATATTCAAGAAAAACGATTAGTAATTCAGTAATATGTTTAGATTTTAAGGAAGTCGATCGAATGGATGTTATGTTTAGGTTAAAAAAAAGCCAAAGGGGTCTGACCTTTTCAAATCTAAATGGATACAAATTTCTCTGGTATTTTCTTTAAAAACAAGAATAAGGTGGAAGCTTTTTTTTAACGGTATCACGAGTGATTAAGAAAAAAATAATGTTTTATGACTATCCTTATATATGTTATTGAATTAACTTCATTTAATCGTTTAAGGGGTTGTATTTTTCATCATTTTAATCTCGTCGAAGTTGCTTACTCGCTTATTATGTTTGATAGGTCCTGCATGTGATTACTGAGACGGCCACCGTCATTAAACCTTTCGTTTAAATTCATTAAAAAAGAACAAGTATTTTGCAATTTTATTTGTGCATTAGTTTGCAAATTTACGCGTATTCAGCCACATGTTGTTAGGCCATATAAAAAACTTTATAATTTCATCATGATCATCAAGTGTGAATCATACATTAAATCCTTATATTTGTTGCAGTATAAACATCAAACAAGTATATACAACACAATTTACTTTTTGTACTTCACCGTTATTATAATTTTTATTAAATGGTCACTTTAGATTTGGTGGAGCTGAGATTGCGTTTCACGTTGGTGTCTACTCATCTTGCATGGGAAAGACATTTATACAAGAAGTTTTGATATGTCATAAATAAGGAAGAAAAAATAAAGGTGGTTTTAGCTTGGCAATGTTTCTCTGCTTTAGTGCTTTTATAGGATACAAACCTTTTTCCTATCTTATAAAGTTAGTTTTCGTTGCTTAAGGTTGTTGGTTATTGCCTTGAGAATAGAGAAAAGAACATGTCTTTTAAAAAAGAATTCACTCTTGTCTGAACTGAAATAGAAGTCATAAGTTATGTATGGTCGACCGAAATGAAATTGCACGTATATATCACGTAAACTCGTCCATACTGTGTATGCACTCAGGACGGAACCAAGGGTTCCCGCAGGCTCTCGGGACATCTATAGATTTTTTCGATATATTGTGAATTTTTGAACGAAACATCAAATTTTCCTAAATTGCGAACCACACAGGGACGGAGCTAGGGGTTCCCGCGGGTGCCCGGGAACCCTATGGATTTTTTCGATGTAGTGTTAATTTTTGAAAAAAACACCGGTTTTTTCCTAAATGCATCTTAAATGCACCCGGTCCTTCGAAATGTGTTTCCAGTATTACAGTTCAAAAAATTTTGTGCACCCGGTCATATTTGGTCATGGCTCCGTCCCTGGAACCACACGGCTTAAACTATTGAAGACGATGAAGTAAAGATGAAGTCTTTAGGGTTCACTTTTCCACTTGATAGACGATTTGTCACTCCATCACATGGAGGAAAAGGGAAAGTGATAAACAAAGACAAATCTTAATCATCATTTCATTAAACAATTGTTCAAGACACCTTGCATGTTTCCTATTCCACTACAAAATCAATTTTGTCTACAAATCATAACCAATAATCACACAACTTTCTCACTTTACATATTTCATAACCTTTCATTATTGCTAGTGTTTTTAAATTGCACAATATAGCCCCTGGAAAGAGACCAACATGGAAATTTAATCTTTCACCCATGATTGAACTAATAGGATCGTATTTAAATACTAGAGTAATAGCTAGGCACGACCAACTCTTTATGAACGGTGCATGTTCGTTTTATGTTACGTACAGTAATAAACTACTGTAGTATAATAACAAATTTTGTATTTGTGAAGATGATATGACAGCAGCCTATGTGCAATGCATAAACACGAAAGAAAGGACGTGAGTAGAGATAACATAAATAGGAGTAATTAAATAGTGTGATCGACATCGACCTAAACAATCAGCGGTAAAAATTAGGGGAAAAAAATGTATCTTTTCTTCCTTTTTTTATTTTATTTTTTATTTTTTTTTATGATTGATCTTAGACTAAATGTAATAAGGGAGACCTATTACTCTGGTCAACACAGCTATGTTAGCGCAAATTAGGCTTTCTTTCTTTACAACCTTCTTCACAAACAACTTAGTGCAATAAGACGATGGCGGTCACCACTCAGATATACTCCACTTAAACACAAATATATTACACAAAAACTATTTAATAAAAACACATGCACACAACAATCTTGCACCACTACACCAAATTGAAGGTTTGGGGACGCCCAAAATATTTGGGTAGACATTGTCGTCCCAAATTGAAGATGGGTCCCACACATTTTCAACAAAAAGAGCAGTCAACAAAGAGCTTTTGGCCCACACAGTTTGGGACGACAATGTCGTCCCATTTTGTAATTATTTCAATTTTTAGTATTTAAAATCTTTATAAATAATTTTTCACGAAAATTGAATACATCCCGCCATTATTTTTGGACCCGCCAAACACAATGTCGTCCCAAACTGTAAATCTATTTTTTTTTAAAACTTTATAAACCAGTTTTTAATTAAATTATTTAATTTTAAAAAATTATTTTTATTTAATTTAAATAATTTTATTTAATATAAAATTAAAATTAAATACTTTATATTTATAATTAAATACTTTAATTTAAAATTAAATACATTTATAGAATTAAAAAAAATATTTACCGCCAATAGTTTCCCGCCATTATTTTTACCGCCAATAGTTTCCCGCCTTTATTTTTCCCGCAAAGTTTTCCTTATATATCCCGACAAAACATAAATAACCCAATCGTCAATTCCCACAAAACACACGTAACAATATAATGGCTGATTACACGCCGGAAAAAGAGTGGTCACTGGTTTTGTCGTCGATATATCTCTTTACTCGAGTTATTGATACGTATGGGTCAGAAATTTATGATGAATATGGTTCTTATAAGAACATAGACCCGTTGATGAGAGACCACATTCTGGAATGGTTAAGGAAAGAGCAATTCTACAGGGTGTATTTGGACTGTGAAGCTAATGGTGTTAGAGGAGAAAACACGCTGGAAGCTGAAGCAATGTGCGAGCAGTTCGTCAAGCAAAGGAAGGAAAAAGATGAAGCTGAAAAAAGCCCGTTCTGTTTCGTTTTGTTGTCAAGTTGTTTCGTTTGAGTTGTTTCGTATGTCGTGTGTAGCATATGGTCTATGTCGTGTTGTGTATCATATCGTTTGAGTTGTTTCGTTTGCTTGCCGAGTTGTTTCGTTTGATCTGTTTCGTTTTGTTGTCAAGTTGTTTCTTTATTCATGTGTAATTTAGTATTGGAAAAGGGGTGTTTGGAAACCATAATCTTGTTAACTTAGAACACTTTACAAATCCAGCATGTGCTTTGATTTATAAAAATACTTTACGGATACATACTACAAGAACAAAAACAACAACAACAACAACAACAACAACAACTGCCAGAACGACAACTATAACACCTATACTTGGTCGTTTAACATGATACGTATGCCATAGCACCTATACTTGGTCGTTTAACATGATACGTATGCCATAGCACATATACCTGGTCGTTTAACATGATACGTATACCATAGCACCTATACTTGGTCGTTTAACATGATACGTATGCCATAGCACCTATACTTGGTCGTTTAACATGATACGTATGCCATAGCACCTATACTTGGTCGTTTAACATGATACGTATATCATAGCACCTATACTTGGTCATTTAACATGATACGTATGCCATAGCACCTATACTTGGTCGTTTAACATGATACGTATGCCATAGCACCTATACTTGGTCGTTTAACATGATACGTATACCATATCACCTATACCTGGTCGTTTAACATGATACGTATACCATAGCACCTATACCTGGTCGTTTAACATGATACGTATAACATAGCCCCTATACCTGGTCCTTTAACATGATACGTATACCATAGCACCTATACCTGGTCGTTTAACATGATACGTATACCATAGCACCTATACCTGGTCGTTTAACATGATACGTATACCATAGCACCTATACCTGGTCGTTTAACATGATACGTAGACCATAGCACCTATACCTGGTCGTTTAACATGATACGTATCCATAGCACCTATACTTGGTCGTTTAACATGATACGTATGCCATAACACCTATACTTGGTCGTTTAACATGATACGTATGCCATAGCACCTATACTTGGTCGTTTAACATGATACGTATGCCATAGCACCTATACTTGGTCGTTTAACATGATACGTATACCATAGCACCTATATCGATTCATCCGTTTTAACATGTCATGTATAACGACATTATCTTGACTCGTTCGTTTAACATTTCAGGCGTTTTAATTTATATAAAAAATTTATAATTAATTTTAAATCATTTTCAACCAATTTAAATATTTTTTTAACTAATTTAAATTATTTTTAAATTATTTAAATTTCTTATAACTAATTTAAATTATTTTTAAATTATTTAAATTTTTTGTTACTAATTTAAATTATTTTTAATTTATTTAAACTTTTTATAACTAATTTAATTAATTTTAAATTTATTAAAATTTTTATAATAAATTTAATTTATTTAGTATTTATTAAATATTCTAAACACATTTTAATATACAAAAGATAAAGAAAAAGAAGAAAAAAAAACAACAAAAAGGGACGACAATGTCGTACCCTTTTTTTACCAAAATTTCCCTGAAAATTTAAACAACGCGCCAAATATTTGGGGGGAAAAAAAAGCAAAAAGGGACGACAATGTCGTCCCGTTTTGGTCGTCCCAAATTTACATCAATAATTGATACAGATTTACTTCTCTTCTCTCTCAACACTTAGTAAAAAAAAAAAACCCACCACAAACAGCACGTAAAAACCGAAAAAAAAAACCAAAAAAATCCCAAAAAATGGCTATTTTCTTCAATTCGACACCACCAAAACACTACTATCACTCGTAACCATCAATTACACACGCACCACTGTGCACAATTTGTATATTTTTTGTTATTTTGTAACATTTAAAGGTATTTTTTTTGGTTAAAATTTGGTTTGTTAATTTAATTTCTTTAATTATGGTTTGATTAACTATGGTTTTATGTTGTGTTTGTGTTGGTTAGATGGTCCACCGCAGCAGCAGCTCACCACCGTGAACCACCGCCGCAGCTCCACCACCAACAACCGCAGCAGCCGCAGCTCCACCACCACCACCTTTTGTGTTGGTAAGTGACTTTTTTTTATTTTTTTATTTTGTTAATGTGTTTTGGTACGACAATGTCGTGCCTTAAGTTTTTATTAATTAATTTGGTACGACAATGTGTTTTAGGACGACAATAGTTTGTTTAATTATGGTTTTATGTGTAGTGTTTGGGAAAGCCGGGACCTTCGGGGTGTTTGGGACAGCCGGGACCGTGGACAGCCGGGACAACCGAATGTTATTGAATTTTTCGAATGTTATCGTGGATTTATGTTAACTTTATAATTTTGAGACATGTTAGCTTTATAAGCTTGTGACTTGTTAGTTTGAGACATGTTATTTAGGAAATTTGCGCCTTGTATAGTTTAAGAGTAGTTTACTTTGTATCATATTTGTTGAATGGTATCGTGGAATTGTGGAATGTTATTCGATCCGTTTAGTAATTTGGTATTGTATCATATTGTCGAATTGGTATTGTGGATTGTGGTTAATTACAGGTTGTATTTGTTTTGGTAGATTTTTTCCGGAAAAAAATCCGAAAAAAATCTGGAAAAACTGCATTTGCTGCATTTTTTTTTGCCCACCCAGAATTATTAGGGACGACAATGTCGTCCCTAATATACAAAAGAATTGTCGTCCCATTTTGTATTTTGTATTCAAAATTACGTTTTATTATTATTTTAAAAAGATAAATAAAAAAAAAATAAAAAGAAATAAAAATTGGTACGACATTGTCGTACCATTTTGCAAAAGTATGTCGTGCCTTTCTGTATTTTCAGGTTGAATTCTTTTTGGGCCCCACACTTTTGTCGTCCCAAAATTTCAAAGGTTTTGTCGTGCGAAATTTATTTGGGTCAACAAAAACGGGTCGACCAAAAAGGCACGACATGTCGTCCCATTTTTGGTTTGGGTCGACTTTCTTTGCATTTTTGGCACGAGAAAGTAGTGCCAAATGTTATATTTTTTTGTAGTGCACGACACGATCGTGCAATCGACCAAGCTTTACCTTTTATCTTTTGAAAACGCGTCAACCCAGCGTCACGTAATAAAAAGGACTCGGTCATGATAAGGGTGACCGTGTAGTCATGAACTCCCTACTACGTACGTTCTTATAGTACTAATACAAATATGTGATTCGAAAGAAAGTCCCCCATTGTAAAGTTACTATTTATTTTATTTCTTACGTTTAATAAACTTTTAAATCTCAGTATACGCTTCCAAAAACTTATGCAAATGTCTATCTTTTATACCTCTAACTCGATCATATATCCATATATAGCAATTACTTTTATTATAAAAGGTAGGCATATAGCAGCTGCATTATATTACGTATCTTACAAAAACTTGAAATGAAATATTAAATATCAATTGAATTAATATATACATACATAGCTTATAAAATAAATAATAAACTTGTTATTGTCTCATTCTATGCATGTTACGTCTATAGAAGGTGACAATATTTTAACAACTTTACAAACACCATAAGACATTCAAACAATAATTGTGTAGTAGTTTATTTCAAGTTGCATAAAGACAACATTGGAAAGTTTCAACATCGTTATGAATTATTATTTAGTTACGATGGATGTTGTGCGGCGGAGACGGTGGTGCATGTGGTTTTTGATAACGATGGCGGTGGTTGAGGTGGCATGTTAATTGATGGACGTTGTTTTACAAGAGCTAGACCATAATAGGTGGCGCTTGCAACTCTATCATCCAAAGTTGACTTATATTATTATTAAATTTTTCTTGAATTATCGTGGTTTTCTTCATAGTTCCACGGATTAAAAAATGGTCCATCTTTCTTATCACAATTATAAATAAGAGTAAATTGCAAAAATGGTCTTTGTGATTTAGTTTAATTGCAGGTTTAATCCTTAACATTTTGAAAGTATGAGCATATAATTGACTGCACTTTTAGGGAAAAGTGCGTTTGGTATGATACCATGAATCACAATCGGTATCGGTTTTGATATAAGATGGGTCTCTTACTTATAACATATTCATTCATCCCCTTTTGGACTCTTATGAAGTATGGGCAATATCGATATTTTATTCCTATATAATGTGAGCCCCTTATCATAACCAAGCACTTAAAAACATTACCACTGTCATTCCCTCATTCTCATAAGGAATACCAAACGTACCCTTAGTCTTTGGTTAAACTGAAATGACTAAATGACCCTTGTGTTCTTCCAACTGATTTTTTACATGAACATTTTACTTTTTCTTTAATAAAAACTCATCGGTGTCCTACGAACACATGAGCAAACTCATAAACTCACAAATTCAACTTATAATCATTTGCAAAATACTCTGATTAACAAACAAACGTTTTCATCATCTTCAACACTAAATCATTCAGTATATTAAACGCACCAATTAATCTCTAACCTCATCGATAGAATAAAAACACAAAAAATCAACATTATTGATTATTTATCGCATTTTACTTTCATACTCAAAAATATAAGAACAAAGCCATATCCATCATCGCAATCTTCATCAACCTCCGTAACCATCACGCCTAACACTAACCTTCACCACCAAAACCTAACACTAACACTGCCACCTATGTGGTTCGTTTTCTTAGTCAGAATAGATATTTGGTGCTGGTGAGGTACGCTTTTTTGGTTGGAACAGATTTGTGGTGTTTGGGGACGCTGACTCATATCCGATGGGTTGGAGGAAATCTGGTGGTTGGAACAAATGTTTAAATGAAATTAGTTGAAGGATGATGATTACATGCGATGGTGTTGTTTAGGTTTTGTGTTCATATGTTGGTATGTGTGTTGTACTATTTGTTGGTTGTGTTTGTTTGTGTCTTTATGTGTTTGAAAAACATATTTTGTTTGGGTTCTAGGATGATGAATGATTTCTTTTGGGAAAAAATTATACGGGAATAGAGATAATGTTTGTTTGATTAATTCTAATTTGTATGATGGTGTTGGTAAAGTCTGGAAACAAGAATAAGTATATTATTACTAGGAAAAAAGTTAGAAGTCTAATTGGAAATAGAAAAGAGGAAAATAAGGGTAAATTAGTCATTTTAATTCGAACAGGGACTAATAGTGTAGTCGAAAGTTCCCCATAAGGACTATGTATGCACTTTAGACACATTAGGTATTAAACCTGCAATTTGGCTAAACCACAAGAACGATTCTTGCAATTACTCTACAAATAATTACTTGTGTAATTATAGATAATATTTATGGCTTAAGAGCAGGGGTACGGTGGTGCCAAACTTGGTGCCAACGAGTTTGGCGCGACGCCAAGCTTGGCGCACCGATACCCCTCTCGCGCCAAAGTACCTCGCGCCAAAACTAACAGCCAAGATTTTTATTTTTTATTTATTTATTTTTTTTATTATTTTTTTTTTTGAAAAAGTAGCCGTTGGAGGTGGCAAATATAGCCGTTTTTTTTGAATTTGTACCCAAATTTTTTTATAAAAACCTCCTTATTCTTCCATATTTTCACACACTCTTCAAACCTAATTCACACCTCAAAAAACACTCATTTTTCTTTCATTATGGATCCAAACCATCCCCTCGGCGGAAGCACTTTAGACAATTATGAAGATTTTTTTAAAGACGACCGAGAGAGATATATTCGTTCGTATGAAGAGTATGAACAATATATGAATTTGTGTAATCAAGAAGCCGGTGGATCAAGATCGAGTCCTAAAAGGAGGGCATATATACCACGTCAACGAGAAACGGCGGCGGAACGTCTAATCGACGACTATTTCGGCGACGCAAAGATTGGTCCTAAATATCCAGAAGAGAATTTTCGACGAAGGTATCGTATGAGCTCTACACTTTTTTAAAAAATAGTTAATGCTATTCTAAGTTATGATGCCCAGCCCCTTCCCAAATACTTTCAATTTTTTAGAGATGGTTATGATGCTACCGGTCGTAAAAGTATTGATCCTATTTTGAAGATCACATCTGCTATACGGCAATTAGCGTACGGCACTGCGCCTGATGCGTTTGATGAGTACTTGCAAATTGCCGAACGAACTCAACGACAATGTTTAATCGACTTTACAAAATGCATACATGTTTTATACGTTGAGAAGTATTTAAGGAAGCCCACTTTAGCTGATATTGAAATGTTATATGAATTGCATAAACAAAAACATGGACTCCCGGGAATGCTCGGGAGTATTGATTGTATGCATTGGGATTGGAAAAATTGCCCAAAAGCCTTAGCCCCTCAATTCAAAAGGCGTGGCCATAAATACCCAACTATTATGTTAGAAGCGGTTGCGGATCAACGGTTATGGATATGGCATGCTTATTTTGGGGTTCCTGGTGCAAATAATGATCTAAATGTTTTATATGGTTCTCCGTTATTTGATGATGAACTTGCCGGTACAGCTCCGGAATGCCCGTTTGAAGTAAATGGGCATGTGTACAACAAAGGTTACTATCTAGCCGATGGCATTTATCCAACATGGTCCGTGTTTGTGAAAACGTTTTCTGTTGCAAGGTCTGAAAAAACGTTGAGGTTTAAAATAATTCAGGAAAGTTCTAGAAAGGATATCGAAAGAGCTTTCGGAGTCCTACAAGGTCGTTGGGGAATTATACGACAACCCGCACGTGCTTTCGAAATCAACGCTTTGACAAGGATCATGAATTGCTGTGTAATGTTGCATAACATGATATTGGAAGACGAAAATTACGTAGTGAATTTAAGAGATGTGTTCGTTGATCCAACGCCAGACATTACACGGGAATGGACCGAAAGATGTGATTTACATGTTCGAAAACACAAAGAACTCAGAGATAGCAAAATACACAACGATCTTCGAGATGACCTTGTGGAACATGTTTGGAGAAATTATAACTAGTTTGTAATTTTTATCTTTTTAAGTTTTTATGTTTTTTTTTATTGTAATGTTTTTTTTTTAATGAATAAAGTAATTTTAGGATATATTGTTTTTAAATTTTATAAAAAAATAAAAAATAAAAAAATTGAGTTTGGCACCAGAAATTCTGGTGCCAACGGATACCTCAGAAATGTGGTGCCAAACACTTTCTGGTGCCAAACTCAAAAACTGCTGACGTGGCAGTTTGGCACGAGCTTGGCACGAGAGTTTGGCACCACTGTACCCAGTGCTCTAAGAGTTGCATTTAAGGTTTTAAAGGTTAACTAGGCACCAATTTAATTTTGGAAAACCGATTTTGAGAAAACATGTCGGTTGAACTACCGATTAAAACGAGAATGGGGAACTCTGTCAGCTTGATTAAAAAACGATTTAAAAAAAAGTATATTGTAATTTTTCTAATTGTGTTACGTTTATGCCAGTTTACTTTTTCTATTTTCCGTATATAAATGAAAGAAAAAATCGAAGTACAAACATGTGAATAACACGCGACCTTAGTGAAAGGTTTATAGATATAATTTAATATGCGTATGACTGGATTCGAACTCAAGACTTCGGTATTGCACACATTACCTATGAGAGTTGATGTTAAAATAATTAATATATATATAAACGTTATTATTATTAATTACTTGTCACGAAATAAAACTTAACGATAGTTAATATTTAACGAGGTTAGACTAACAGTCGTTAAATGTAAACTACGAGGACTAGAGATGAAATTAGTGGACAAGAAAATTCTAGAACCCCTCCTTTGGGTCCATGGCCGGTCGTGGGTCTTCAAGCCCTAGGGGAGAGATTTCTTTGTCACCAAGTTTTGAGAAACTATAAATACAAACCCCTTGTATTCATAATTCTTAACCTTGGATCACTTAGAAACCTAATTTCTTCTCCTCTCCTCACCTCTTGTTGTTTGGCCGATCGTGTACATCCCTCCCCATAGGGATACGATTTTCCAACTTCAAGATACAAGTGTTTGGTTTTATTTGTGATTCAAGAACCTAGCTTTTCACATCAAATCGATAGTAGTACGTGTGTACAAGAACGAAGGACGAAAACAATTGTGTTTATGGAGATTTGTGGGTGTCGACTTCTTTGGGTCGATTGGTTATAAACCCTAAGTTAGGGTTTGGGTTTTTGTTCCTCGTTCACGTTATCGTGTGTTTCTTGAATTGCTAAAAGGTACGCATATTCTTTTATTCGGTTAATTCAATTACAAGTATTATTCCTATTACTTCCGCTGCATGCTTTGATGATGTTTACTTGATTTTAATAATTTTTATGATTAGTAAAACCCAACACTTAGAACTTCTTTTCTATTTCTTGAAATATTTAGATCGGCAGTAAAACTTTGACCACGTGTATTTGTGGGTGTCAAATGCAACTGGATTTTTTTCCAAGACCAGCCCTAACGCCATTACACCGTGATGTCCAACTATTTAAGTGACCTTTTGACTAGAGTTGTGTTCTAGTCGATACCTTTTTCTCATCTAGGCTCTAAAATAAGTACTTTTCAAATTCATTTTTCTTTCGACATGATTATGTTAGATTACATAATTCCTCGTAGGTGTAACTTTATTAATGACCATTATTTATAATGTTGAAATCCTAGATACCCTAAACTCACAAACCGGGCTTGGGCCTATTTATCCACTAATACTCCCCACAGTCTGAGCGGCAAAATCGCAAAAGCTCGGACTAGAGTAGCAAACTAGAAAAGAAAAGAAAAACAAAACATTAACTTAATAAAAGCATAACTTTAGTCGACTCGTAACAAAACCGTACGAATGGTCGAATTTAGTTGACTGGTACCAACGGTCGTCTAAGTCGACTTTAGGGACTGGTACCAACGGTCAACTTTATTCGACTGGTAAGAAATTTCTACGAACAATCAACTAACAAACAAACAATAAACAACTATAAACAACTATCAGATTTTTTTTAACAATAAAACAAAAACATAACATAATAGATTCTAGTTTGATTGATTTCCCTGCACAAGAAGAGTAACTGTTAGCCTTGCCGTGGGGACGGACCCCACGATTAGACTCCGACGTGAGAGTAAGTACACATTCTTGAAAGAGAGATAGAGTTAAGAGTATGTGTGTGTAATTATGAGAGAGAAAGTTGTACCTTGTATGGGGACTAGAGCCCCTTTTATAGGTGAGGCTTACCGCTAGGGTTTCCTAGATACTCGCATATAGTGGTTAGTCGCCGGAGCCGGACCCTTGTCGGATAAGGTTCCGTGTCAATCGCGGATGCGGACACTGGATACCTTCAGTGGCTGATGACTCAGCCTGCCATGTATCTTGCGTGCGTCTTTAGGTCTGGACTATAGCCAATTTCGTCATTGGGCTTACTGTCGGTCCAGAGTTCATAGTTATTTTATCGTTATTGGGCCTGGGCCCAGTATGTGTATATTGTGTATTAGGCCTAGTGGGCCCGTTATACATACTATACATCATCAAGTCCCCCCAGTCTAGTATGTGCATTGCGTGCGGGTATTGTCGCGTGCGGTGGATATTACTAGACTTGAGTTGACTGAGCGCTTTTCCTTTCCGTGCCTTTTTTGAAATATCCTTCTGATGTTCCTCTTTTTTAGGGACTACTACGTCATCCAGTCCCCCCAGTCTGGCATATTTATTGCACACGGATATATGTCGCTTGCGGTGAATATTTTTAGACTTGAAGTTTGACGGAGCCGTTTCTACTTATTTTTTAAGTGTTTTTATGACGTTTTATTTCTTGCTTTACGTGTTGTGCAAACGTAAATGATTACTGACCCTTCATTTTCTAGCTGATTGGACCTGGTGGGTCCTGCGTCTTTTCACTAGTCTTGCTTTTTTGCTCTTTGCTAATCGCCGTTGGTTTGTTTTTTGACACGTGTCCTTTTTTAGGGTTTATCTGGATGCCAACAACCTCCTTGTATAAATACGCTTTACTTTTCCTTTGCCCCATTTCTCTTTTACTATTCTCTATTCGAAAGCGGTATTTTTCTTCCTTTCGATCTAATCTTCTTGGGTTGCGTCCGTCATCCAGGTTGTCTATCCAGGTTAGGTTCTAACTCCTTTTCTTCTTGCGTTATGGGTACTTTTGCATCTGCTAAGTCTAAACTTTCACAAAGGATGCTTGATCACTTTTGTATTAAATATTCAATTCCGCAATTTGTTCATCCGGAATTGCCTGATCCGGATCATACTATTCAAGAGGCACCAGCTGGGAAGATTGGTGTATATACCCGCTTTTTTGAATATGCTAATTTTCGTCTTCCTTTATCGGTGTTCCTTGTTTCTATCCTTAATTATTATCGCGTCCATATAACGCAGTTTTCTGTTATTGGTGCTGCTAAAGTTTCTCAATTTGAGATTCTTTGTTTCGCTCTTGGCATCAAACCTTCGGTTGGGTTATTTAGGTTTTTTATGTTCAGTCTCAGAAGAATGGATGGCTTTCTTTTAGTAAACGAGTTGATAGTTTTGGCGTTTGCTATACTAAACCCCTTGATTCTCTTAAAAGTTGAAATGATCATTTCTTCTGGGTTGACTCCTTTGCTTGTCCTACTATTCATCCTTTCTGTGTTGGGAGAAGCGTTCCTAAGGATGCTATTCCTAAGGATTCTGAGTTTGATGCTGGTCATGTTGCTTCCCTTGTTGCCAATGCTTCTCTTTTTCTCAAATTTTCGAAATCCTTTCTCTGCTTGGTTGGGTTAAGTCGTAATTTTACTTTGGGTGAAGCTTTTTACCCTGTGTTCTATAACGAAGAAGATCAGGGTGTGTGTACCATATTTACGTTTCTTTACTTTCTCATCCCCCTTTTTTGTGTGTCCTAAACCGTGTTTGTTGTTTTCCTACTCTTTGCAGCGATGGATTTGCTATCTTTGGTTCAAATGAAAAATCCTATGAAGCTGAGAGTTGATATTCGTCCTTTCGGAGAGGGTGAGCTTCCGTTGTTGGAACTAACTGAAATCCGGACCGTTTCTCTTGTCCCTCCATCTTCTGTTGGGTTAGGTGCTAACGATAATATGCTTGTTGATTTTGAAGTCGGAGCTTCTAGGTTATGCGATGATTCTGTGAATGTTAATATTGCGCTGCCTGCTTGTTCTGTTGCTGAAGCTGCTCTTCTACTGTCTGGTACTACTCCTGGTACCTTTTCCTGCTTGTGATGTGGCTTCAGGTTCTCGAAGAAAGAGGATGAAAGTTTGCATCTATCCTGTTTATCCTCGTAAGAAGTTGAGGAGTGATTATGTGGATTTTGGTAGGACTTCTATTGATGGTAAGTCTTCGAAATCTATTCAGAAGTTGCTTGCTCAAAGTACGCGTTCTCTTGAATTTTCTTTGAATGCTTTACCCATTCATTCTTCTTCTTCTCCTTCATTATCAATCACTCCCCTTCATGAAGCTGGGACGTCTAATGAGTCTGATTCTGGTGTGCTTTGTCTTGGTAGTTCTCCCTTCAGGTTCATTGTCTTGATTTTTATCTTTTCATGATGTTTTTTTTTCTTCTTCTCTTGCTTTTACCTATTTTTTGCTTGTTGTTTGGTAGGTCCTCGGTGCCGGTTGTAACGGACGCTGTTATTACTACTGTCGTTTCTGTCGAGAGGGAAAGGGGTCAAATGAATGTCCCCTCCTCCATTCCCGGCAGTCTCAATGTTGTTGGCGGTGTTCACCCTGCTCTTGATGATTTTTCTGACTTTGATATCTCGGCTGGAGACATCCGCGCTGTTGATGGTTTGAATGTTCGTTCTTCGCCTGGTGTTCATGTCCCAAAATGGAACGTTGCCAAGAACTCTCTTCTTGATGATGTTAATGAATGTCGTGGTATATAGTGGATGAGTTTTCCCATCCTTGTTATTTTTCTTCCATTCATGAGATGGGGTATGATCACCTTCTAGCTGAGTTTATTGTTGCTACAGCACGACAGGCGTGCTTTAGTTCCGAAGTCCGTATGCGATTGGAGTATAATATGGTAGAGAGAAAGCGCTTATTATTCATGCTAGAAGAAAGGGATAAGGAGGTCTCGATCCTTAAGGCCAGAGTTGTTGCAGTCGGGTCCTCTGAGTTGGCTGCTGCTGCTGAGTTGTCCGCAGCTTATGTTGCGAAACTTACTTTGTTGAAGAGTCAAAATTCTTCTCTTGAGCGGGAGCAAGACTCTCTTCGTGTTGAGCTTACTAAGCTCCGATCTTCTTTTGATGAGAAGGATTATGAGTCTTGTACTTTGAGGGCTAAAGTTGATGTGCTCAAGTCTCAGAATGCTAACCTTTCTGGAAAGGCATGATTTTTCACCCAACTCTTCCATTCGCTTATTCTTCCATTGTATTTTGACTCTATATTTTTATTTATAGATACGTACTTTGGAGTCCTCATGTTCCGAGCTTCGCAGTCAGGTTCTTTCTCTTGATGCTTTGAGGGAAGAGTTTTCCAAGACCCAAGACGCAAAGGTGGCTGCGGTTATGAAAAAGGTTGATTCAACAGTTGATGATTTCTATGCACTGGCTTGGCACCTTGATGAAGAGTTTTATCCTCGCTTTCTCACTTTGCTATCTAGTCAGCGTTGGTTGTTGACAAATGGTATGAGCCTTGTTGTGTTTAAGTGTTTGAATTCTCCCGAGTATGCTGCAGCAATGGCGGAGGTTATCAGCCGTGCCATTGATAAAGGTATGCAAGTTGGGCTAGCAGCGGGCATTATTCATGGTAAGGAGAAGAAAGAGCTTGTGGATCTTGCTGCGTATGACCCTTCTGCGGAGGCTCATTATCTTTCCGCCGTGAAGGCCCTTGCGGATGTGGAATTTTCATTACTCTTTATTCTTAAATCTAGCAAAGATGCTGGTATTGCGGAGGTTATGGATCTTCTTCGGGTTGAGGGGCAGCATGTGAGTACCCCCATGATTGTTGGGTTACAGCCTAACTTTGAACAGCTTGAGGTTCCTATTTATGACAAGCATGCTAGTACTATTATTGGAACTAGCTCATTGTCTCGCTCGCTGGAAGTTGTTCAAGGAAGGGTTGATCAATTTAGGAGTCTTCCTGTTTCTCACCAGTCCACTGTTGCTGATATTTATGATTCTTTAGTTGATCCGTTGTCCGCCCGTAATGTTATGGGTACGGAAGGTCCTTCCGTTGGCAAGTTGGCCAGTACTTCGTTGCCACTTGTGCTTGCTTCTGCTAGTATTCCCGCTGTCTCAGTTAGGCCCCTTTCCACCGATGATTATGATTTTGGAGAGTCTAGTGTTATTGTTGATATTGCGGAGGATCCACTCCCTGATGTGAGCAAATTTCCGTCCATCCTATCTGAGTCCGAAGCTAGCGTGACTGTCTTGGAGCAAAACTAGTTTACTTTTCTTTCTTTTTATATTTGTAGTCCTTTGAACAATGTCTAGCTTTTCCATTTCTTGTAATGTTCACAATGGTGGTGTGAAGCTTGTTACCTTTTCTATGCTACTATCTTTTTGTTTTTTCGGATACCTGTGTTCTTAGTATCCGCTGCATGCATTGTGTGTTGCTATTATTTTAACGTTATACGGATATGCACGTTTTTAATAGTCTTTTGTGTACATCCTCTTTGGATTTGTGCCGTGCTATTTAACGTTATACGGATATGCACGTTTTAATAGTCTTTGGATAATTTTTGGGCTATCCTCCCAGTACCGGGCTTGCAATACCTCTTACGTACCTTGGTGATTATGTTGTTCACCGTTTGGTTATTCGTGATAACTCTTTGTTATTCGGAAATAACATATTTGGGTCATGCCCAATTTTGTGCTTGCGCGTCTTATGCATTTAATCAAAATGAAATTATTTGAAAAATAAAACAATGAAGGTAGCTAATCTTCACTTTTTTATTGATTTGATATATTTCAAAATAAATTACAAAAATTTCAAAAATTGTAAATTCGAGTACATTTTTTCCATTGTCAATTGTTCTTACCCTTTTTATTCTGAGCCTTATAACTGGTGACGCTCTGTCCTTTCCGGAACTTTGTTGATGGCGGACATCATTCTTGAGAAGTGCTTTTGCAATTCTGCTTCTCTTCGCTCTTGTGAAAGTTTTGTTTTAATGGTTGCCCATGGCGAGTTGCCTTATACATAATAATTGTGATTCTCTTTCTTGAAGAAACATTCTTGCTGGATGTGCTTTTGCTAACATTGTCATTATTCGCTGACTTTCCCGGTGCGGGTATTTTCCTTTCTCTTCTAAGTTCTGTATCCTCCTTCTTGTCTGCTATCCGTTTCTTGAAGTAGTTCTGGTCCCTGCTTCCTCATGGGGCCGCTGCATTCTCCCTAAAGGGTTCCCTGGGAAGTTCGTGGGGCTTGTAATTGTTTCTTGAAAGGCTGTGATGATCCCCTTGCATGCTGTTCTTTTCAGCAGCGGGTTTATAATGCTGTAGGGTATACAACAAGT